>JAOQGM010000039.1:3576584-3593963 GCA_027564225.1 Gallinago stenura | reverse complement strand
CTGGGCGCTGGGCCCTGGGCTGGGGGGGGGGACACGCGTGGCGCTGGTGTCCTCAGTGCTCCTGGGAGTAGGGAGGGAAGGGAGCAGGGTGAGGGAGCATGATGTGTTTTTTTTTTTTTTTCTTTCTTTCTGGTTTTTTTTTTCCTTTCTTTCCTTTTCCTTTAATGATTGAAGCTTTCCAACCCTCTGAAAGGGGCAGCTTAGTTGAAACCAATAAAAACTGGAGTGGAAAGCTTGCCAAAAGCCTTGGCTCCCTGAAGAGTGCAGGTGGAGAGAGGAGATGGGAGCCGCAGGGGGAGGAGAGCATGGCCCTGCGTTTCGGAAACAAAACAAAAAAACAACCAACCCAGCCTTCAACCTCTTCTGGTGCCAGTGAGGCTTTTCCACCCCTCCATCCCACCAGGTGCTGCCGCACAGGAGTGGGCCACAGGGTCCCCTCTGCTGCCAGAGAGCCTTGGGGTGGCTCTGTGCCCCCCCCCAGTCTCCCACGAGGCAGCCATGGGTGCTGGCTATGGGGACCAAGCGTCCCCAGCATCATGACAGGACTTTCCCTGGGTGCTCGTGGGGATGGAGGCCCAGCATCTATAGGTCTGTGCAGATGGGGAGGGGGGGAATCACCCCACTGCTGGGGAGCCCCAGGTTATTGCTGGGGTTATTACGCTGTTGTGTCTCCGGGGCCCCCCTCGGCCCCGAGCTGACACTCTCATTCCTGCCTTTAGAAGGGAAATGTGTGGCCCGGGGCATCGGCGACCTGCTGCCTCCCCCCCTTTGATGCCTGCATATCAGACATAGCCATGCCAAAGAAAGAATTTCATTTTGAAGTGGCATCAGCTAAAGGCGAGCGCCTTTCAGCTGCCTGACAGGGCAATTACACACATCTCTGCCGATCTGCCCCGGCCCCGATAACCCCAGCCCGGGAAAAAGGGGGTCTCCGGGCCCCACGGCAGCCACGGGGCAAGCACTGTGGGAGGGTGCCCTGGGGGGGGGAAAAAAAATTCAAAAAAAAAATTAAAAATCACTGTGCTTTTTTCTATAAAGGGAAAAAAAAGCTAAAGAGGCTTTTCCCAGGTTTGTTGGTGCATCCCGGGTTGTCCCGGAGGCTGAAGGCTGGGGAGGGTGGTTAGAAAGCGAAGCACAAACGCCTCTTGGATTGAAGTCACTCTCCTTGTAGAAGTCTCCAGCCCCTTCCCTGCGTTCCCGCTGCTTTATGGAGCTGTTTGTTTCGCTGCTTGTTTTTGCATCTTGTTGCCCTGATGAAATCAAAGCTTCGGCCCCGTGGAGGCAGGAGGCACTTGCTTCTTGGCGGGTGCTGCCAGGGGAGAGGTACACGTACGTGGCCTTTGGGAGGTTTTTGGTTTGGTTTTCCTGGTAAGATCCTACGGGGGTGTTCTGCTCAGAATTTATTGTTTTGTTTTTGTTTTTAAAAAAAATCAAAGTATTTCAATTTTGTAAATTTGGTAAGAATCTAAACTGTGGGTATAAAGCAGCTGATGGTAGAAACGATGTATGTTACAAAATATTCATGGGTGCGTTAAGGATTTTACTCGGTGGAATGCGTCTAAATTTGGGGGTTTAACAGAGAATATGGGGGCTGAGGGTTTCCCTCCCCGAGCGCGTACGTCCCTCTGTCCCACGCAGGGTGGCAGGCAGCTGTGTGCGATCAGAGAGGTGTTTCGTGAAATTCTCAACCTGATAAATTGTTTAAAAATAGGAAAAGACAACAAAACTGTCAGGGAAACCAGAATCAGGTCTCCCTTCCTAGTTTCTGGCTGATAACCAGTGGCTTTATTTTTTTTCTTCCCCCCCACCGCTTTAATTTGCGCTGGGTTTTGCTGGTGACAATCAGAGCTCTCTTTGCTGCCTGGGCAAGGGGTTGCTTTTGGGAAGGTGGGAATGAAGGTCCTGCTGGTGTGGAGGGACCCAGGAATTCCAGGCAGTGGATTTTGACCATAAAATGTATTTGTTGCAGCAGCAGCAGGATGGTTTAATCCCGTTCTCTGGAATCAGCCTGATTCCCGGTCCTGTCCCTTTGCTGTGTGCCATATACTTCTCGCTGGCTTGTCTGTGTCAGAATCATAGAATGGTTAAGACCTTGAAGATCATCAAGTTCCACCTCTCACCAGACCAGGTTGCTCCAAGCCCCCTCCAACCTGGCCTTGAACCCCTCCAGGGATGGGGCAAACTACCTTGTTCCCGCAGCAGAGAAGAGCTGGGGAGGTGGTTTGGTCTCAGGGAGCCAGCGTTTAGCTGCGCTCAAAAATATGACAAATATATCTGCTTTGTAAGTGCAAGAATTCCTCTGACTTCTGACATATTAATTTGCCAATCCTACTTATTTGAGAGGGAGCACTTTGGTTTTTTTGGCGGCTGGAAGGTCTGAGATAAAGCTTATCAGTTTATTGCCCCTTTTATTCAGCCCAAGCTGAAAGGGGAGTGGGTTGAAGGTGGGTCTGCAGCCATTTCCCTGCCATCCAAGTGTCCTCCTGGTGGTTGTGGCCCATGGTCCAGCACCCCAAGGTGTGTGGATCAGAGGGTAGACGCTCTGCTGCCCACTGTGATGCAACTTCATCATCTCCGTGCCTACGGCAGGAAGGCTGGGACTTTTGGTACCTACAAAGTACTGTCATGCTGTAATCTGTGTGGTTTATGGAGGTGGGAAATGAGGAGAATATCTCAGCAGGGTTTAGTAGCCTCCTGTGGCTTCAACTGAATTGCTCACAGTGGTTTTTGGTGAGGGCAGCTGGGTGTTGTGCAACCCTGTTATTGCTGCAGCCCTGGTGGGGACGTTGGGATAAGATGTGCTGGATAACGGGGTCCAAGGCTCTGCCACGTGGCAGGAGCTCCCCCCAGAGACCTGTGGTTACCCTGATCCCAGCCCCTCCTCTCTTGGCTTACGGGATCCCAGGAATCTTCTGGCAGGGCTTTCTTCTCGCAGGTGAAAACTTGACCCCCCTGGTGAAAGCTTACGGCATCGTTTTGAGGAAAAGCTGCTGCCCTGGAGCTGCCGTAATTGAGGAGGGCTGCGCAGACAGCCCGGCTTTGCTCGTAGCCACAGGGTCCGAGGCTTTGCAAATTAGTTTCTAAAAATGCCAGGGCTTCGGTTTGGAAGAGAAGCACCGAGGTTTGCAGGTTGCTATTCTGGGACGACGGCAGAGGCTTTGCTGAGGAGCCAGCAGAGGAAGACGGAGAGGCCCTTCTGGTCGTGACTGGGGAGCTTGGACACCTCTGGCAAACTTCTCACCCGTTGCAGTAACAATTAGCACAGCCTAATTGTGGTGGCTTGAAAACCTGTCAAATGTTGATGTGCATCAAGAGATGCAGCTGTGTTTAAGGGCCGTTTTGATGCAGTGCTAAGGGACATGGTGTAGGAGATGACTTTGTAGAGTAGGTTAGATGGTTGGACTCGATGATCCCAAGGGTCTCTTCCAACCTAGACAATTCTAAGATTCTATGATTCTATGCTTGGTTCTCTTTATTCCGGGGTTTCATCGCAGGAGAGCAGGTCTGATGGTCCTCTGCTGTGTGTGGTTCCTGTCTGGAATTGCTGGACCCAAACAGGTCCTGGATCTGCACATCTGTGATTTCCAGGAAAAGTGGGGAATGAGAGAGATATTGCTGCCCCCGCCCTGTAGATAAGGGGCTTGGGCACGGGTGTATATGGAGAACGGGCAGAGCCAGGAGAGGTATCCGACCACCTCAGTCCCCGTCCTGTGATCTAGATGCAACGCTTCCCTGGTCTTGTGTCTGTCCTTCTCAAGATCCACCACTTAACCTCAAACCAGTGGTGGGTTCCTGCAAAATATAATGAAAGAGGAGGCTACAACGTCGGTGTCGTTCTCTAGGCAGGCACGGTAATGACAGGGAGTATCAGAAATGACCCAGACACCGGATATTTCCTTCCCTTCACCCATCTGCATTCAAATTTGGAAGGGTAAAATAGGATTTTGAATCCGTTATTTTCACTGGGGCTTCTTAAAGGAGCACCTCAAACTTGCTCTTTTTTTTTGGCAGCAGTGCATCCACCTAGACACAAACATTGAAGGGAAAATCCATCAATCGGTGCTTGCACCTTAGTAGAGCCAAGGGAGGGGTGACACCACAGGGAACTCCGGCTCTGCTGGATCAGCCATGAGTCATTTATTCTACCCACCAGGTAAGTACATGTGCTGGGGCTTTGGTTCTGCACCATCCATCCAAAATTCACCCCGACTTGGAGCCCCATGCTGTTTTTCACACAATCAGCGTTTTTTGTGCCTCCTGCCCCTGCCTTGATGCCACGTTTTATATGAGAGTAGCTCTGCAGAGGGCATGACCCCATCCACACCTTGTGTCCATTCCAGCTTGGCTTTGCCAAGAGCTGCTCCTCTGAGCCCATTTTTGAGCAATGGCAGAGTCAAAGGAAGAGCCCTGTCCACCAGAGACATCGTCCCCAGCCCTGGAGGTGTGCTTGGAGGGCGGACCTCAAGGGCACAACTGAAAGCCATCACCAGTAGGACTTCATCATCAAAAGGACCTGTGATGAGCTGCCTTTCATAACATCAGGGAGCCAAGGAAAGCTTTATCCAAACCCAACCCTACCCTTTGGATCTGTTCATGTACTACAGACGTGGTTGCATCTTGACGTGCCCCACCTGCCTTTGGTTCTCCATAGCTGGCTGCTTGTATTTATACCATCAGCATTTCTTCCAGTCTTCTCTTCATTCAGGTGCTGGCACATGATGTGTTTAGAAATGCAGATTTTTTTCCTTTCCACTCTTGGTCTCATTCCCCACTTTTCCTGGAGATCGCAGATGTGCAGATCCAGGGAGACCACACAGTTCCCAGAGGAGAAGTTGGCTCCCAATTCTAACAGACTATGAGTGGAAAATGTTGGTGTTACTCTACGTTCACAAAAAAAGAAGGCTGTGCTAATTCTCTCCAAAGGCCCACCTAATGCTGTAGGAGAAGGCGGGAACGCAGTGAGCCTAAAATGATGTTTTTCCAGGAGTACCAACCAGCCATTTACAATTCTGAGTTTCCTGAGCCAAAATTAGGCTCTCTGTATTTAATAGGCCAACATGAATTTTACATCCAGAAATGTATAGAATTACTTTATAAACCTTATATATATTTTTTTTTTCTTTTTTCAGATTGGCATTGTTCTGTGCCAGTGACTTCCACAGTTTGCCTACCCATTCCTTTTTGAACTGTCTCATAGAATCATAGAATGGTTCTGGTTCCAACCTTAAAGATCACCTTAAAAATCACCAATTTCCTTCTATTTGTGTTGAAATCATGGCCTAGAAGTCCATAGCCATGCCCCACAGCTCTTGTATTTTGGGACACAGGGAGCCCCTGCTTCCTATTCCCCTTCTCTGCACCAGAGATGGCATCTCCTCTGCCAAACCTGTCACCCTTGTCCTCTGCTGTGCCCTCACCAGGCTGAAGAAAACTCTAGGTGTTTGCTTTGGTGGAAGTCGGTCCTTGCTGGTGCTCACCCTTCCTGGTGCTGTCTCCAGCAGTCTGGGCAATGAAGACCATCGGTAAGGTCCCTCAGTGAGATAATCACCTCGCTGAAATTGTAAAAATGGATTTTTAAAGCATCCACCTGGGCCTACAAAAAGAAAAAAATAATGCATCACTTTACATCCTAAAGCTTGGGAAGGGCCTGATTGACTGATGGCAGCTCCATTACATACAACTTGGAGCTCCTCTGCAGCATTGCAGAGGGCTTCACACCCCCTTTCTTCTTCAGGGAGAGGTGCAGCTTGGACCTCTTCTTCTCCAGGCTCTAGAGCAGGGTGGGCAGGTGCTTCCCAGCTCTGTCCCCAGCCTCTTTGGGGCTGGGCAGTGGACCCATCAGCTAGATGGTCGTGCTGGTCACACACAGAGGTGATGCCTTTGGGTGGGTTCTGGCTGGAGCAGGACTTTCCACGCCGTCTTCAGGTAATTGCCTTCGTGTTGCTTTTGATGGCAGGGATTTGAAACCCTTCTGTCTTAGTTCTGCCCTCCCCTCCCCTGATTAGATAATCTCACACCTCGTGAACGTGGTTGGTGACATGAATTGCTCCCCTCATGCTTTGATGGAGACCACAACCTTCTTGGTGCTGGAAGCTGAAGGACCAGGCTTGGTCTGGAGTCCCACAGGCAAAGAGCGAGGGCTTTTCCAAGGAATCCACCTGCCCCTCACCTTTCCCTTCCAGTAACACGAGACTGGATGTTATGAACTAATTGCCTTAAACAGGGCGTGCTGTTTTACATATTAGATTACGTGGAAGACGGTGGGCATTTTGCGGTGCTTTTATTGGCTTTGCTCATTTTGTCTGTGCTGTCATGCACACCTGCTATTTAATACTGAAATTGGGGAAGTCCTCCATGCCAACATGAGCTCAGGCACACTAAATTTATTAGACACCTCCCTGGGGGAGCCCTGGAAGGGACGGGTGATGTATGAGAGGGCTCATGAGGGGCTGCCTCCTGCTCTCTGGGCTGGGGTCGCCTCCCACCCAGGGACGTGTTGGGTGCATCGCTTCTAAGAGGGAATTAAATAAACAGAAGCAAAGGCTCCACTTGAACGCCCCACCTGAATGAAGGTGTTCATTCAGAAGGTCTGGGGAGCTCAATGAAGAGCCACCCATAGACTTTATTTCTTGTCTTTGGGAGCTTCTCTCTCAAGCCTCCTTCCATAACGAGTATGAAGGGGCGTGTGTAATGCCCCCTACACACACGTTGCTGGATGTGTTTAGAACATGCTGCTCAAGCATCATGTCCTTCTCTGTGGTGCAGAGAGCTCTTTCTGCTGGTCAACAAGGTGACCGAGGTGGAGCTGGGCACAAGCTTGTCCCTTCACTGGGGGTGCCCTTGAAGCTGCTGGGTCCTGCATGGCATGTCCAAGGCAGTGATGGATCACCCACCAGCCACAACAGCCTTGAGCTTGACCGCGCTGGTGGACCTGTTGCTTTCAGTCTGAGGGACCTGTGAAGCAAGTCTACAGCCATTGTGATGGGGTAAGCAAAGGGAAAAATGCTTCTCAGGGCTGGTGAAAGCTCTCTGGGGAGAAGGGGGTGAATGGCTGAAGCTCTGGGTTGTGTGGGGCTGGTGGAAATATCACAGCCCTGTTGATGCTGTGCTTATACAGTTGGGCTCTGGGGTGCCATACTGTGGATCTGCTGTGGGGGGAACCCATGCTGCTGGGTTGGTTGTGGAGGACAGTTTCTTGCTGTTTGTTTACACCTAAAAGGAAAATCATCCGTATTCCTGCTTCAATTCTCAAGGACCCAAGAGCCAACCTGAGTGTCACGTGCATGCCGTGGTGAGATGGGAGCTGGTTCCTGCGTGGGCATCAAAGAGCTCCAACCAGCATGGCACGGTGCTCCTGTTCTTCAGCAGAAGAGGCATCGAGCAAACATCCTGTGGAACATGCAGATCCTTCCCGTTTCTGGACGTGGAGCATCAGAAACAGGTATTTCCAGGTGTCATTTGAAGAGATTGAATGTGTACAGCTTGAGTAGTTGCTATTTATTTTGGTGTTTAAAAGTTTTAAAAACAATCACTGCAGTGTTCCTTCAAAGACAGCGTGTAGAGTTGGACAGTTTCCCAGTAGGAGGTAGTCCCCAAGGATCGTTTGCAAAGATAATGTTTTTAATTTGATTAACCAGTGGTAGTATTGAGAAAGGCCCACGTGTGCCTCAGTAGCAGGATGCAATTTGGGAGCAAAACTTGATGGTACAAGCAACAAAGCGTAGTGAGAAGGGTTGCATGGTGGGATGAGCAACTCTTCTCCTGGATATGGCAGAAAAAAAAAGGCCTGGGGTCTTTGCTGATCAGAAAACAACTCAAAGAGCCCAACTGGTAGAACCTGTGGTGAATGAAATGAGGATTTTTTCCCCCTAGAGCTGCCAAAGACAGGGCTAAAACACTGGGTGGGTTTCTGGTCCCTGCGTTCATGATGAATTGTTTGAGACTTACTGGACTGCTATGAGGATCAAATGAACTTAGAGAAGCGAATGGTCCTGTTCTGCCAGGAAAATTGGAGTTTGGAAGGGAATTGTGTGTGTGCCTTGAGGTGAATCCCAATGAGAGAGAAGGGCTGCTTCTCTCTGACTAGGGACATTTGGAGAATTGGGAAAAGACATTCTAGTTATCAGAAATGAGGTCCCGGGTGGGCCATTACAATAGGACTGTTAGGGACAAAAATCTGTCCTTGTTTGGAGGTGACCCCTCTTTACCAATGGCAAGGTACAATGTGGTCCTTAGGACAGCAGAAAGCAGGTTGTCCTCTCCTGGGGGATCCCTGCAGGTTTGGACGCAGGATGTCAGATGAACACCTTGCAAGGAGCCAAATCCACTGAGGGAGGACCTACGTTCCCAGGTGTTGCTCCAGATGTCACCAGGCTGTGGTGAAAAGCAGAGCAGCCACCTCCTGCTGCCGGAGAGCAGGAGCAACCTCAGACAAAATTATTTCTCATGGTCAGAATGGGGATAGAAACGCCCTTTCCTGGATTGATGGATAGTAGGGGGGGGACATATGAAGGGGCAGTTGCAGTCCCCAGACATTTGGAGGTGGCTCATGGAGTGAGAAGGAGGGTGAGGTGCCCTGCTGTGACTCCCTTGGGTGCTGGAAATAGCTGGCACCGTACGGCACGCTTCACAAATTGCTTTTGCTGTGGGCTGAGTGAATAATGGACTATAACAACAACGTGGCTTGGGTGGCCCTGGGGCAGAGCGGCCACCGGACAGGGGAGAGGAGGGCTGGATTTTTTTTTTCTTTCCATCTCCATCTGTGTGGTCCAGGGTGGGTTGGTAAGTAGCCTCGTGCCTCAGTTTCCCCACTTGCAGGGCAGGGATGCACACATCTGCTGACAGTAACGGCGATAAATAATATCTCACAAGCGACTGCTATTTAAAAAAAAAATAAATCTTTTATTGCTTCCCATTAAGCTGATGACTGTTAATGAGGAGAATTGCATTCACTGCCGGGTTGCCATTAGAGAAATATGCGCTCCATCTCCATCCGAAAACCCCACTGTAAATAACTGCGGAGGAGTGGAATAAACATCGTCCTTCCCAGGGCAGGGCCGAGCAGCAGGAATGAGCAAACACAGGTGTGGAAGATTTGCAAGCTTTAAAGGAGATTGGGGCTGTTTAAGAGTCAAATCTGGGTTTGGTTAGGAGCATCTTCTGCAGGGGGGAAAAAAAAAATTATAAAAAAAAAAAATAAATCCCAAACCACCACGGAAAGACCCCACAGATGGGGCGGTGACGGCTGCCTGCAGCTGCTGGGGGTGGTGGCAGAATCCCAGCATCCTGGTGACAACCGGGGTGCGGTGGTCCTGGTGGTCCTGAATTCCATCATTTTTGCCTCTCGGCACCCCCGGGCCCCTGCTGGACCCGAAGCCCCGTGTGTGGAGGAGCCCTCCTGCCCCGGGTCAGCTCCTCGTGGGTCGGTGGCGTTCGGTGTGTAATTGGGGCTAAGCCTCTTGCTTTATGTGGCAGGCTTTCCTCTCTGCCTCTCCCCTTCCCCTTTTGAAGGTGAAGGTTTTATGTGACTGAAACGTGTTAACGCTCCCATAAAAGTAAATGAAACACAAGCGGGCGTTTTCTTGGTTTTTTTTTTTTTTGGGGAGGGGGTGTGGGACAGATGTGATTGGTTTGGGTCTGATCCAGAGGCTGGGAGAGCGATGATTAGCAGTGCTGAAGAGGAGGGTTGGGAAGTGTTTTCCATAGGAAAGTGTCATTTGTGGAGCAAAATGTGACATCTTAGAAGAGCCAACTGTGTACCTGTTCTTTGTGGACTGGTTCCTCCCCTCCCTGCTCCCGCAACCCTGCTCCGACGCCGCAGCAGGAGGGTTGTGTCTACTCCAAAATTAATTTTTCCAAAGATCCTTAATACCAAGCTCAGCCCACCCAGTAATTAAGGCTACCTAAACAAGGTCGCAGGATGGTTTTTACATCCCAAAAGAAGTCCCTGGTGGGGTGGATGCAGGGATGGGGCAGTTCACCCGGCATCTGCTCCGGTGAGCTGTGTTTGTCCCCGTCGCTTTACGAAGCAGAGGCCAACAGGATGTTTTGCATGGAGCCCCTGGCCTCCTGCACGCATCCGCTGCTCTTGGCTCCTTATCTTGTTCTGAGCAACTCTTTTCAGACTCAGCAAAACCAGGAGCAGGGATGGGCTGAGTATTTCCTGACCTCCTTCGTACATGGTGACACAGGGACTCTTCCCTTTGCCCTCTGCAAAAGGGAACAACCAAGCCAAGTGGTGCAGGAATTGCCTGCAAAAAATGCTCCCAAAGCTTCCATTCCCACCTGGAGGAGCCAACCACTTGATGGACAAGTTGGCCATGACTCCATTATGTCCCATGTTTCCTGAGGCTGGGTAGTGGCAGGACCAATTTCCCCATCTACTGGGGACTCATGGTGAGAAGCATCTCCACATGATGGGGCTTCTGCTCTGCTTTGGAAACCACTGTCCCTGAGACACGTATAGAAGAGGGATGGCAATGAGAGGGTGTCCCACAGAGCTGCTGGTGTGCAGGGATCTGGGAAGGCTGACAGATCCCTGCAGCTCTCTGCTGGACCATACTCTGTGCCCGTGGGCCTGGGCTGGGCAGAGAACCAAGTGCACCAAAATGATGACTATTTAATCATTATTTCTCCAAGTTGGTATAAAGCCGACATTTATGCCAAGGTGGAGGAGCGTTACCTACTGGTGGCTACCTGTTGCTGTTCTGGGAGTGTCCTTTGGGGTGTTTTTCCATCTCCAGAAGGAGCAGAACAGGCTCTTTGCAACCCCTAAACTCTTGGGGAAGTCAGGGGTCAGAGCACAGATGAGATTTCCTCAGCCTGTGGTGTTCTGGGGATTGCAGTTAGGGCTTGGAGCACCATCCCAGGGAATGAATGTGGTGGATGTGTGCCTGGCACGCTCTCCAGTATTTCCCATGCTCTTCTAAACATGGGAAAAACATGACAGCAAAGCCCAGACTCACATGAAAAACTTTTCCCTTGCACTGAACTCATGCAAAGCCCCAGTGTCCCAACAGCAGATGGCTTAGCTGCTTTCTCGAAGGTGGGTTATTCATGCAGATGCCTGTTTTGCAGATGCTGCTGTCTTGGTCACACATCTCCTCCAGAGGAGGAATTTCATTTGCAGGTACTCCAAAATGATTGCAAAGCAGTGCCCTTGGCCTTTGTTGAGGAACTGTCCAAGTCACATGTTGGACTGTTGGCTGGATACTTCAGCCTCCAAACTATCTGCCCAAGGATGTTGGGAGATGTTGCCTAATGAGCAAGAGCACAGGAACATGAAAGAAATGGATCACTGCAATTGCACAAAGCTCCAGTGATGTCCAAGGCACTGAGCCAAGCTGCTCCACTTGCATCCCGGATGTGGACACCTCGCAAAAGCATCTGCAAGGGTCTCCATCCACAGCTCCTTCACCAGCAGATGAAAGGACATGTCATCTCAGAGCTGGAAGAGCTTTGAAAATCCCTCCCGTGGCATCTGGGATCACATAACTCTTTGGCTCAGGTGACCCAAGGAGAGTGGGGCTGGGTGGGAGGAGACGTGGAGTTGCCTGGGATGGTGGTGGGACTGCTCTCCATGGTGTACACCTGCAGGTCTTGGCAAAATGGGCCCTGCGGCCTGGCAGAACTTTCTGCTAAATATTTTGGCTGGATCTGTGAACTTATGCGGCTTCTGTGGCATGGAAACTGCCTATAATTTATGCTGAATACAGCCCCATATATTATGTTGACAGTTCCAGAACATTATAAGACCATTTAGTCCTTTCTCACTAAAAACAATTTCAAACCACGGGGTAATTGTTTAATGATCAGTAGATGAGCCCAGCATTAAGCCCATAATTGAGAAAAAGATTTGAAAAACAACACCCAGGACCCCTCTCCACCATGTCCATCCTTCAGCAACCTAAAACCCAAGACCTGCCTCACCTGGTATTGCACCCTGTGGCTTGAAATTGCAAAGACAGCAATGGCTCAGGGAGAAACTGCAGTTTGAGGTCCCAGCATCCCAACTCAGGATGAGTCCATGCCCGAGGTTGCCCAGCCTGCCACGAGGTTGAGTGCAAGTTGAGGAAGATGCATTTAGAGATGAGATTTAAGAGGAGTGAAGAGCCTGGATGGGGTTATTTGGCTCATTCCCTCCATTCACCCTCTGCTGGGGGAGGAACAGCCATAAGGTGTTTACCCTGTCCCTGTGTCCAAAAGTGCTCTTAAATGTCCACAAATCCAGAGAAAAATATTGTCACCATAGCACCAGCCTGAGGATGCCCCAGGAGGCCAGCAGAGATCCAGCTTTTTCTTTTTATGAACCCTTTTGAACACATCTGGGATGATGGCATTTTTTTCCCCAAGGGAAAAACGTCCCGTGCTCCGGTGGCGTAAAACCAGGGTAGCTCCACTGAAGCCACTGGCTCTGCAGTGATTTACGCCTGCTGAGGAAATGGTTCAAAACCCTTCCTTTGAATCAAGCCCTTGTTAATATACAGAAGAAAACTCTGTATCTCATGCAGATCCTCCTGGGATTTCCATCCTCCAACATGCAGAGGATGGGCACATCTTAGCAGAGAAATTAAGCGGTTTCCTAAGCAAATTTCCCATGCATCCAAAGAAGGAGAAGTCCCAGGTCCCATGAGGATCTCATGGTTATCCATCTCTTCAGCGTGGACAGCTTTATACCACTTTGGAGCTTCTCCTTGCCAGATCTCTGGATCTCCCTGGAGGGCTGAGCCATGCCCAAGCTCTGAGCATCCTGATGGGTGTCACCTCCCCACCCCATGCCTCCAGACCTGCCATCCTGCCCGTGCTTTGTGTTCTTACCCTTCTTGAGAACTGGCTGCAGGTTGTGCTTTTCCTCCATCAACATCCTCGCTTTTATCTGCGCTGGTAGCAGCCATCCCCACCACGCAGGATTTATTTACATTGAAGGGTAAGTGGGAGGCTGTAATTGGGATGGGATTTGAAGAGGTCAGAAGGAGCCTGTGCAGGAAAACTGTAAATGAGGGAGGGCTGGGAGTTTGCTGAAGTCATTACGCAGGGATTGTTCCAGCTTCCACTCAGTGCCATTAGCTGGGGGTGAACGTGCCGTCCAGGGACATATGTGTATACATTAATGGGGGATTTTAAACAGACAATCAGTAATGAGCTGTTAATGTTTTCCAAGCGGTCGGTCTTTCAGCCCCATGCTCTGATTTCTTTCGGCTGCATGGTGCACTCCAGGATTTCTGATCTCTGGGTCCCCATGCGGGAGAGAGCGGGTCCCTTTCCATGCACCAGGTCTCTGCTGGGTCTCAGCCACCCCCGAGCTATGTCTCTGCCCATCTTGGTTACCACCAGCACTGTGGGAAGCCTCAGGGCTCAGGGATTCATTAGAGGGGCAGGGAAAACCCTTCCAACTGGGGAGGGGCACTGGAACCACTATTTGCATGTAGAGCAGAGTAGAAGAGAATAAATTTAAGTTGGAAGGGACCTATAATGACCATCTAGTCCAACTGCCACCATGGGTTTGCTGTGCAGTGGGTTGATGCGCCCGGTGCGAGCGCGGTTGGGAGGAAGGTGTAGGATGAAAATCCGAGGAATTGTCTTTCCAGGAAACCTGGTTAAATTACAAGCTGAAAATCTGAAGGGCTTGCAGCCTCGGACGCGCTCAGGAAAACAAGAGCTAAGTCACTACACCCCCGTTCCTCCCACCCCCAGCTCATCTCTGGGGCACCCTTGGGAGATGTCTTGAAGAATCGCTCCAGTGATAGAGGCGGTAATTGAGGAAACTGATGCAAACGTGATCTCCCAAAAGGTTGTGTGGGAAGCAAATTTGGGAAGGATGCTCAGATAAGTGGAATTTTTGCTTTTGAGCCTTCCTTGAGCAACATCATCAGACCGAAGGGTTTCCTGTTTATTTATGCAGCGATCGCCGCTCTATTACACACATAGGAAATGACAAAAAAATATCTCGAGGACAGGTGAGGTGGAAATAAAGGCTGCTATTTAGGCTGTGGCATATTGGTGGTGAGGAGCATCTTGTCTTGTGAGTATTTTCATGCATCGGTGAAGTGAGCACAAACACATCCTGCGAACATCTGGCTAGGAAGATGCCTCAGCTGTACTGAGCAGCACCGATAATAGTGATGGTGCTCTGGTGTGCCCCAAAGCTGCTCTGCCCTGGGCCAGAGAGCAGAGAGACCCCAACGCTGGGTTCTGGGATGAGCCGTGGCAGAAGGTGGAGGTACAAATGGCTTTATACCACCCCATGGGCCGCGTTTCACAGGGGTGAAAGGGCTGTCGTGAAGCTTGGGAGCTGGAGTGGACGCTGCTGCACGAAAACCCAACTAGATAGCAACATCTCACCAGCATCTGTTCCCCCTGGGGAGGTTTACATCCAACTGTTCTCCCAAACCAGCCCACCACGCAGCCACCTCTTACTGCAAAAATGTGCTCAGATGACTTAACTTAATGACTTAGCTAAATTGAACGGTTTCCAGTAGCGCAGTAATGTGTTTGGAGACGGAAGAGCTTTCAAAAGGAAACTGCTTGCCCATCTAACCCAAACAACTTTCCATCGCTGGTGGGGAGAGAGGAAAGTCTGAGCGTCTCACGCATTGAGTGCAGGGTCCCCATGACTTCATCCCTCTAGCTCTTGGCAAGGGAAGGTCGTACCAGGCAGCGGAATCCGGTAATTTGGCTCTTCCCCACATTCCCTAGCGATGGGGCAACCAGTAGCGGGGATCCGTGGCAAGATGTACTGGCAGTAAGATGGCTTGTAAAGAGCCTGCTGTGTGGCTGGGCTCACCTGGCTGCCACCCAGCGATGCCAATGGAGCTGGGCTCTCAATATATGGGATTTCTTCCCTTTTTCAGGGCTAACTGGATTCCTCCATCTCTCCCTGATGCATCACAAACAGCGATGCTTGGTAAGACGAGGGGGAAGGGTTCTAAATTGCAAGAAAGTAGATTCAGTCTAGATATAAGGAAGAAATCCTTGAGGCTGAGGGTGGTGAGAGCCTGGCCCAGGTTGCCCAGAAAGGTGGGAGATGCCCCATCCCTGGGAACACTCCAGGTCAGGTTGGACGGGGCTCTGAGCAACCTGCTCTAGTTGTCCCTGCTCATGGCAAGAGGGTTGGACTAGGTGGCCTTTAAAGGTCCCTTCCCACTCAAACCATTCAATAATTCTGTGGTTTGTTTGAGGAAATAAGGATAGACAGGCTGGTTCGGTATCCTGGGGTTGGGAAGGGTGAAATCCTTTAGGATCTAAAAATATGTAACTACAAATGCTGCTTCAGTCGCGCGTAATTGCTGTGAGCTCCATGGGACTGTGGACAAGGATATTGTTTCACCTTTGCTTATGTGGGGTCCAAATTGCAGTTTAACAGATTCTCTTGCAGTTTAACAGATTCTCTTGCAGTTTTTGGAACTGACGTTTTCTCCAGAAAAGGATGGGATTTGGTCAAAGAAAAAGAGAAAAAAAAATTTGCTTTGGCTTCTGAAATTCCAGAAATCCTGAGTTGTTTCAGTGCAAAATTAACAATTTTAGTTTCATTTAAAAGTTGGTTCTCATGTAGAAATTTCCCAAATCTTTTAATTCTACGCTCGTTGTGATATTTTAATTTTTAAAAAAAAAATTAACCAAGCATCTAAACAGGTGGCATGATATTGGAGTTGTCCAGTGGACTGCAATTCCGACTTCTGTCCAACCCAACGTGATGCTTTGTGCCTTTTAAAAAACTCATCAAGTGTTGTACTGCTGTGACAAGGCTCTGGGTAAAAACAGACATATCAGTTGCTCGTTTTGGCATTTTCTTCAGATCAAAGCTTCAAGACTACTTAAAACACAAGCAAAGGTAAGCGTGTGATTTTTTTCATCTTCTTTTTTCTCTCCTTTGTCTTGCAATAGGATTTACCTCGGAAGAATTGTTCTGATTAATTACAGTAATAATAACAATAAAATTTTAAAAATCCAATTGGTACTTTGAATAACCAGTTCTTTTTATTTCTGGTATAGGTCTCATCTAAAGTCTTTTATTCTGTTTTGTAACGATGAGGTGTTTTAACTAATTGCAGACACCTAAATGTGGTGCACCCAGTCCCAGCCATTCGTCTGCAGGGAACCACTGTGGGGTGGTCAGGCTCTGCTGGAGAGTCATGCTGGATCACCCCACCTTTCCTGGTGGGATGAAGCTCTCTCAGGCTCAGTGTTGTCTGCCCAGGCACAAGCTGCTTTGGACAGCAGAGGTGAGATGCTGTGCAACCCCTTTTCCTGCCAAAATGTGGCCTTACATTAGCTCTTTTTGTCCCCACGGTGGCTGACAGAGAAGATGGCACGTTGGATCTGGACACTTTGGAAAGCCTAAATTGCACGTGAATTTTTTGTCCCAATGATCCTTAGAGTCTTTTCCAACCAAAAGGATTCTGTGTTTTCCTGCAGGTCACTTGTGCACCTGGAGCCACCCATTGTCATGAGGACCCAGCAGTTGTGCATCCAGCCACATAGTGGGCAGTTCCTGGTAGGAAATGTTCACAGCTTGAGCCAGAACTTGGTGCTGCATCCAAACCCGCTGAGCTCAGGGATCCCCTCTCCTTGGACTCCCACCAGTTTCCCACCTGGCTCTGAGCAATACAATGAGAAAATCTGCTATACAAGTGCCAAGTACCAACCATCCCTGCGCCCCAGCCCCAGCATCTCCCCCCTTAATACATTAGAGGACCACCAGGATGCCAGCAAGGACTGGAATGCTGGAGTGCCCTGGGCACAGCTCCATGGGAGAGGCACCATTGACCGGCGCATCACGGTTGTCATTCCGTAAACTTGATTTATTGGAAAGAAAAAGCAAAAGGAAAACAAAAAAAAATAATCCCATCGTGACGGTGCGATGCAGCGGTTGGTTTATCTCACGGGGAGGTTGAATGAGGCCTCGTAATTGCCAGAAGATTTATGAGGCTGGAATTATGCTCGGCTGTTGCTGGCTAATGTATCCGCAATGTGGATGTTGTGAAAGCACCTTATGAGACAACATGTTAGGAAACTCCAGAAAGTGTGGGATCTCTGGAGGAAAGATGAAAAAAAAAAAAAATGCCATGTCCCGCAGTAAGTCGATTTGTACGTGGTGTTGACAGGGAGCCATTGTCCCTCATGGCCAAAATAAAACCCCTGGAGCTGATGTACTTGTGCTGTCAGACAAACAGCGGTGGGGTTAGTGTTGGTGTCTCAGGCTGCCTGTGATTCTCCAGGGCTTTCGTGTGCCAAGGGAATGTGCGTGAGTTATTAAAAAAACCTCTTTCAAAGCAGAAAATGTGGGAGCAGCCATGTGGTTTCCTTCATAGAATCACAGAATGGTTTGGGTTGGAAGGGACCTTAAAGACCATCCAGTTCCAACCCCCTGCCCTGGGCAGG
>JAOQGM010000039.1:3536468-3556710 GCA_027564225.1 Gallinago stenura | reverse complement strand
TGAGGCACCATCCCTGGAGGTGTTCAAGAGACGAGTTGACATGGTGCTTGGGGATATGGATTAGTGTTGGGTTGGTGGTGTTTTGGGTGTGGTGTGTGGTTTGTGTGTTTGTTGTTTATTTTTTTGGTTTGGTTTTTGTTTGTTTGGTTTTGGTTTTGATTTTTTTCCCCCTTAGTTGGACTAAATGATCTTAAAAGGTCCCTTCCAACCTAGGTGATTCTGTGATTCTGTGATTCTCGCCTTCTCCTTCTCTTTTCTGCTGGACTCTGAGTCAAGACACCACTCCTCCTGCCTTTGCAGAGCAGATGTTCCCCAAAATACCGTGTGGTATTCTGCATGACTGCAGAAGTTTCCCATTTTGCTCCTTGGACAGAACCTGCAGGAAATTTTGCCTGGGCTTGGAGACCCATTGGTCTTCAGCACTCCCCTGTGGTAATTTTGCAGGACCTTTTGGTACTAGTGCAAAAAAAGCTCCTGTTGCTCTGGCATTGCTTCCATGTGCCTGGGAAAAAGCACTAATTAATATTTTTCCTTCCTCCAAGAGTCTGGTAGAGGGGACAGATGAAGCTGCTGATGCCCCATAGCTTCCTTGTCTGCTACTGGCCACCTTGTTATGGATGTGAAAAGGCCATGACAGGAAAGTGGTTGTGAGGTTCATGGCATGAACTGATATCTTCCCTTGACAGATCACTTCTGAAAAATCTCTCCACAGTAATTTTTTTTTTCTTTTCTTTTACGGCTGCACACATAAAGACTAAGCAGCACTAAGAGAATTAACATCTCCACCTGCAGTAGGAATGGCATTGTAGCTTTGATGATCTGCAGATAGAAAAGAGGCAAGAATTGTAGGAAGAGGGGATAGGTACATATATAAAAACATTATATATATATTATGAAATAGTTAGAAAAAAATCAGCTGGACTTTGTGAACACAAATCTCTCCTTGTAATCTGTACGTGTGATTATCTGCTTTGTCATCTAAATGTGCAAACACGATAACGTTTTTAAATTTAACCAAAATAGTTCTAAGCCTTATCTAAGACGACTGCAGTTGAAAGCAGTGAAAATGTTAATGCTAACAACATATTTTTTTGTTCTCTAAATTCCTATCCTTAATTTAATATAATACACTGCTGTTTTAAAGGGATATTAATATTCTTTTCAAAGTGTTTGGGACTTTTACATAATTTAAAAAATATTTGCAGCTGTTTTGAATGTATCTGCAAGTACTGATAGACAAAAGGCATGGATATCCATAAGAACGTTGTCATAATACATTCCATATTAACGTAAGCAAAAAAGAATGTTTGCTCAGGAATACCAAAAAAGGTGATTGGAAGACCCACTTCTATGGCCTTAACATCTTCCTGCTAAACAAGTTACACTCCTTATTTTTTTTTTTTTCTTTTCTGCATTCTTACTTAATTGGTTACTTGCATCTGCCTTTTAGAATTAGCAGCTTTTTTGCATTTGGGTCATCCATAGAGCTGAGCTCGGGCCATTTGTTTTAGATTTCTAGAAATGATTTATTTGTACTGTAATGGGATGGAATCATACAGTGTTTCCCATTTGTTTTCAGACTTAGTTCAGGGTATAGTTTAAGCTCTCATAGTGTATCTGGGAGTGCTGATTCCACTCTCATGTCCAAGGCCCACAAATCTTTTCTTTCACGCTGTTTGCACCTTTCTCTCACTGCATAAAAATCGAGGTCCCAAGGTTAATATTACATTAGGGAAAAAAGGGGAGAGATTATCACAGAGGCTGAAAAATTTTGCTCCTGGCTAAATCACTAAAGGATGGTGTGTGTGTGTGTAAGTAATGCTTTAAAGAGCAGGGCAAGATGCTTCTCCAGTAAATTTCTTTTCCCCTCTCCGTGCCCTCCAGTATTTTAACAAACCCAATGGAAGATGGGATCTTACTTAGGCTTCATGTTGTGCACAGGTACAGCAGGAGAACCTCTTTGGAAGGGGATATCCACTACAGTTATTTTATTTTCCTTCTTTTCTAGTCGTTGGAATGCTTTATGAATGCAGAAGATAGCAGTCTTTTCCTATAATAACTGACAAGGAAACCTAGAAAAATAGGGTAGTTGGGACCTCATGGAGCTGTCTTGTCAACCCCTCTTCCCACAGCAGGATTGGCTATAAAAAGAGACTTCTGTTCCTTTTCATCCTCCGTTCTTCCAGGCTTTACGTTAAAAAAAAAAAAAAAGAAAAAGAAAAAGAAAAAGAAAAAGAAAAAGAAAAAGAAAAAGAAAAAGAAAAGCACCACAACAAACCAATAACCAATAACATTGGGGGAAAAGAAAAGGGAAGTAACAATTTTTTATGACATGCTGCAAGTTGCTTATGGCTGTGTTTGAGGGTACTTCTTCCTCCTTGGTGCTTTGGGGCAATTTTGATCAGTTGTTGCGTTGATCTGGGCTTATAATGAATGGAGTGTCCCTCTCGCCGTGATAATAGAACATGAGAGTATAAAAACTTTGAAGTGCAGGAGGCAGCTGAAAAGAAAACAATAAACTATGTATATGAGACTAGCTTGTTGCTTGGTGATTAAGAGATGAGGACCCCGTAGGTCAGCTCCCTATAGGTACAAACAGATGTTTGCACTGTTTCACAGCTGCTAAATATGATATAAATCCAAAGAATTTCTCATGTTTTTATAAAGTAAAAAAAAATACCCAGACAGCAAATTTTTGGTCATTCAGATACTCTTACCAAATGACATCTGGTTTCTGTACTGCTTATTTAAGCAATCCTTAAAAAAATGTTTGCCAAGGGGAATAACTCAAACCTTTTAGTTCTTCACCATATATAACTGTACAGTTTAGATTACAATGTAGCATGCAGAGTTTATTATAAGCAATGCAGTTCTTCATTTCTTAGCTAGCGAGTATTACTTTAAAGAAAATAGGATAAATATTATGTAATTAGTTCAGGGAAATTCATGTATAGTTACATTTCAGAGTACCCCAGTTTCAGATCCAAACGATGACAAAGAAAATGAATTGTTTCCATATGTTAGGAGATAGCCTGACAGTTATGAGCAGAGAGTTAAGGCATAAAAATGCAATGGGGCTCCCATTAGATGGAAAGAAACAAAAACAGGGAGTGGAGAACTGCTAGATGTGATGGGAAGGCTCTCTGAAGGCACCATGGTTTGATGTGGAAGGTCCACAAGAGACGGAGAAATGGGTGGTTTCACAAGGAGGAGATCAGCAAGTGCTTTGATTTGCTGGTGTCTAGTGGGATGTGATTTTTGACTGAAGCTGTTGCTTCATGCGTGCCTATCTGGGCGTTCATTAAGTCATTCTGGATTCTCTGAGGTCTAAGAAAGGGCTGTGTCTATGCTGATGCCATTCCTTCAAGGCTTGCACTAATGAGTCTGCCTCTCCTACCTGGCCACCTACTAGCACAAAGCATATGAGAACTTAATACCCTCAAGACCTCTATCCCTCAGCCAAAATTGGTTGAAATTGGCTAACGGGCTCAAAAATTATTTTCTTTGGGACCGAGAGGGGACATTAGAGAACATAATTGCCTACATCTCATGTCTGTTGGAAGCCAAGTTAAAAATCTCAGTATTAAGCTTATCATATAAATTATATATGCATGTATTTTACAGAGGAAGATTTATTGCCTTCAATATCTAGGCATTTTATGCTTTTGAAGTAATGCATACTTTGATCCAACAAATACTTACACTTTCAAGTCACTCAGTGTTCTGAGGGTTCAATAAGACTGCTTTCTTTGAGCAAAGATAAGTCCCAAAGAACTGAAGGACCATAACTAGAATGTGACCTATGTGTTTCCTCTACGGCCTCTTCTGCCTTTGGGACTTTACTGATCTAAAGGATTAAGGCTATAAAGGCTGTATTGCCCACTAGGACCTTTGAGTGCTGGTCATGGACCTACTCAATGATGTACACCGGTGTGACTCAGTGACTTCCACCCTTTTTGAGTTGGTGGATATACAACTTTTTCCACTTCTTTTGAATCTAATGAGTATGCTTTTCTTCATTTCTTTTCACAGGCCTGCCTGTTAGTCTGCAGATGGAAATTCGCACGTCCACAGTGACCATAATACTAAATTTCTCTGTATCTGTGGTCTTTCTCGAGGTGACTGGTAGTCAACAGCTTTCTTGTGTCTCTTTGTCGAGCAATTCCAGTGTAACAATTATCATGAATCATCCATTTTGTATATATCTCAATGACTGGTTGAGCTTATTTTCACATGAATACGCACATCCCATAGTACTGCTTGGTAGCTAGAAGCAAAATGTGGTCATATGTTCTGCAGTAATGACATGATTGCATCTTTGTCTGTATTTTTTTGCTCTTCTTGATTTGGTCTGTTGCCACCATTGTGAGATGCACTGGACTAATTGCCCATCAGATGACAGGAAAACGTGCGAGTCCTTGAAAGTGGAAGCTGTCTTAAATGTATGAGAACGGAGCAAGCAGTGAGTTTATTCTGCTTCATAAGCTCCTGCAAAAAAAACCCCATGCTGTATTACAAACCGTCTTTTGGGGCTGGGGCTACTGATTTTGTTCCAACACAGTGGGATCCTCTTCCAGGGCAGAAATGCCAAACGCTCCTGCAGTGCAAGTATTGCTGCAGCTGTAATTAGTGGTAATAATAACGATTGTGGGAGTGATCGTAAGAAATATTAATAATGGGACTCTGGTTTAATCACTATGGTCCTCATGCATGTGGTGGATTTTACCCTTCCCTTTTATGAAGCTCTTGCTTCAGAAAGAGCTTTTTTTTTTTATTTTATTGCCAGTCTTATCACACTGGGTATGGCCCAAACTGGTACATTTGCAGGGTATTATCCTGTCAAATAAACAGAAAAAAAAAAAGAAACCCCCAAAAGCCAGTGGTTAATTTGTGTTATTCCTCTCTGCTCTTTCTCTCGCCAAAACACAGATTCGCTCCTCCTGCTGCAGTCCCACAGCTTCCTGCTTTGTAGGAAACTTGATTAACTTGTTGGCTCCCTCCATCTTGAAGGTCTTGCTTTTATTAGGAAGAAAATTGTTTGTTCTGCTTGCACAAGATTTCTCCGGGAAGAATTGTTCACAGTCAGGTGTTTCAGGCACCGCTTTTAACTCGAGTTAGCTAAGAGCCAGCCACCACGGAGAGGAAATTCCTGGAGAAGACACTCTGCTTCAACATTTCCAAAGGTGTTACCACGGTGAGATAAACTTGGTTTGTGACTGGATGTGGTCCCTTGGTGTTGCTAGAATGGTATAAGCATGTTGCAATAAGTCAGCACTGAGGGTTTTGGGGTCTGATTTAAATAATCAGACTAATTCTTGCAGGTGGAAAGAAATTAATCTCACAGTTGTATCTTGGCCTTGGCAGACCCTGTGGAGCTCCAGCCAAGGGCCTGGTTGGGTTTGGCCATCTTGTTTTCACTCATAGTTTTCTTTTCTGCCTGGTGTGTAGCCATGTTCTCTGGGAAGGGGCTGGAGATCCTGACCTTGTGTGGCACAGAGGAAGAGACTGATACCATTAAACTTCTTGAAAGCAGTTCTGGTTCCCCAGGCTTCAAAACAGAGACCTGCGTTTGATGGAGGAATTATTTCTAGGCTTGGTAAGTCTTCATAAGTTTTTATCTGAATTTATCTTGAAGTCACATTGTCATCATATAAGAAAAAAAGATGCTTTTTTTTAAGAGTTCCTGGAAGGTTCTGTTAATTTATTTTTTTTTACTCTTTTGATGCTGGGGTATGCTGGGCTTCTGCTAAAAAAAAAAACCAACCCAAAAGTGGGAAAATGAGCTTTTCAAGTGCGGCTTACATCCATGTATATTAACAGATCCGATATAAACTTCATAAATTATTAAAATATTATTCTTCCTGTAAGAAATGTAGCATATCTGTGATGGGGCAATGTGCTACCGTGCATTCAATCGCGTGATCTTCGTAGCTCCTGGACATCCGTAGGTAAGTACCATTTCTGTACATGTTACAGAAAGGTCTAAACTTTTTAATTTAAAACGTATTATTTTAGCAGAAATCTTTTGCAATGCTATGCTGATGTTTGCAATCTTTCTATAAGGGTAAACATCTCTGAATAAGTCAGCTTTAAATACATATATGTTGCAGCAAGTGAGGAGTACCCTGATTTGGTGTACTCCAACACTTGGGGTTTGCTGGATAAAATGTGTTACAGATCTTTTTGAAACCAAGCAGCGACACATTAACTACAAACTGCCTTTCCTTAATCACCATCACAGTGATCTGTAAAAGGTGGAGAGGGGAACATCTCAGGCTCTTCTGGGTATGAACATCACCAAGGTTTGTGGAGCAGCATGCTCTCACCAGCGCTTCGTAGTCAGGCTACCGTGTGGTGTAAACATTTAATGTGATGGAATATGTCTGCTGGTTGCAGACTGAGTTTGACATTTTTGCTTAATTCACCATAGCCGTGTGAGGGGAGTGCATGCTTCAGACAAATTCCACTGCTGTTGTTATTGCTTTGCACTGCTGCAGAGGCAGCACTTCTAATTAAAGAGTATCTCCACATTTGGCTTGGCAGCCAAAATAAACTTCTAGGAGTTGCGTGCTGGAGAGCTTTTATCTCCACTGTGGTGGTGGGCTGGCTCTCCAGCAAGTACAATTCCAAATGCACATGGAGACCAAAGACATAAACATTTTAGTGGGGATTTACCACCTCTCAGTGTTGCATCGGGAAGCCCCATCCAATGAGGTTTCTTGTACACATGATTCTCTGGTAATATTGAGAGGGAAAAGGTTTCAGCTCAAGGAAGGGTTGAGAACTACAGAAGGCTACAAAGATGATGAGGGGCCTGGAGAACCTCTCTTATGAGGAGAGGCTGAGGGACTTGGGACTTTTTAGTCTGGAGAAGAGAAGACTTAGGGGAGATCTGATCAACACCTATAAATACTTAAAGGGTGGGTGTCAAGAGGATGGGGCTGGTCTGTTTTCAGAGGTTCCCAGGGACAGGACAAGAGGAAATGGGCACAAACTTGAGCATAAGAAGTTCCACCTAAACATGAGGAGGAGCTTCTTTACTTCGAGGGTGGCAGAGTCCTGGAAGAGGCTGCCCAGAGAGGTGGTGACATTCAAACTGCTACCATTCAAGGTGGTGACTGTCCAGAGACATTCAAACCCCACCTGGACAGGTTCCTGTGCAACCTGCTCTGGGTGGACCTGCTTTGGCAGGGGGGTTGGACTAGATGATCACCAGAGGTTCCTTCCAACCCCATGCGATTCTTTGATTCTGTAACTGGGGTGTGTAAGAGCATGAGGAAAAGGACATTTGTGGAGAAGCTGGGGAGGAGTGACATATAGGAGTCTCATGTATAGATCTTGGGGATCTTGTGTCCCAAAGCAATAGACCAGCTTGTTTCAGGACATCTCATCTCAGCTTGACCAAAAAGATGCCCAGCTGAGGCATGGAGGATGACGACATTACTGGCCATGGCACGTGTTACCCGTCTTTAGCCAAAGGTGGGTTTGGTACCATGACTTGCAAGGCACAGCTGTGTTAGGAATAGGTTTTCAAGAGTGTCTCAGAGGGACCTATAAATGTGGCACTGGAACCAAGCACCAGAGTTCATCCTCTACACCTGCTTTGATTTTTTTTCCTAACCCATTGAGTCAGGCATCAAGGGAAACAAGCTTTCGTCAAGCAGAAAAATCTTGTGTAGTCAGGAGAGGAAAATGTAGCTTTGGATGATGAAAATGAAGACCAGCAATGGTTCCCGGGCCTCCTGACGCCCTGTCAGAAGAAACAAAATCCCCGAGCAGCCCAGCGTGGCTCAAAATGTGCTCCTAGCGCTGTTTTATGTGGGGGCTTCGTTATTTCTCCGTCACCAGAACTGATCGCAGTGACACCTCTGGAGCTGGGCAGACCTCACCCCGTGCCGAATTCCTTTCCGCTGAGGCGTGCCAGCAGCCCACCCCGCGCTCCAGATGTTGCTGCTCTCCGAGAAACCAGAGCTTAATAAACCAGGCTCACCCTTCCTCCTGGGGTGAACCCAAAGACAGTCAGATATGGAAAATCGCTGCTCAGTACCATGAACAATGTGCTTGGTCAAAAGAGCGGTGCCAGCACTTTGTCTTAATAGAAGAGAAAGCCGAGACGCGCCGTGCAAAAAAATCCGAGCTGGCAGCAGCCAGCGACTTTAACATACATTGAAAACTATCCATGAAAGAGCACACTTCAACCAAGAGAAAAAGCCCGGAGGTATATTTAGACAAACCGAAAAAGAGCAAGAATAGGGAGGGGGGAAAAAAAGTAAAAAAAAAAAAAAAAAAAAAAGTAAAAAACCAAAAAAAAAGGTCTCTGTGTGGCTTTAATAGGTTACATTTTTCCCAGCCTGTATTTCACTTGGGTTTGTTTTATTGGCTTATCACGAGCACATGCACCACAAAAACACACACGTGCACAGGACCGCAAAAAAAAAAAAATCATCTGGGTTCGCACACACAGAGGACCCAGTTTTACCATTACCCACGAGCCTTGAAGCTCTGCTCCTACGTGCTTTTGACCATCACCAAGGGTTTGGGCAGAGGTGGGAGTTGGACAGACCCTGGGTGTTTAAGTGCACAACCTTGTGTCCTCACAACATCACTGCTTTTGCCGAGCTAAGCGGCGGCACTGCTGGCTCCCTGTCTTCTTCTCTGCTTTGTTTTCCTGGCCTCCTCCTCCTCCCACCCTTCACAAATCAGGAGACTTTCTTCTTTATGAGAGCCTGAAGGCGTCGGGAAATGCGGCGTCCCCCCCTTTGCTGGGGTTGGGTGACTCAGGACTGATGTAGTTTACCGAAAATTACGCTGGGAAAGTGTATCTAAGCCAAGACGTGCACCCGGGATCTCAAACCCTGCTCTTGCACAACCATCCTTCTGACATGCCGAGTCCTCTCCCCACCGGGATCCTCTCTTCCCACTCCCACTAGAGCTCCAGGCACTCAAATGCTGCTCTTGGCCAGGCTGGCAAGCACTCTTGGCACTTTTTGTTGGAGGGAAGTCATCTGACGTTCAAATAAATGGATTCCTCATTACTGGGATGGTGACCAAGATCGGAAGGGAGTGTAGGGGACATCGGTCTGGATCCAGGCATTGTGTCCTTGGGTGCGATACCCTGCAGACACGGAGTGACAACATTTCTCCATGAAGAGCCTCATAAGCTACCAGGGCTCGGTTTTCGGTGAGCTGCTACTCAGTGGAAGGCGCTGGAATCTGGCCCGGAATAACCTTCCTCCCTCCAATTTCTTCCTCCCTGAAGCTGCAGGAGCCTTTCTGCACCCCCATTCCGCATGGTCAAGCCCAGGCCCCGGGAGACCAGCACTGTGCACATCCTGAGCTCAGCACCAGCCCATAAATCTCCCTGCTGGATCCAAGCAGTGAAATGTGAACAAAGGAAACCACCATGCGGTGGGGGTGTAGGGTGGGCAATCGCTCTGGCACCCTCCTTGCTCGGAAAGAAGTGAGAAAACATGGCTTTGTGTTTGCTGTTGTTGTAGTTGTTGTTTTATGGTTTTTACAGATGCTTCCAATAAAAGAATTGTGAAACTATTCCCATCGGTGGCCTGTTCTCTACCCACAATAGTGACGGAGAAGATTGCTGGATTTCCATCAGCAGAACAATGTGAGCGTGGACTCTACTGCTACAAATTTAAGAAAGCTCTCCATTCGCTGCTTGCCAAAGAAACAGGTGATTCTTATTTTTCTTTTTTTTTTCTTTTTTTTTTTTCTGGAGGTTGGCAACTGATGATGGTAATCAACAACATCTCATATGCGTGTGTCTAAATGCTCCTGTTAATATGACTTTCCTTTCTGCTCGGTGATTTGTTGATTATTTTTAAGTGTTCTGGGGCTTAAACCATGGTCTCTGTTTGTACGAATACCTGAAGCTTCCTGGTGTGCTCCAGGAAAATGGGTGAGACCATGGCAGAGCTGTACTTGGGGAAGGTGTTGAGGGTGGCTGTTGAGGTGCTGCACTGTTGATCAACACTTTCTTAGGACTGGATCAACAATGCTGTGGTTTAAAGACAGATGTCTATCCAGGCTGAAGATCACATTTTCATTTAAGAAGAAAGTTCTCAAGTGAAGCGGATGAACCGCTTGGAAATGCTGGACAATAGATTCAATCCCTAAAATGCTATTCCTGGACATGGCTCTTAGGGAACCAGTCCTGTATATTTGCTGATTTCAAATAGGGTTTGGGCTTGTAAAACCAGCCTTTGGGCATGCAATAGCTTTTTCTGAGAAGCATGGCATTTTTTCCAGTATTTTCTGTTCTAAATGCGCTCATTTTATAAGCGAAATGATGTTTCCTTCTCTGCTCCCCCCACCCATGCTTGGATCTGTCAGCCACGCTGGGTTTGTCCCTGTCAAAGAGCAGGCGTGTGGTCTCCTACCATGGCTCAGCGGATAGGTGGCATCTTGCTCAGCTGTTTGAAGGTCTGAGTCCTAAACTTGTAGAAAAGGAGATAAATAATGAAAAGAAAATAAAAGGAAAAAAACCAAAAGAACAGAAGAAAGAAGTGCAGTGATTGCAGCAGGATCCGAGGCTCATGCTGGAGTGGACAGGCATGACAAGGGCACAGTTAGCAACTGGCTGTTCTTTACATCACTGAGCAAAAATATGAAAAATATGAAATGTGTAGCAGGGCTGGATAAAAAGGAAAATGTAATAAGAGTAGGACAAAGAATGCCACATGCTCCAACCGCATCTGAACTTGGCAGCAGCAGCCCAGGGAAGCCCATGTAAATCCTAGAAGCATGTTAAAGGCATTTTCACCCCACAAAGACTGACACGCATGAAAAGTATCTTTTCAACAATGTCAATCAAGAGCCTGGAGAAATAATTTAGTAATATACAGCCTAGCAGGCCAACATGGCTGACTGGAGCGATGCTCACATCTTGAAACGGGAATTAATTTGGAGTAGGTTTGTGACAGGGGCAAAGAAGTGCGAAGATGTAAAGGGTGTGTGAACAAGCTTGCATGTCGTTGCTGAATTTAAATACAGTTAGCAACGAGAGGGATTTCATCAAGGGGCTCAAGGAAAACATGACAGCAGAAGGAAAACACGTGAAAATGAAGCACAGACAATAAAATGTAAACCCAGACCAAGGGGTGCTGTGGAGAAAGCCATAATGGAAAATGCTCTGGGTATTGTCTCAGTCACGTGCAAAGGAAATTATTATCCAGGCAAGAAACCCAGCGCTGGTGTGCGCGATGGGAACCAGCTCAGGGCACCAGCGGGAGAGGGGCCGGGACCCCCGTGCCTGCCCTCGCCCAGAGCTGTGCCCAGGCTGAGGGAGCCTTCCTCCCAGAGAGCTTTCCTGGCTGAGCCCTCACTTCTGGAGGCAGCAAGGTCATCGTGTGGATATTCTCCTCGGCCTGTCCTTTGTCCATCGTAAGCACGCCAAGATCTGCAAAGACTTAGCTACACTGGTATTTTTTTCCCTTTAAAAAAATGTATTTTCTAATTTATTGAATTAAGGGATACATATTATTTTGCATTAAAGGGGATATAGTGAAATGTTAGCACATTAATTTGTTCATATTTAATTTGGCCGTTGCAGCAGGAAATACAATATCGTCTTCCTGAAAAAAAAAAAAAAGGTATTGTAGGACATTCATGGACAGAGCAAAGGGTTTTAATCTTTTTTTCCCCATACCTGTCAGCTTCTGCAGGTTGGAAAACTTTGGCTTAGAAATAGTTTATGGAGCCACTTACCTCAACAGTTCTGTGGAGCATAACTTGGTCACAGCCAATGTGTGGTTGGGTCTAGGAAGGAAGTAAATGCTACAGACAGGATAGGTGGGAAGTGTCTGTAGATGTGGGGCAGAAATACAGAGGAGACATTAATCTACCTCTATCCTCACTCTTTTTTCTTACGCTGGAGTTCTGAAAACCCTTAATGTAAGGTGTAATCTGCCTGACCCTGCTGCCCAGCCTAGGGACGAATGAGCCAAATGGGAACCCCATTGGTTCCTGCCATGTGTCAGCCAAGCTGATAGGGGGGTTGCTGAACCTCCTTGGGCTAGGAAATGGTCCTGGGGGAAGCCATCCAACGTCTAGGGGAACAAATCATGCCCTGGTGGGGCTTTCTCTGATGACTTCAATAGACGTTGGATTGAACCCAAGCAGGGTAAGGGGGTGGTGGGTCCATGATGACCCCAACACAGGAGCACTATACCCGTTGCTCATGGCAAATGGGGGTAGGAAGTGAAGCTGAGCCTGATCAATAGCAAAGGATGCTGCTGCCCACACCTTTTACTTGTTCATGCTTGATCATAGAATCAATCATAGAATCATAGAATTGTCTAGGTTGGAAGGGAACTTTAAGATCATCTAGTCCAACCATCAACCTAACTCTGACAAAAGCCATCACCAAACCATGTGTCTAAGCACTATGTGTACCCATCTTTTAAATCCCTCCAGGGATGGTACCTCAACACCTCCCTGGGCAGCCCACTCCAATACTCAATAACCCCTTCAGTGTAGAATTTTTTCCTAATACCCAATCTGAACCTCCCCTGGAGCACCTTGAGGCCATCACCTCTTATCCCAGCAGGATGGATGTACAATATAGGAGCCTCCACTTGTTCAAGACATACCAGGGTCACCCAGACTGAGAATCTTTCCTATTTTTCTTATGGAAATCATCCTGGTTTATAGCAATGGTTTGTACCATTACTGAGCTCTTAGGATTTTTACGGGAAAGGGAAAACTGGGGACTTGTGGCAAAAAAAATAGGGGTACAGGCCTGGGACTACCACAGCTGGTTCTGCTGCTGGCTTTAGGGAAGATCCTGCACCTCCCTGTGGCTAATTCCCTCTTCCACTTTCTCTTGCCTGTTAAAATCATCACAGCTTTGGAGGAGGAACCGTGCTGTGCGCCATACCAGTGCCCAACATGGAGTCTATTGGGACAGCTGCTCTCCCAACCACCCACCAAACGTCTGAATTCCCCAGCAAAGACAAAGACTTATTTATGCTCGTCCCTCTTAAAGTACATACATTTCAGTCCTGGAGGATTTACTGGCAATAAAGTTTTCTTCGGAGATTCCTAAATCACGAGGTACTTAGGCTCTCCAGACCATGATGCCCACGGACAATATTTGCACTGTAGCCTGACACATCTTTCTGCTTTAGAATAACAGAAAAACATGCAGCCGGGACCTGCTAGGCTGCGAGGACTTTAAATCACCTGTTTTTTCTTTTTTCTTTCTTTTTTTTTTTTTCCAGAGGGGCAGGTGCAGCTCAGATTATCTGCAAACTATTTTATTACTTAACAACGCGGGCTTTAATGCAGTTAGAGATGCCTTTATTCATTCTTACACTCCTGAGTATTTTTGTGTAAACATTTTTCATCTGTGGCAAGCCAGTTTGTTTGTTGTGTTTTGTCATGTCAGAGCAGACTGTGATTAGACACTGAGATGAGACTACTAAATATTTTCAGATGTTTTCTATTTCCTCAGCGAAGAGCTGGATTTGAACCAAAGCTCTGAGGTGAAAGGGTGATGTGTAATATATTGAGACATCTGAAATAAAATAATGTAATGTTTTTAATATTTAAGAAGAAAAAGGCAGCAGTAAAACATTGTGGAAGGAGGAAAACATGAATACCTATATATTTTAATTTTAAATGCATGCAGATGTTGAATTTTAATCAGAGCATGTCAGAATCTAACTGTAACAAAGGCAAAAATGTGAGATCTGTTTTCTTGAATTGCTTCCATATTTTGTGCTCCAGATTTTTATTACATATAGCACTGCATCATCATATATTTATGTAAAGTGCCAGCATCCATTGACTCGGCGTATGCCTGATGGTTAGCATATAAAACACTTTGCAGTGAAAAGTATATTCTTTCTCTCGGTACGTACAGTATATATTATATTATACACGCCTGCGCCTTCTTGCACAGTGGCAGAGGTCATTTTCACTGCTCGGTACATCTGCTCTGGTTTTTTTTTGGACCCTTCAACCTCTTTTCTCAGGTCCAGGGGACTTTTTGCTGGTAAAGACCTTGGCCTGGGCTTCTGCCTGTGAGAAGTGGGTCTGGGGGAAAAGGGGAAGGTGGGATGGCCTGTGGATTCAAAGGGGGTGATAAATGCTGGGCTTGGAATGCTGGCACAGGTGAAAGATGTAGAAACTGAGCATCATTTTGTTCCTTCTGGTGTTGTGTTTGCAGTAGAGCATCATCAGAGGGTCCTGCTGCCACCCATCCTTCTCTGATGCAGCAGAGGTGGGAGTGGAGGTGGCCTGGAAGCCCCATGCTCTCCCTGGTCCCTAGATACCAGTGTTTCCATGTCCCTGGACTTGCTCTGAGCACAAACCCATGCTGTAAAACCCAGGTCCACACCTGCTGCCCTTCTGAGGAGAGGTAGGGAAGGTGAGGGTCAGTTTTAAAGGAGAAAAATCAAAACGCAGGAGACTAGAGACAACAAGTAGCCGTGTTCAGCAGCACTGCAGTGAAGGGGATCAGACGTGCTGCAGGTGTGTTCCATCCTGGTGGCAGGAAAGCTGGTGGCATCTTCAGAAACCATAGAATCACAGAATGGTTGGGGTTGGAAGGGACCTTAAAGACCACCCAGTTCCAACCCTCCTGCCCCGAGCAGGGACACCTCCCACCAGACCAGGTTGCTCAAAACCCCCTCCAACCTGGCCTTGAACCCCTCCAGGGAAGTGAAATAATAGGGAAAATAATTAAGGAAATAGTTGCATCGGTAACATCTGAAGGCAGGAGCTCCTCAGTGGGGCTACCTGAGCTGGCAGCATGGGACATATACTGCAGCAAAACCATCCTGGGAAGCCCTGGTCTCAAGGGAGAGGTCAGCCCCTTGCACCCATCCAGAGGGGGGGGCAGCGGTGCCTGCGTGGGCCAGGGCAGCTTGGCTCGGGATGATGCTGTGGTCCAAAACAGCTCTTCTGTTCCGGATGCCCCGCAGCTCTCTGGGGGGGGTCTGCATCGGGGCTGCTTCCTTTTTTGGTTTCTTTTCTGGATTGCTTTTCTTCAATGAATAGATTTTTCTTTTTTTTTAAAAAAAAAAAAAAGCCAAAGAAAAAAAAAAGCCCTTCTCACGCCTTCAGCTCCTGGAGTGAAACACGTGACCGCTCTTTGCTGATGTTTTTCCTAAAACAGTGATGTTTGTGGAGCGTCTCTCGAAAGCTGCAGCCCTTGCTGGCCTCGGCTGCCAGCTGCTCTGTCCGGGGGGAGCCTCCGATCCTGATCCCCATGCTGGTGCCTCTGGATTTTGGCAGGCTTCTCCGTAAGTTTTGGGGTAGCCCAGAGAGGCTAAAAATTAATCAGAATAAATTGACCCGCCTTTATTCCACCTGGCTTGTTTAACTGACCCACCGTGAACGCTCTCCCGGGGTCATGCAACTTTTCCTCTCCTATCTCTGGATATTCCCATTGGGTTGGAAACTCCCCCGGTTCAGCTGTGCGTGGTCATTTCCCACATCCCCTGACCATCTGTTGGAGGCGGTGCGCTTAATGGGAGATGTCTTCAAAAAGCTATTTCAGGTTTTCCATGATAGGTGAGATGGACAGCTTGCGAGGTGGGATGTCCCTCCGAAGGTTTTGCGTGGCGCGGCGTTCCCACAGAAGAGCTTGTTTCCATCAAAGGCCTCACCCTCACTGGTGTAGCTGTGGGGAAAGAGGAGATATCGGTTTTTCAGGTTGGATGTTTTTCCTCCTTCATCCATCTCTTGGTGCGCCCTTTTTTGTTTGTTGGGTTTCCTGCCCCCTCTTACAGCATCATGAGCTGGAGCCGGGAGTGTGTTATTTGCTTTAATGGATGCTGTTAGGATGACGGATGAGTGTGGGATTTCTGACCCTTTTTTAGGAACTGCTGATATTACTAGGGATCCAGGACAAACAGAAGACTATTCCAAAGGCTAGATTCATAAAAGCCTCTGTGTGCCTGACTCCTAACACCATGCAAGTTGCTGGGAGCTTATGTGCTTGAAGTGAACACCCTTGAGCCTTTGAGTTTCTTGCAAGAAGGCTGATCCTCTGCTGTCCCATGGGTGTTTGGGCTATTCTTTGAGTTTCTTGCAAGGAAGGCTGATCCTCTGCTGTCCCATGGGTGTTTGGGCTATTCTCCTGTGCAGAGCAGGCAGAGGCAGAGTGTGACAGCTCTAAAAAGATGTCCCAATTACAGGACTGGTCACTGGCAGTGTGAGCTCTGGATCTGTGTGAGACCTAAGCTAAGGCCTCCAAATTAACTTTGGGAACTGCTGATCTAAAGCCTTCGTTCCTCCTGAGCTTTGTCTTCAGCCTTGCTTGTCTCCTGACACATTAGCTTTCCTTTCCCTCCTGTTCTCTGTAATTGCCTGAGCTGCTTGACCCTAAACCCGACTTTGACTTGATGGTATCTACATGTCCTGGGGAACAGCAGGATTTTTCTTGTGAGAAGGATACCAAGCTTGAAGCTGACCATGAACAGTAGACAAATTAGGTAGATCCAGCTTTGCCTCAGATCCAGGGACTGGTATACACTGGACACCACCAGAACTTTGAATAAAATGCCTGAGCAGTCATGAAAGCCAAGGACCAGAATCTGGCTCCTGTTTCTGGCAACCCAAAAATATGCTCAAAGCTGGATTGCAGAGCTGGGTTCTTGGTGCTCCAATCTCCAGCTGGGGAAGAGTCTGGGATCGCCTGGCAGGAGTAGGTGTCCTCTCATCAGCCTGTGTCTCATTTGCAGCCAGGGCTCTCTCCCATGATGACAAAGCAGGACCCAGGCCCATAGGTGATGCCAGCTTGGACACTGGTGCTCCCTCAGGAGCATTTAAGCATCCATGCTCTTTTGCAAAAGAGATCCTGGTCCTCGCGTGGCTGTATTCTTGCTGAGCTCCTGAAGGTGGGATTGCATTTAAAGGCCTCAGCAGAAAGGTAATTTACACCCCTGTGCTGAGGGACCAGTGATGCTGAGACACTGCTGGATGAGGAGCAGCCCATTAAGCAAGACAGGGATGAGCTCCCAGTGAAGATGCTGGTGGACCTTGACTCTTTAGAAAGCCTTGTTAGAGGCTCAGTGATATTTTTTTCTGCCTTATCCACAATCTTCTAAGACTTTTGGAGCTGCAAACAATCAGTTTGGCTCTGACCCCATGATCTTTGCTTGTACAAAACTCTCATTGACACCAATAATTTTCCAGCCCTTCATTCCCAGTGACAGCAGCAGTTTTGTTTGGGCAAGAACTCTGCCATGAGGGCACGTACGTTTTTCAGGGTTTTCTCAGGTAAAGGTTTTAGTTTCGTAATTCTTTCCCCCTGGTAGGTGCTGAGCTGTCAGAATCACAGCCGAGCAGAATTCCAGCTTAGTTAAAACAATATCCTAAAGGTTGCGAAGTGTGCTGCTTGCCAAGAGTGAAAATTGAATGTTCCACTCTCCCCACTTGACTATATTTAGTTCGGGATCCTAATGAAGCCTTTCTTTGTGTAATTTCATGTCTACAGGGCAACTGTAGAGGGAGGACTTCCTAATTCTGTCAGGATGCTGGCAGCCCTTACTCTGGGACAGCGTGTCCTCTGGGCCTCCGCTGCGTGGCCGTCTATACAGTACTAGATTGTGCCCCACGTGCTATTGGGGAGACCCTGTAGCATTATTCTTTTTATTTTTTTATTCTTTTTTTTTTCCCTTTTTTCTCCTTTTTTTTTTTTTTTCTCCTCGATGAAAGAGACCTGTGTTTATTGCAGCAGGTTAATTCCTAGTTGTTTTCCCTGCAGATATTTGATAATAAAGCTGCCTGGCAATGGTGGGTTCTATTGTGCCACTGTTCAACAGCAGAGTATTTTGAAGGGTCATTTGGGGTGAAAGTCCCCTTTCTTTCATACGGCGTCTGAAGGAACAAGCATGGGATGGTGAAATGCACCAAGAAGATGCTAGAAATCTTCCCCATGCTACTCATCAGTAGGATCAAGCCATGGATGACCAAAGAGTGAAATAATGTTGATCCTGTATTACTATACTATTGAATAGTATTGAATTTAAAGCCTGTATTGAGCTCCTAAAGGACAGGAGGCTCACGGCGCTGGAGGTTTCTCATATTTATAAGAGCTTGAGTCCTCTCTCCTAAAAAGCTTATGTTGGCAGGGAAAGTAAATCTCTTTAAATGAAATACCATATTCATTAGTGCATGAAGGCTGAGTAGCCTTCAGTGGCTCTTTTTGCAGCTTGAAGCTTTGTCTCCCATGATCACAGTGGATTTAACACACCTGTGGGCTTCTCTCCCTGGGTCTTAAGCTATGAATGGCTGCACTTGAATGGCTTGACTGGTTTTGGAAGCCACTCAAGCATCATCCTGAGCTCCATCATGATTTGGGTAGGCTCCGTGGTGCATCACGCAATGTGCTGGTGCCTTTCCCTGCCCTCCTCTGTATGCAGCTGAGGATTTGAGGTTTTGCCTGCTTCCTCCTACACCAGTGTTACACCATCATCACAAAACAGTGTGCCAAAATGTATACAGAAGCACTGACAAAAATCATATCCCTGGGATTCTCCTGAGGTTTCTCTGCATGAGGATAAGGCTGTGCTAGAAGGAGATCTGCAATGTGGGGACGTCCCAGAGAAACACCAGCTCCCCTGGGGTGAAACCACTGGAAATCCATGGAGAAAAAGGCCACAAAAGAGCAGTTATTACACTTGTATTCAAGCAGAAGCGCAGGGCTGGGCAGCCTGCTGTTCGTCAGCCTTCTGGATATTCATCTCAGTCCCCAGCTGGCAGTAAATGTATTGTCAGATATCCCTCCAAAGTTGTGTAAGTTATTGCTTTCTTAGAATGCTTTTATACCTGTGTGTATTTTTTCTTCCCATTCCAGCATCTTACAAAGCTCTCTTTGGAGACGCTCGGCATTGCTAAATATAGTTTTGCAAAATTCCAGGACACGTCTTCACTTGGCACATGAAAATTAGTTAACAGACTGTCATGAGACCTTTCTGTGCTCTCCCACTGTTCTCACTCCCATGACACCTGACGTCTAGCCCACGGGTTTGCGGACGGCCTCGGGTTTGCTCCGTGACTCACCATTAATCAGGATGAGAAATGGCCTTCCCAGTTCATAAATTCAAGGTGAACTCCATTTCCCACATATTCTGTCAAACGGACATCAGCAGGCTGTTTGTATTAATTCATGCCCTCTTAAACATTGTGCTAGGGGAGGGTAGAAGTGGCGATGGTGGGGGGCTCTGGCATATTGACAAACACATTTGCACCTTCAGTTGCAGCCCCCTTCTCCCTCTGCAGCCTCCGAGATGCGTACGTAACCCTCAAGCACAGCACAGATTGTTCAGCCCTCGAAACAAGCTAAATATTTGAGCTTCCAGCACATTAAGTAAACATGCCCTATCTCCACCCCAGCTGCAAGGAGGGATGCTGAGTTTGGGGATGAGCTCGCTCCATTAAAAATTCATAAATACCCAGGGTAAGCCGTGATCGTTTAACAGGGGATTGCTGTAAATAGCTGTAGCTGTCGAGCAGTGGTATGAAATTAAATCACAGCGAACAATAGTGATTTAAGTGGTATTTCTGGCTTTTTATGGGGAAGGGAGCGGAGCAGAGTGAGTGTTTCACAGCACAAGTCACAAAGATGGCTAAGTCTCCCTCCGTACCACCAGCGCCTTGAAAAAGCTGCAGAAGCTGAGCTGTTCTCCCCACAAAAGTCCAATGCATCGAGGAAAAAACTCAGAGCAAAACTAGAGTTGAAAAAAATGTTGTCAGAGGAAGAGGGAGTCAGAAGAAATGAGTAACAGTGGATGTTTTGCAGGGTAGAAGTTCTTCATTAGGTTATTATAGTAGAGGACTGATTAAAGCTCAGGATGGACAGACACGTAGAAATGAGGTGGTGAAAAAACAGGTGTTTTCCTCTGTAGCACCAGCTCTTACGGATCCCTCCTTACAGTTGTCTCACCTCTGCTTTTTTGGTGTGCCAACCACTTAAATTTCCCATTCACTGCTTTCCAGGTGGAGCTTTAGCTGGATTACTTTCAACATTTCTCTTTGTGCCTGGGGCATTACCAAGTTTACTCCTGTGAGATGTGTCCAGCCTTCAAGGAAAACATGCGTGGTGTCTTTCTGCCAGCGGATGGGGAGGTTGGATGCTCTGGCCATGCTTAGCACCCATTGCACCCCACATCTTGTGCCTTGCCAAGATGCACATGTAGCTTCCTCTCCTCTCCTCTCCTCTCCTCTCCTCTCCTCTCCTCTCCTCTCCTCTCCTCTCCTCTCCTCTCCTCTCCTC
>JAOQGM010000039.1:3510657-3533107 GCA_027564225.1 Gallinago stenura | reverse complement strand
CCCCCCCCCCCCCCCCCCCCCCCCCGCAAAACACAGCCAAAACTTCCAAAAGTGCTATTGTGAAAGTATCAGAACGACTTTCCTAGGGCTAGTTTTACCCTGGGTGTAACTTTACTGATGTCAATGTGAAAAGGCTCGATTCACCCCTTCATTGCAGCAATTTTAAGCTGAGGCTTCTGGGAAAGTTGCAGCGACGTTGAAGCTCTGTTCAGCATGAGACGTCAGCCCAGTGTGTGACTCCAACCATGGCGGTGGACTTGCATGGAGTTTCATCTTTTCCACTGGAGGCTCTCGGGAACGGTAACCAAACTGCACAAGCATGACCCTTGTTGGGTGGTCTACATTTTCCCAGCTTGTGCCTGGACAGACAGAGCAGCCCATTGCCTCAAAAACATTAGCCAGACCTAGTATTCAGTGAACCTGAAGGTGATCCTCATACCGAGATGCAGAGGGCATTTTTTGGGCAACCCCTGGTGTTGCCAATCTCTTCTACCTTGGCCAGGCTGGCACTTTTTTGAGAGAAAGTGATGTTCTTCATTGTGAAATCTTGTCTTCTCTGGGATTGGATTTTATGTTTCTTTTTACTCCCGCTTTTCTTAATCCCGCGAGTTTACTCTCAGGTTGTCCCACTCCAACTTTCATGTGGGACCTCCTCCTTTTCCACTTAGTTGTACTACTTCACAGAAATTCAGCCAGCATCTCTCTGCTGCTAACTATCCAGCCTTGTTCCCTACTCCAAGAGTGCCTCTGAGATCTCCTTCACTGACCAACATGGCTAAACCACCAGGTCTTTAGCTTTCTTTCCATGTTTCTCTGCTTCTTTGTCTGTTGAATGCCAAAGACAGCATAACCAATACTGCCTTCACTCTTGGCCCTAAAGTGCATCATTATCCTGGTCATCTCTGTGCCCTGTCATCCAGGATGGGGTCAATTCTTGCAGACTTTCTGCAGAACATCTCTAGCAGGCACAGTGGGATTCCCCCATTCACACAGCTAAATGTGTCATCCAGGATCTCACTTCTGGTCTTGGTTTCTGCAATACCCTTTCTTCTGGTCTTCACATGCAGCCTTGCTTCAATGAAACCATCTGGTACACTGCTGCAAAAGTAATTCTCCCAAGATCTTTGCTTGACCCTGTTTTTACTATGACCTTTCTCTTAGCAGCTCCCCAACAGCTCTTCTTTCTTCATCCCAGCAACAAAAAGAAGCAAAGACCAGGAGCTAACACAAACCCTTTCTGTCTAGTACTGGAGGTCAGATGGAGAGATAATGAGTCTCCTGGTGCAGCCCGGGAGATGTTTTCCTTTTTCACACTTGTGAAGAGCTCTCCGTATTTTTAAAAAGATTTTTTCTAATTCTCTTTAAACCTCTCCTTTTGTGGTTGTGGCTAACGTTGTCCTACTGTTTACCTGTCTTCTTCTGTTGCCTCTTGACTGACCAAGGTCAGGCCTCTTATTCAGCCTTTTTATGGTGCCTAACACAACAGGCCCAATGCCTGTGCCTCCCAGGCACTGTCATAACACAAACAGGCAAGAGTAATAAATAAAAACTGTATTGATTTTCATGGAAAGGATAGAAAGAAAAAAATAATCTGCTGATCTACAACAAGTTTAGACAGATGTGAGGATGCTGGAAAGGGTCCTGATTGCTCCTAAAGTCACAGCAAATCTCTCCCCAACTTCCACAGTGATTTCATACCTCCAAGTTAAAGGGCTCTGCATCTCATTTACTTTCCCTCTTTTTATTTATTTTATAATTGACTTTTTGAACTTCTGCCTGAATTGGAGCCAAAGCTGAGAGTGACCTAATTCCAGCAGCAATTCTAGGATGCAGAGGCCTGGAGCTCCCCGGTGCAGAGTCCCCGCGTCAACTTTAAACACGATGTTCTGGCAGTTAAAAAGAGCCTGTGATCTGCCCAGACTAATATCCCCATACTGGGAGAGTGGTACAGCTGGACAAGGGACTTCTTCATTGCTGGTGTCCAAGAGAAGTAGTATTGTCCACTAGTTCCCACAGCAATGGGTAAACTGTCCCCAACAACTGGATTTTTGAAAGTCCTCTTATTCAGCAACTATTCAAATACTTTCTTAGCCTTTTGCTTTTGACTCAGGTAAGTTCTGGGGGGACAGGGTTGTGGCTGGAGATTTCACTGCTGACTGTCTGGTCTGGGAGGGAAGCAGGGGAGCCATCTGCATGTTGAGGCAAAGAAAAGATGGAGCTTTTGCTTGTGTGTTTTTCAGGGTCACCTGGATTTTCAAATACTTAAGACAGGTGCTAAATCTTCATAAATCCATCAATACGAACGGTTGTACTTTTGGTTATGTGTAGTGTTTTCTCTGGTTTGGGAATTTTAGCAACCATGGGAGTAAATGGATAAAGACACAGATTTTAGAGAATCTAGAGTCCCAAAAGTCATCCACTTGGCAGAACTGTGGCCATGCCCCCTGCAAGACTTATACAAAATAAGATGGTTTGTAGACCTGATGTGTGGTAGCTGCTGGCTCTGTGCTGGTTTGAACAGCCAGCTGGGCTGAAAAATACATTCTTGCTTGAAAATCTTTCTTTGTATGAAATTGTTCTAAGGTGTAGGAAAAAAGTCCACAGTCCACTGTACCACACAGTGCATTTTTGCACCCCGTGTTTCTTTATTACAGTGGAGATGAGCTTGTTTTCTGCTGATGGGAAGCAGGTCTGCAGAGGATTGAGAGGGGCTACCTCAAGCTATGGAGATACCGTGGTGCTATTGGAAGGGAAGGGCTGGTTCCCCAAGCAGCATGGCCAGATGGTGGGACATCAGCCATGACCATTTACAGCAGCTCTGGATGTGACCCGAAGCCATTTTTGGCTCCTCTCCGAAATTAAGCACTTCTGATAAGTCAGAGGAAAGCTCAGGCGAGATTTTATCTAATGCTCAGATGCTGCTGGGGAAGGGGGGGACATGAAGGGTCTGATCCTCACCTGCTGGGAATGGGAGTAAAACCAGGACTTACACAGCTCCCACTTCTGGGAACGCGGCCCGAATTGCTCATTTTAGCCCACGACTGTTGGCAAAACACGGCATTCACCCCCAAAATTGCGAGGGAGCCTGCTACCATTCAGCGAGTTTCCAGCGCGGCGTACTTTGGCCCCATCACACGCTGCTAATCTCTTCAATGATTTATGTGCTCTTTTAAGTTTTAATTCTCCCTCTGTCATGAACCTTCCTCACTAGCAAGTTGACAGTTTAAATTAGTGTTTAGACATGGCTTTCATAATGTCAGCTTTTGTTTTGTCTCAGTCATCTGTTGGAATTCCTTCCATTGTATCTGAAGTGACTCATGACAATAAATGACTTCTTTCTTCTTTTGTTCTTAATCGGGGAAGAATGGAATGAACCATGCAATATTTGTAAAAGAGCCGTCTTAATTAGTCCTCAGCTGTAGCTAAAGATGCTTGTCTTGTCTCTTTAGCATATTAATGCAGGAAGCCATGCGTTCACGTGGGCAATTGCCATGTTCCTGAAAAGCCTTGTTATAAGCCAAATTCTCCAGCGTAAAGGTATTCCCCAGCCTGGCTTCTGGCTTGAGCCCTGCCAAATGAGGAGCCTGTGCCCCGGGGGCATTGTGTGAGGTTGCTCAGGCCTGCGAGGAGGAGAAAAACGGGCACATTTTCCAGTGACTCATCTCAAGGATTGGGTTTCATTTTTTTGTTTTGTTTGTTTTGTGCCTCTTAAAGGTATAAACTCTCTGTGTGCAAAGCCAGAGCCTCACCTCAAACCTCGCTGTGGCTGCCCGTGCCGTTTCCCTGCTCTGAAGATGGTGATAGTTGGTGATGATGGACCTCAAAAGCTTTTTGATTTGCACCGCTTTTTGATTTGCACCATTCACATGGCTCCAATCCCTGAGTGCTAATGAAAGGTTTGGGTGGGAACGTGTGAGTATTTTGCACAAAACTAAAAGAGACATCTTTCAGGGACAAACCACGGTTTTGTGTGGAAGTGAAAAAGGCTGAATCTTGCATGGCACCAGCTTTCTTTTCCTTCTTCTTTTTTTTTTTTCTTTCTTTTTTTTCTTTTCTGTTTGTCATTTGGGAGAAGGAAATTGATTTTCTAAGAACGTGTGGGAAAACGGTGTTGCCAGCTCACCTCCCTGTTCGCGGCGTGCTTTCCTAGTCCATGTAGGGCCATGCCCACGATGCCAAGTTATGTGGTAACTGTGAAACACAGCTAAATAAACATTTAGGTCAAGAGCTGATTTTTCACTAATTGTGTTCTGAGGAAGGGCTACACCTTGGGTCTTGGGATTGTATTTGGAGCTGTCTTTGAATTGCGGGCAGTAGGTCCTCTCCTTTCCTTGAGACCTCCTTTGTCTGATGGCCTGGGAGTGTTGCTTGCACCCTTGTGTTACTGGGAAGGGATTAGGCTCCCAATTGACATCCTGCCCATCTGTCTGTCTGTCTTTTTTCTCCACTGTTGTGCCCAATTCTGACATAACTAAGCAGCCTGAGTACACCCTGTAGCTCTTTGCTGAGGTTCTTCCTATTTTAGGTTCTTAAAGAAGATGCTGCCATAGAGCAAAGCGCAACTGCAGAGGGTCAGAGGGAGGTGTTTAACAGTCAGCCCATGACAGAGTGCCAAAAGAGGTCATTGGGGACCAATTTTCTCAAGATCCATGAGAGCTGAGTGAACCTCCCTCCTGCAGAAGACAATTGTGCTTTGCAGGGTCTGACCCAAAGTGGGTGCTTCTTGGCAGAGGACAAATGAAGCACAGAGGAACAAGGGTGTGATGAGAACACTGGTAAGAGCTGGGCTTGAGATGTCTTTTGCTGTGCGTTACAACAGCCTCGCTGAACCTAGAAACATATGAATAACGCTATGAATTCTTCTGTGCCAGTACATGGTGCTCTTTTTATTTTAATAGCCTGTTTATATATACATACAGCTATTTTTCTTTTGCCCAGACCTCGTAACAAAACCAAATGTCTTAATGAACACAAGGAGAAAGCAAGCAGCTGGAGAAAGACATGAAAGTGTACAAACCCAACAAAGTCCCAGGGAAATCATTGCGCCTTTATTCAAAGTAGTTTCAAAAGTAAGTTGTGCCTCTGAAATTAGGCTGAAATAAGTGTTGTGCTTCTTTCCCTCTGTGCTGTGAAGCATTCCGTGTTCCCTGTCAGTGCTGTGGTCTGGTGTAGTCTCCAAAAATAATCATATGGTTCGTGGTGAGCTGTGCTGGATTGTACTGTCACCAGAGGTGTAACAACCAGGGTCTCCTCTCCAGCTAATGAAGGTTTTGTGGACTGGTATTAAGGAAGTTAAGATTGTCTGGAAGAGATGGTATCAATTATTGGCCCAATTTGTAAAACTGGGGGAAATAGGTCCGTGTTTGGGACACAAGCCTTTCTGCAGGTTCAGCTAGGTTTTAGGCAAGTGCCCAAACCAACCTCGGAGACCTGGGTTTTTGCAAGCACAGATATTCTGCAAGTACAATGTTATGCCTTAGAACAGACTTTAGGCAACAACTCTTTATTTTTAATCTATGATGACTGTCCCTTCTCTGTCCGTCTAACATCTCACAGTTAATCTCAAAGGTGACTGTAAAGTTGAAATGGCAGGGCTAAGGTGTGACAGTACAGGATGGCATCTTTCCCTGTGAGCTCTCATGTCTTCATTGACTCCAAGGAAGCACTTCCTATTTGCACAACCTTGCAAATCTCTTCGTTTGCCCATCTATGCTGGGTCTTCCCTAAAGTAAGAGTTGTCAACGGACAGAAGTTCACTAACACTGCCTTTTTTCTACAGCTTTTTCAAACGTATTCTTTGCTTGTCATCAGCTGAGGCCAAGTTTTCCTTCCATCTGTGTTTGTACTGGACTGAGAGGAACAGGTCCTGACCGCGGTCAGGGTGACGGGAGCGCAGAAGGTGGTGTATACTTCTGCTGGAACAGTTATCCGAGGGTTTTTTTGCAGTTTGGCACAGTGTTAATGTGGCTGGGGTTGTGCAGAAAGCCCAGCAGATTTGGACGCCTTTGAAATGTAGAGGAAGATGGGGCTGATCATGCGTAGAGACTTCCAAGCCCAGATAGTTTTGTAAGGACCTCTTAACTGGCACTTCATTACAGCTTTCCCATTGGCCTCAAAGTCAATGTTAACCTTGGCCCCGCTGCAGAGAATATTGACTTTAAGGGTCAATAAATCTTAATATGGATCAAATTGGAAGTCATGTTTGCTTTCTTTATAACTCCTTTCCAGTGCAATTACTCTTTACACAATGCAAGGACATTCTGCACATTTTTCTTCTTGGCCATTTTGAGGTGCATTACTCTTCTCCAAAGAGCCTAAGGTTTCCAAGACTCAGCGTCTTTCTCCAAAGTTTTCTGTCACAGCCGCTTTGATTTTCAGGTTATTTATCTCCTTCCACAAAAGGCGAACATTTTTTTTTTTTTCTATTTTTTCTTTTTTTTTTTTTTTTTTCTGCATGGGTTCTACCGTGGATCCGTGTAAAACGACTGCCTCCTTGTGTAACCGGTCGTATCACCACCTCCTGCATCCAGGAGCGGCACGCGGTTGGTTGGTTGGTTGTGTGGGATGCTGGAACCACAAAAAGGTTTTCAGATGTCTGGGATACCGAGCCGCCTTGCTGAACCACACCACCTATTATGCAGTCATTTTCTGCGCTCGGCTGTAACACGAAGGCTCGCTGGTGCCGCGGCTCTTTCCGCTTTGTTTCTATCAGCCAATACCTACAGAATTTTAATGAGCGTAGAGCGAGTTGCCTCTATATAAGTAGCTCATGGCAGGGTGTGTACCGTTCCCGTAATGAGGCAATATAACGCCTGGGGCTATGGAGGCAAGAAGCCAAAGGATGTTATTATTGCCCTTATAAATTGTTTTCAAAATAAATAAGATACAGAATGTTTCGCTTTGAAGGAAAAAAAAAAAAAAAAAGAAGGAAGATTTGTGCTCTGAATACTGACCAGGGGTGGGGGTGGGAGCAGGAAAGAGGAGAAAGGAGGGTGGGTTGAGCTATAGCCTTTTGATTTGAGTCACTTCTGTTGAGCACATGTGAACTCAGTGTACACGTGTTGCTGGGGCCACAGCCGGGCCCAGATGTGTCCAGGATGTGAAGGAAGATTGGGGGCTACCTGCTGCAGTGGGTGAAACTATCAGGGAGAGGATCCTGTGCGTCTTTTGTCCTGTTACCACCACGAACCCACACTGGACCGGGCTCTGTAATTGCCTGCCTGCACACAGGCTCCCAGGAGCTGAGATGGGGAAAGTGGTGTTCTTCATTCAGAAAGGTCTGCTCATGCTCTAGTTGCTGGTGTTTTGGGTGACTGGTTGACTTGCATCCATCATTTTCCAGTCTTGTGTTGGGTTCCTGCCTTTTGCTGCCTCATTGTCTTGGTGTGAAGGTGACCGGATTTGTCACCTGTGTTGTGAAGACAGAGAAAATCACATATCTCATTTGCAAAATTCAGGATGAAATAGCATCCTTTGAAAAGTAGAAGGGTTCTTGTTCCAGGACTGTTCAGATCAGTAAAAGACATCCAGCCAACCTGGTGGGAAGTGCCTGTAAGGAAAATAATTCATATCATATAGATGCTTTCTTTGCCTCAGTTGCGAAGTCTTCAGGTTTGGCCTTTAGGAGGAGATGGAACATCAGTTGCTGAAAGCATGTAATTATGCAAGGTTGTCCAGTGCATGGGCTGCACTGTGGCTTTCAAGGGTGAGTCTACCAATAGGTGTGCAGATAGTTCTCTCTGTGGCTTAATTGTTGTGGAGCAGCTGATTTGGAGAGCAAGGATTGTCCCGTGTTTCAGCTGACAGATGCCAGCAACGGCTCTCAGGTGAAAGCTGGTGAAGGAGACCAATGCCAAGGGATGGTGCGATGCGTGTGGGAAAGCTGCAGAACAAGGTGCTGAGAACATCTTTTCTTCAGCATGGCAACGGGTCACAGCCTGTGGGAAGCAACATCCATGGGGGTGTAATAACCCCATGGCCATCCTTAGGTGGAAGGTGCCCTCCGAGTTTGCGTGTGATTAACGTTACATAAAACGCACCGAAAAGGGGAAGGAAACACCATGAGCCAACTCCGTTTTCTGTCGGCCCCTTGACTTCAGAGACAGAAGGAAAAGATTATAATCATTAGCAATTGGAAAAATCCAGTTTATTCTATGCATTAGCACTGCTGGCATGCAAACACATCTTCAGAGAGCAGCTGCTGTCCTAGTGTGCTTTAATCCTTCCAGAAGTAGCATGAGAAGACCCAGTAGGTGCACTACACTTTCCATCGTGAGCTCACTGGTATTAATAAACCAGACTGCTTTACTGGGCATGGGTTAGCCCAGTTCTTCTATGGCATTAACTTTCTGCTCTCTTTTAGATACTGCTGAATGCACCAAAGACACCTCGGATATTTACAGAGTTTGGTGTATGATGGGGCAGTATCCAAATAAAGCTGTCAGCAGAGGACACCAGAAAAAAAAAAGCCACTTTGGAAGCAAGAAGAGAAGAAGGGAAATAAAAACAAACCAAAACAACCTGCTGTCAGCCCTTGACACCAGGGCTGACTCCCTCTTCCCTGTGATTTCCCGGCTGCCCTTGTGACTGCCACCTAAAAAGAGAGAAGGAATCACCTTCATCCATCCCTAGGGCTAAATTTAGAGGCAGGGCAGTGGATGTCGAGTGGGAACGTGATGGAGTGACTCAGATCAGCCCAGGAACCGCAGATGTGCACGTGCCTGTTCGTCTGGCTCATTTCGTTATGACAGCCCTGGTTGTATGACACAGACCTCACGGTGACTGGGAGATACCAGTAGATGTGGGCAGCCCTCCAGCCGGCTCCCAGCTGAGCAAGGAGCAGAGCTGTCGGAAACAGCCCTGGAGATCACCCCATAGAGATCAGGTCTAGAAGGAGAAGTGGGAGAGAGGAGGATTAATCAAGCTTGATTGCTCAGCTCAGTGCAGAGGGAACTGTGTGAATTTCAACAACCCATTTCCAATGTGTGGTTGAAGTAGACGACATGAGAGTTGTTTCTTGGAGGGAAAATGCTCACATAGCACTGGTCTTGGAAATTACCTTGATAACATCACCAGCTCATCAGCCCAGGGTGTGATCTGTTCTAATTCACCTTTTCTCTGAACAAACACAAACTTTGCCCCAGGGAAGGGGATTTGGAGCTTTGCTGAGCCATGGGCTGGTTTGGGCATCACCAGCCTGGTGAGATTGGATGATGAGCGAGTACCACTGAAATAGGGATGGAGAGAAGAAGAAAGGCACAGAAGTTTGATCCAGCTCACACTGGCAAAGGCTGGTGGGACAACCTCTGTTGATTCTAGCAGAGATCTAGCAGATCTAGACCTGATAAAGATCTAGAGATCTTTAGCACACATCTCACAGGCTGCGGAGGAGCAGGCATCAGTAGTCACATCACCGTATCAGGAGCCTCTAGGGTGGGAATCAACCAGCTTAACATCTGGATGGTGCTTTAGAAGTTGGCTTGACCTGCGAAGGCAGTTCATCCTTGCTTCTTCTGCCTGCAAAGCTGAGTGAATAATTTCACCAAGGAACAGAGCCTTCAGTCAGGAGGTGTTTCATGAACACAGTCCTGCAGCTCTGACCAAGTGGCAAGTGTTTTCCTTGTCCAGGAAGAGCTTTGCCTTTGTTTCTGGGATTTTATTAGTTGTTTGGGGGACTTTTAAGCAGTCATGATTATTGACAGGAGGCTCAGAGGCGTTCCAGCTCCTCACCTCGAGCCTGTCCCCAGGAAGATGGTCTAACCTGACCAGGAATGGTCTAGAGCTGGAGAGCTGATTTCTGCCTGCATCACCAGCAGAGATGGGACATGTTAACACTCGACAAGGAGCTAAGTCGATGCTACTGGGAAGCTGAGGGTTTTAAAAGGTAAGAAGCTACTGAGGAAAAGTGGTAGGCAACAGGGGTATGATGATCAGAAACCGAGGTGGGAGGGAAGATGGGGGGACCCTGCATGGTTCAAGCTCCGTTTTTTTTTTTTTTTCCTTCTTCCCAGTTTGGTTTGTGGTTTTGCATTTGCAGCTTGTAAAACTGTATGGAAGGAATGTGCAGCTGGGGGCTTTCGCCAAGTTGGTGTCAATTTGGGTTAAACCAGAGGTCTTGGAACAGAGCCTCATTGGGAGAGTGGGTGACTTGCATTAAGACCAGAGGTTTCATTATTCTCCTTTCAATTGTGGTCGTTCCTTGGGGACCCCATTCCAGGAGCAGGGCCCAAACCCTCATACACCAGGCACACTGCAAACCAATAACCCAAAGGCAGGCCCTCCCCCTGCGGGCTGGCAGCCCCTGAGATGCTCAGTGTCCTGCCATTGTCCTTCTCTGGCCTCCAGCAACGGCTGTCCTGGCCTGTCAGCAGCTCTCCACGTGCTTCTCAGCTGGACCCCACCAGCGCTTGGGATTTGCTGCATCCAGGATGTTGACCACATGTTTTGTGAGGTGCCCAGCACGTCTTAGGAATGGCACAATGAAGACACTTTCCTTCCCTGGTCCCTGGGGATGCTGCTTCTGAATCATCTCGGCTATGTGCTTCCTGCAGTCAGCCTGACACAGAGCCCCAGCCAGCATCCAGCACCAGCCAGTGCTCCCCTGTAATCCAGATTGCCTCCTCGGATACTGCATTTTGTCTCCACTGGTAAGGAGACGATGTTCTTGCTTTCCTTTATTCCCATGGTTAAACCATTCGCAAGGGCAGCCCATTTTGTGCAGGGGAATGTCTTGCAACTGGGGATTTCTCTTGTTCCCTTCATCCTCAGATGTCAAAAAAATGAATGTACATCAGTATACAGCTGCCCTTCCCCAGGCCACGTGGAGCAGGTCATCTCCAGAATGGGGCTTGCTTGGCCAGGTATCTCCTGGGGATACCAAAATCTTAAACACGGCTTGAATGTGCCTTCTGTCCACACTGCCAGGTGTACCCTGACCTCAGCTGGACCTTCACTGAAGGCCACAAGGCAGGTATTGAATCTAAGGTAAAGGTAATTCCTTTAGAGCCAGAGGGGAAGACTGGCACCTCTGAAATCCAACTCATTCCAGTCTTAGAGGCAGATTTAAGCTTGATGAGTTGTTCTCAGGCTTGGTCTCTCCCTTTCCACCGCTCACAGAAGATGTTTGCATGGCTTTCAAAGTCCATGCTTGCCCTTGTGTCCAGGTGGCGTGGATGAAGAAGCTGGGCTTGCACGCTCTCTGTGCTTCATGTGGTCACCCATGACTCATGCTCCTCTTCGTGGCAGGACAGCTCTGCCTTATTGTCCTTGTCCAATCTCTGCTTACACAGCTTAGCTGGACCTTTCTGGTAGGAGGGGACCAGCTGCCCCCAGTCTTGCAGGTGTTTCCTCAGAAGTCAGAGCTGCTTTGACAGCTTGGCTCTCGTTCATTGTGTGCTCCTCAAACGCAACCCGAGTTTACAAACCACACAAGTCTTCATATGCCCGTTATTTAGATTCCTGACTTAAACAAATCAGTATGATTGCTATTACTGCAGGGAAGTCATTTATTCTTGTGGTTTATTTACAGAAGGCAACATGCAACCAGCAAGTCTAATAGCTCACCATTGTTCCCATATCAGTCCTCGGGTTGGCAACACTGAGCAATAGCAAACACATCATAAGAAACCACCTTTAATTATTCATACGCTCTCTAGGGGAAACGAAGATCTCTGATGCAGAGGAAATAAACAAAATATCTTTGAACTGTAAATCACGGCTGTGATAGCTTTGTTCTTTGTTTCACCAGAGTTTTGTTTTATCTGAGATCATAATTTGTTTTCAGTGATGCACTAGATTAAATTAATTGAGGTTTAGAACAATATCCATTTCCTTCTGCAAGTGCTTTCACTGATGGCATGATCTTATCTGACTTGTTACCCCTGCTGGCTCTGTTTTCCTGACCTCCCCTTAGCATCACATGTTTTAGAGCTGTTTCTTTCTGTTTTCTCTCTCTCTCATTTTTATTTTTTTTTTAGTATAAAAAGGCTTGTTTATTGTTGAAAACCTCCAGACTCCTTCTCCAGCTACTTCTTCTGTCCTATGGATAATTTTGAGCTGCACTTCTGAGGCAAATAAGCTTATTTTCCTAAATAAATATTTCTGGAGTTCCATGATCAGTGCAGTGCAACAGCCTCTCTCCTGCTCCGTGACTCTTGGTGGATGCAAGACAGACCTTACAGGAGGAGGCAAGTCCACCTGCTGCAGCTCTTGGGCCAAGAACCCTGACAGAAGTCTCACTTTTGTGGAAGGAAGTCAGTGGGGTTTGAGTCTATTGTCCCCAGCTGAGTTCACACCAAACTGGCATGGCCATGTGAAGAGATCTCAGGAAAAAGAAGTCTTTCTGCAGCTGAGAGATGAGCCCTCCAAGTGTGAGCCTGTTGTGTTCTGGAGTCATAAAACCCTAGAAACCTATTTTTTGGCCAAAAAGCAGGGAAAAAATTTGTTTCAAGAGTCTGACCTCTGATGATGGAGGTCCTGAATGAAGTTAAGGTATTGGATAGCAGGAACATGGCTCAGGCATGCAGAGAAATGCTGTCTCCTTCTCTGCAAGATGGGGAAGAGCAAGCAAGTGGGTGAAGAGAACACCTGGTATCTGCGATATCACACCAGATTTTATTTCAGCCCCTCAGGTTAGTGAGCCCTGTGCCAAAACCCACTTGTGTGCAGTTATCACCATCAGGGATGCTCACGGGCTTCTGTGATGCTAATTGCTCACAACGGCCTGGAGAGGAAAAACTAAAATTGATACCAAGGTATTTTGAAGCCAGATTGGAAAAGGACAAAGATGCTTCTCTCTGGAGAAAAGTGTTGAGATCCATCACAACGCACAACTCTAGAGTAGCTGCTCTGTGGCTATTTCCATGTGTAGTTATTGCAGTCCTTTCCTGTACCCCATCTCTAGCACTGGACACAGCTGGAGGCACAGTTGCAGCCCAGATGAGTCTTTGGTTCGACCAAGTGCTGCCAATACTGTATTCCTGTGGCATGGTCCTTTAAGATCTCTCCTGCAGGACAAGACAGCACTGCAGAAGTGGGAAGGGGCTGTAACCTTCCCTTAGGGTGCGATTTCTACTTGGAGATGATTATCCTGTAATTCGCCAGTCTCCCAGACCTCCTTGCAAATAGAAGGTGTTGGTAGGTGTTCAGTTGAGGCTGACAAACCCCTTGGAGATGGAGGACATTTGTGTGCTGCTCTGAACCCTGCTATTGAGTCTTTCCAAGCCACAGATGGCAATGAGCAACAACTGCAGTATGTGGCACAACAGCAGGAATATCTGGATGCCAGAGGAGATTTCCCAGCAGACAGTGACCGGGCTTGGGGAAGGACCAAATGATGCATCCAGAAATAAGGATTGTCCCCATATAGCATAGGCTGGTCAGCAATCTGGTGGCTACAAAAGACCAGATAATAAAGCAGTGCCTTGTGAAGCTTCCGGCTCATACTTGGGGACTACTCATAAAATGATACAACGGTTTGGGTTGGAAGGGACCTTAAAGATCATCGAGTTCACACCTCCCCGCCATGAGCAGGGACACCTCCCACTTGACCAGGTTGCTCAAAGCCCACTGCCGATATTTCACATTGGTGTAGGGCTGCCTCACCTAAAAAGTGCAGGGAGAAAAGATATGGTGAAGTGTCCATGAATAACCTGTCATCCGGAAATTATTTGCTGAAATCTGGTAAATGAATGTTCTTGTAGCTACTTACTGCATTTGCTGAAAAGAAAGGAAGAGGCAAAGATTGTGGCGGTTTGGGTTCTCCTGGCATATTTGAACAGCTATAATTATAGGCCTTAAGATTTAATTAAAAAAGAAAAAAAAAAAAAAAGCTCGTCAAGAACCTAAGTTGCTTAGTTCAGTTAGAAGTTTAATTAAATCATCCTGGTGGCACAGAAGTGCAATCCCAGAGACCAGGTTTCTGCTCTCAGAAACGTATGAACAGCCACCAAGGACACCTGGCATCATTCATGCCAAACCTTCAGGACCAGAGTGATCTTGAAGCACTAAGTGGGCTCTCAAGTGCGTTGCTTTCACCACAGCACCAGGAGACCTACAGAGCCCTTCTCTCAGCCAGAGTTAACAGCTATCCCCAACACAAAATACTGTAAGGGAGCAGAGAACGCTTCACTTTTGAAGATTTTCTCTCCCTTTCTCTTTTTTCCTTTAACGCTCATTTCTGAAGCAGATTTCTCCCCCTCCTCACCCCGGCTCCCCATATTTATTTTATTATAAGCATTTTCGCTAAAACGATTAACTCAATTTAAAATTTCAACTGTTTCCTTGCCAAGGATTTTAGGAATTTTCATTATTTCCTTTGGGAATTCTGAGACTGCGGTTAGCCAGTTTGGAGTTCAAGACACGAGAAATGCCAGCACAACTGAGGACTTGGCTGTAAAAGCGTTTTCAACATGAAAGAATTCCAGGGTTTCATAAAAGGAAGTGTAGTACTTGAACAGATATGTTGATATAAGTAAGGTCTTAACAAAACGAAAGCCAATCTATTATTGCTTAAGTATCAAAGAAATCCCTTTGTAAAGGTGCTAAGCCCTGCTGGAGGAACACAAAACGTGTCTATTTATTTGTTGTGTATTTAAATGGTTTATGTACGATTAAGGAGCCAAGCCAGCATTACTGAGCTGGCTGGGGTTTCAGAGCTCTGTGGCTGTAGGCAAACATGAGTAAAAAAGGTAAAACTTCTCCTCTGCTAGGATGGGCCCACAGCTTTTAGCAGGGCTGTTATTTAAAAGAGGGCTTTCTAGCCATGGGAGAACAGGAGCTTTTCTGAAAGATGGCCTTCAAAAACCAGACCCTCTCTCTGCTGGGTGAGACCTCCAGATCCAAGGGACTAATTCTGACCCCACCAGATCCTGTGGATGAAGGCTGACCTTGGGCTGCCATTGCAGTGATAAGTGCTGCAGCTCTTTGTATTTTGCCTCATGGCAATGTTTTGAGCCATTTCTTGGGTGTTGGGTGTAGGGTCACTCTCTGCTCCTCCTTTGTGCTGGGCTTGTAGGTGATGAGGGAGCCCCAGGTTAAGAACAACCAATGGGGTTGACGCTGGTGGGTAAGAGCCAAATTGCCGTTCTTTTCCCTGCCTGGAATGGGCAAAGTGCCCCTTTTACAGCCCTGGAGAGCTGTTTCTGCAGGGACCAAGGCTGGAGATTCATGGATTCACAAATTCGACAGAGTTGGAAGGGACCTCTAGAGATCATCCAGTCTGACTCCCCAGCTAAACCAGGGTTGCCCAGAGCACATCTGTCAGATCGGCATCCAAGCGGGTCTTGAAAATCTCCAGAAAAGGGGACTCCACGACCTCTCTCAGCAGCCTGTTCCAGGGCTCTGGTACCCTCAACCTAAAGAAGTTCTTCCTCATATTGGAGTGGAACTTCCCATGTTCCAGCTTTTGCCCATTGCCCCTTGTCCTGTCGCTGGAGACCACTGAAAAGAGTCTGGCTCTGTCCTCCTTCAACCCACCATTTAGGAACTTGTAAACATAGATGAGGTCTCCCCTCAGCCTTCTCTTCTCCAGGCTAAAGAGCCCCAGATCTTTGAGCCTTTCCTCGTAAGGAAGATGCTCCAATCCCTTAATCATCTTTTTTGCCCTTCACTGGACTCTCTCCAGCAGTTCCCTGTCTCTCTTGAACTGGGGAGCCCAGAACTGGACACACTATTCCAGTTGTGGCTTCACTAGTGCAGAGTAGAGAGGGAGAATGACCTCCCTTGATGTGCTGGCCACTCTTCTCTCTATGCAGCCCAGGATCCCATTGGCCCTCTTGGCCACAAGGGCACATTGCTGGTGCATGGAAAGTGTGCTATCCACCAGGACTCACCTTCTCCTCAGTCGCACTTCCCAGAAGATCCACCCCTAACCTATATTGGTGCCTGGGATCCTTCCTCCCCAGGTGCAGGACCCTACATTTGTCCTTGTTGAACCTCATTAGGTTCTTCTCCGCCCAGCTCTCCAGCCTATTCAAGTATAGATAGCCACATCAGTTCCACATGGTTGTGGAAACCACTCCCCAAGGAGAATCAATGGTAGAAAGCTGTCCCATGGACTCAGTGCATGCTGGAGTGGTCCCAGGAGCTGCCTATGCCAAGGGCGCACATTTGACCTCACGTGTGGGACTACTCAGTCTCTCCTCTGGACCTACAGCCAAGCCACCATCATCTGTCCCTTTCCTATCCCATGGTCTGAGCAACACAATTCCCTGAGAGCATCACAGGGTCAGGATCCTGCCCTTCTCATTTATGCAGCAGGGAAACAGTCATGTTACCATGGGGTCCAAGTGGTGCTGCTGTGATTATAACAGTCTGTGCCTCTCCTCGTTCTTTCCTCCCTAAAGCACACTGGAGAGGAAGAAAGTGCATGCTGTCTCTTGGCCATGCCAACGAGGGCCTGGGAAAGGCACGTGAGAAGGTAGGTATCTCAGGATGGTTGGAGAAGTGCTGTGCTTTGGCTATCATCTGCTTTGACCAACATCTGCTGGCCAGTAGACCAGCTTGGAAACTGGATATGCTTCACTTGGGAACCTCCGGGTCTGCTGCAGCACTGATCATCCTGCTGAAAAGTGACTTAATTGGTGACACTTCATAGAAACCCCAGCTGCACGGTTCTCCCAGCTTCCCTATAAAACAGAAAAAAAAGGGACACCAACTTTTTAACATAAACAGGATGCAGCACGCTGATCCAGCGCAGTTCCCGGTGGAAACAAGCGTGCTCCCATGCTGTTCTGATGCACCACAAGCCATGATGCTTGTCAGCAGGATGACAATCCTGAGTGACAGCTTGTTTCCCCCTGCTCTGGGAACGGCATTGCCCTAAAATGAGGCCCCAGTGCAGCCTAGCACCTAAAGAGAAGTTTAGGTCTCGCCGATGCAAGAGCTTCTCCGAGCAGTAGTGTGTCTGTCCTGGAGGTCCTCTTTCTCTTTACCACTTCTTCCCACACCGTGATCAGTGAGGTAGCACCTGCTGGAGATGTGAAAGAAAAAAAAGAAGGTTTTCTTCTTTTTTTTTGCAAATTTTCAGAGCCAACATGTCAGTTTGGATTCTTGGTCTTCAGGCTCCCATCTTGCCACGTCACCAAAAGCACCTGGTTTACTGACCCTCCACCCCAACACCCTTCTTTTTGCAAATCAGCTCCATCTGTGGTGCCTCTAGCTGGCCCCCTAAAAATCCCCCGTTCAGAATCATTCCTGGAAAGAACCCAAGACACCAAACCCCGCAGCCTGGGCCCCCCCGCTCAGGAGGAGTTTGGCTGAGCCAGACTTTTGCGATGCCACCAGCAAGGGACACAAACAATAGGGGCTTGGCAGGGGGCAGAACAACGGGGCTGGGATCAGGAAAGTACATGCGAGCTCTGGGAGCTGGTGGCCGGGTGCACGTGCCTCTCCAGAGCCTGAGAAAATGCACTTTAACCAAGTCAGGCAGATCATTGGGGCCATTTTCTCCAAGCAGAAAGTGCCGTCCTACCAAGGAGCACCGAATTGTGTCCCATCAAATGCATCCTCAACCCTCCTTGCGTGGAGCTGGGAGATCCTGGGGGTGCTTCCAAGGGGTCCTTGAGCTGGCAGGAGGGAAGGCAGGACCCATGGAGAGCAATCCCAGATGGGGTCTTGGGGCTAAGGCCAACTCTGAGCATAGTGGTGGAGGTCACGGCCAGGCGGAGGTTTTGCCAAGTCCTCCACGTACGTCCGCGCGCGGGAGAAAACCACACGCAGTCTGTCAGAGACAGCTCGGAGGGGCCCCAGTTAATGTGCTCCCATCTGAAAGGTCTTTCTGTTCTCCATTCAAAGTCTCCCCTCACCTTGAGTGGTGTCTCCAATTGTAAACAAACATGAAGGAAGGCCAGAGCCAAAAAAAAAAAAGAAAGAAAAAAAAAGAAACCAAACCCAGCAACAAAGCCCCAAAGGAGGCCTCATCCTTTTTTTTTTTTTTTTATTTTTTCCCTTCTCCTGGTGCTAAAAATGCAGGTAATCCTGGTTTTATTTTCCTGCAACTAAAATTTATGATGATGTCATGTGCGTGGCTGAGCAGAGTAGTTTTCCGACTGGGCAAGTGAGGCTTGAGGATGTATTTAGTATTAATTTATTCACAGCAAATAAAAGCCTTGGGGCCAGAAGATGGACAGACCAGTAGAGCAGATCAAAAGCTACGCAGGGCTCAGGCCTGATCTCCTCTGGCTCACCCCGAGGCCTTTTGCCCAAAAGCGAGGCTTTTGGCACCAAAATCCAAAGAAGCGTCCATGCGGGAGGTGGAGGTCCCTGGGGACCAGCAACTCCCACTCTGGGGGTTTGGGATACCCCTATTTAAGATCTCTGAGTAATAGGGCCATCTGGCAGCCAGAAAGGGTAATAAGCCTCTCGTTAGAGCCCCGGCAATTGAGCGAGAAGATTTGCCTCTCAGATAATGGCCACCAACAGCCAAGTTGAAGTTTTGTTTTCACATCATAGGAAAAATACCAAGTGCCGAGCCATGTGGTAAACCAAAATAGCTTATGAAGTGTGCAGGTTTTGGAATACGGGTAAGGATGAACCAGGAAGAAAAAAAAAAAAAGTTAAAAAAAAAAAAAGTAGTTTTATATATAGATACTGAAAACCGAATAAATCACATGACCCAGCCCAAAAAAAGCTTCAGTGAAAAGTTTGTGTCTGGGATTAAGAGCACTAGTCATTACTTTAACTATGTATGGTATGTTCTCGTTTTGAAAAATGTGTACACCAAATATTTTAGCCTTTTCTCATGGAAGGATCCGAAAGGCAAAAAGCTTTTTAGTATTACGCAAATATTAGCCTTTCCAGGAGGGTGCTGGCTGGCCAGCTATTTCCTATGGCCCTACATTTTGCTGTCTGTACTTGCATGATATCCCCTCTGACTTTAAGTGGGGGTTTCTATGTGTTTTTTGAAGAGGGATGTTCTTTCTCCTATTAAAGGCAGTGAAAGGGAGGGCTGATCTGAGCTGCATCTGGTTTCTCCCCTGACTTCCACCAGGCCTGGCTGATAAACCTTGAAATCTTTTGATGGGGTTAAGTGTGTTATGGGGCTACTGGACTTTACCTGCTCTAATTTAATACCGCACTGGGACAGTCACACGGGAGACTTTGGGAGGTCTTGGTGTCATGCTGCCCTTTCCCAAATGCCCCACTGTGGAGACAAGGATTGCTCATGTGGTGTGAACATACCCACTTGAAACCACCACCCTGTTGAGAAGAAGCCTGCAGCCTCACAGGAGAGGGCTGGAGGCTCATTGTAGCTGCCCTACTCTGGTGCAGGACCTGGGAGCCTGGCATCCCAATCCTTCCTACATAAAATTATAAAGTTGTCTGGGTTGGAAGTGACCTTTCAGATCATCGAGTCTAACCATCAACCCAACACTGACAAAACCCACCAATAAACCATGTCCCTCAGCGTCATGTCTACCCGGCTTTTAAATACCTCCAGGGATGGTGACTCCACCACTTCCCTGGACAGCCTCTTCCAATGCTTAATAACCCTTTTGGTGAAGAAATTTTTCATAATATCCAATCTGAACCTCCACTGGTGCAGCTTGAGGCCACTTCCTCTTGTCCTGTCACTTGCTCCTTCGGAGAAGATCCCCCCTGGCTACACCCTCCTTTCAGGGAGTTGTAGAGAGCCAGAAGGTCTCCCCTCAGCCTCCTTTTCTCCAGGCTGAACACCTCCAGCTCCCTCAGAAGTTCTCCAGACCCTTCTTGTACTCCACACCCCTCACCAGCTCTGTTGTCCTTCTCTGGACCTGCTCCAGCACCAACATGTCTTTCCTGTCATGAAGGGCCCAAAACCGGACATAGTTTTGTGGCACCTGGAAGGGCACACACATAGGTTGACTCTGCTACGGTCAAATCTGGGGCTACCAGAAGCTGCTTCAGGTTCCTGAGGACCTTCCAGCGGCTGGAAATCAGGGTTGACTGCCCGTGGCAGTGCAGGTGGGGTCCAGTAGCCAGGGGTTGCCCAGGCACAGCAGACATGCTGCTGTTAGCCCGTAGGAATTGGACAGAGGGATGTCACAGGGCACCTTCTCCAGCCCTTCTGCTGGCAGCCCATGAGAGAGGAGCTGGAGCTTGGCCCTCGGTCAGCGTGTCTGCTCACGCACATGGTCAGCGTGTCTGCATGCCTCGCACGGCCCTGGCACCAATTTCAACCCAGAGGCCAAAAAGGCAACAAGAGGCATCCCAGGAGTAGAATTCTCTCTGCAAACATTTAACACAATGTTCTAAAATCAGAAGTGTTCAGCGAAGACCAACAGTGACTGAAAATCACACTGAAGCACCGAGCTGTCTCTGGGAGGGGGGTGGTACAGCCAAAGACTGAGAGCGGTGCCTCGGCAGGGCAAGTGTGATGGACACACAACCCAGTCCAGATCCAGGCTGGTGGATCTGCTTTTAGAATCATAGAATGGGTTGGGTTGGAAGGGACCTTAAAGATCATCCAGTTCCAACACCCCTGCCCTGGGCAGAGACAACTCCCACCAGACCAGGCTGCTCAAAGCCCCATCCAACCTGCCCTTGAACCCCTCCAGGGATGGGGCAGCCACAGCTTCTCTGCCCAACCTGGGCCAGGCTCTCACTGCCCTCAGCGTGAAAATTTCTTCCCCAGATCTCATCTAAATCTTCCCTCTTTCAGTTTGAAGCCATTACACCTCATGCTATCACTACATGTCCTTGTAAGAAGACCCTCTCCAAGATTCTTGTAGGTCCCCTTCCAATTCTGGAAGGGGCTCTAAGGTCTCCCCAGAGCCTTGCCTTCTCCAGGCTGAACACCCCAACTCTCTCAGTCTGTCCTCACAGCAGAGGGGCTCCAGCTCCTGCAGCATCTTCATGGCCTCCTTTGGACCCATTCTTGCCTGTCTGTACCAGGCTGTACCTTTAGACACCAGCCTGAGGTAGCAGTTCCCCAAACTGCCTTCCTCAATGCCTACACACCCCCAGGGATGGTCACGCAGAGGCTGTCACACTGGGGAACTGTACAATGAGCATGCAATCCCAACTACAGAGAGCAAAGAGATGACCATCATGATTCACCCATACAGGGCAACAATTGCCTCATGGATGTTCTTTGCACCCACTACCTTTCTGTCTGGGCAAAAGCAAGACACACAAATGTAAAGTTGGGAGCTGGAGTGTGGCAACTTCAGGGAAGTAGTTAAGTTCCCATCCCTGGAGATATTTAAAAGACATGTAGATGTGGTGCTGAGGGACTTGGCAGTATTAGGTTTACAGCTGGACTTTATAATTGTAAGGGTCTTTTCCAACCTAAACGATTCTATGATTCTAACATCAGGCTAAGAAGCTGCAAGAGCACTCCTGAGCCACTCCTGTGCTCCATCTCAGAGATGGTTAAGGCTCAGCCAAAGCCATGGCTAATCTCATGAAGCTCTGGCAACAGCCCCGCTGTGAGCAGACAGCTGGGCTCAAGACTGCCAAGATCTTTTCCACCAAGACTTCCCATGGAAATGTCTGTCCTTACAAGGCATCATTAAGACCATTCACAAATAGGGCACTTGCACCCTTGGGAATGACTTTGAAGCTTCTCTTGTGCATCAGCAGTCACTCCATGTAGAAAAAATAACAATAAGCAAGTTCTCAAGCAAGTTATCAGTGAGAAAACATGGTGATTTACAAAAAAAAAAATGCTAAAATATGATAATAAAATCTAGTCTGTAACTAGTTCAAAAGCTCCAAGAGCACGTTAGCTCATACATCATTCTCTCCATTCATCTCTGCCAATGCCCGAAGCTGATCTGCCTTAAAATCTGAATGAACCTCGTTTCACAGTGAAAATAGCATCACTCAGAATAAGCGCCCGAGTTTAAAGGAGCTGCAGTGTCTCTAACCTCACTCTTCTGTATCCCCCAGATGAGGTGGGAGGATAAAGCCCCAAGCTCCAGAGCTCTCAGAGAAGAGGTGATACCCAGACCTCTCCTCGCAGGTCAGAAGCACATTGCTGCCCAGCCCAGGCTGAACCCCCAGTTCTGGCACCACTGTCCCATTTCCAGAGCTCTTGGATGCCACAGGCCAACCTAAGAGCACACGAACATGGACGGTGGATCACAATTAACAAGCAGCAGCTAATGAGGTAATGAAGCCTGCACAGTACATTGTGCGGCGGGGGGTTTCCAGCCAATTACACTGCAAACTTCAGACTAATTTTTTTGCCTATTATCTCAGTGGTTCCCTTCTACATTCCTGCTTTCCAAGTGCCACCAGCTTATCCTTGGCCATGCCTCAGCTGATCTCCCACAGATGTCTGCGTGCGCCCTTTGCCAAGGGGACTCTGCTGGCCACACTGGCTCCTTATGGCCAATCTCCCCTTGCCAAGCCCTGGGTGCTCCTTCGCTGCCCTCGCTGTGCTCACAGTCACCCCAGTTTACCGGCATCTCCCCGCAACCTTAACATGCCATTCCCCCCCCCCCCCCCTTGGCTGACCGCTTGATCC
>JAOQGM010000039.1:3462369-3501786 GCA_027564225.1 Gallinago stenura | reverse complement strand
CTAGCCTCACCTCTCCTCTCCTCTCCTCTCCTCTCCTCTCCTCTCCTCTCCGTCTCCCATTCCTTTCCCCCTTTCTCCCTCTTCTCCTTTCCCAAGCCAGCTCAGAGAAGAAGGCTTTTCAGACCATGCTCTGGGAGGATCCTGAACACGTTAGTAATTTATGATCACTCACTTTAGAAGCGATTAACGGCAGCAGAAACCTAATTACAGCCTCCCTGCCTGAGTGCAGTATCCTTTGGGGCTCCGGTTTTAATTGTTTTCTATTTACATTCAAGTTTCCAGGGGCTAACTGCCTAGCAAAGACCCCCAACTAACCCCTTCTAATAAAAGCTTCATTTATTCTTAATAACATGTTTATAGACCTAGCCCCATTTTTCATGAGAAGGTCACGTTTGTTATCCGTGGTTGTTAGGGAAATGATTAAGGAATCCCGGAAACAGTGGAAGTTCCTACTAAGGAACTGCACAAATATCTGTTAACAAAATGCTCTTTCCAGCCCGTGAGCAGCCATTCATGACCATCGATGGGAGGATGAGTATGGCATGTGGGATCTGTAGCAGGGAGAAGAGCGGGAACTGCCGGCACGGTTCAGCTTAATACGCTCTAATTAGTCCTCTTGGCCTTGACCAAAACATAAATTACTGCCGTCAGTGTTGTTTTTTACTAAGGGGAAAGTGGAATAGGATCAACCCACCTCACAGAGGTAGGAAAATATTATTGCAGACAATAAATTTGTCAGTACTTTATTTGGGGAACTTTGAGTGCAGTCACTCTGTCGTGCCAGCATCCAGGCAAACGCGGAAGCTTTCAGATAGAAAGATAAAGCTGTGGAAAGGGCTCTCAAAAAAAAATAATAATCTCCTTAAGCAAACCAGAAGCACAGATCCTGCTGAGGAAGGTCGGTGAATTTGCATTTCAGGTTTACTTATTTGTGTTAAAACTAGAATGACCATACATGGCTGGAGAGCTCAGCGTGGTAGGTCCCGTATCACTTCAAATCAAATATTTTAGTCTAACCACAGCATGCTTACAGAGCAAGACCACTGGTGGGAACAGAGGGATGACGCTTCTCTGGTGTTGAAGTGTCTGTGACACTTAGTTTTGACAGAATGTTTAATTTGAATGAAAAAAAAAAGAAAAAAAATTTATTGCAATTTCCTCTTCTTTTTTACTAATTCTGCTTCTAATGGTTGTATTTCATTCATTTTTATTATGGTGTGTCTAAAAAAGGGACCTAAGGTGTGACTTGCCAGGGGACTTACAGTTTTTTGGGAGGAGCTTAGAAGTACATTTAGATAACCATGAATTGCTGCACACCAGCTGAGCCTTGACAAGGGGAGCAGTAGATGTTCCCCCAGATGTCAGACAAAGAACATTTCCTTGAGTCCCTCTGAAGGGCTCTTCAGGACAGCCTGTAACTCATGAGAAATATTGAGCTAGACCCAAACAACTTTTCTTAAGAAAAAAAAATATGGTAGAAATTCGTACATTCCTCCAGGAAATTCAGTTTGGACTCGTCCTTTTCTGATGAAAACCCCATTTGTCACAAGGACATTCCTGACATCTCTTCCCTGAATGGCTTGAATTCCCTTTGCAAAAAGAAAGCAATTAGATTAATTAATATTTACAGTAAGGAAAGGCACAGTCGTGCTTCCAGACCCTTACTTGGGTGCTCATAAATGAAACCTTCAGCTACCACCTTTTCACCATCCTCTGTTGTAGACAACCTGCAGAGGACACAGGGTGTGCTGATAGTCTAGGCTGGACTATAGGAAGGGCTCCCTCTGTCTCAGAGTTCCCCCTGGTCTTGCTTGAGCCTGCAAAACTTAAGCTTTTAAAATCCCATTTACACAGTCATGGCTGCTTAGCTCAAAGAAGAGCAGCCAAGTTTCCCTTCTGGAAGACATGTCAGTCCCAAAGGTGTTAATTACAGTGCTCATTCCAAAAGGGAGCACTGGAGGGCTGGCTGTAGGGACGATCGTAGACAACTACATGCCCCTACCTTTGCCAGATGCCTCCTTGCCTTTTGAAGTACTCTCATGGAAGTGCAGGGCTGGGGGATCTCAAGAGGTTTTGTACCTCATCTTGCTGCAGTGATGTAAGGGTGAGTCTTTCTGGATCCTGAGATGGAAGGCATGAACCATCAGCCCACCCTCCCACACTGGCCATGGAGAACAAGTGAGGCCTGATGATTTTAAAAATGCCTTTTCTTTACAGCAAGTCCATTGCTTTGTCCCTTACTGCAGCCTTCTCCTCTCTAAACGAAACCAACATGGTTCTTCCAGCCTGTCCCTGTAGCTTATGCATACTCCTTCCACCACCTCCACCATCCAACTTTTTTTTTGACTCTCATTTTTCCCTTGCTTCTCTAGGAGGATCTCGTGGCATACATAAATGTTCCTGGGGGCTCCAAGACACCATTTTCTGCTGAGTTACACCACTGAAACCCAGAGCAATCCCACTCACTGGAAACACTGAAGTCAGTGGAGCTACTGTGGTGTACACCATGGGAGCTGAGCAATTTCCCCACGTGTTTTCCTCCCTTTCTGTTCCTGTTCTCCTCAGAGGGGAAGAGTGAGAAGATGAATGGATGCAAGAACCACGCAAACACATCGACTCCCTCTAGTGGCTTTGACTCCATATAGAAGCTAATGGCTCGTTTCTTCATCTCCAGCCACAGAGGTTTGTGGCCTGAGAATTGGAGGGTCTGGGTTAATGCATAGCAAGAGACACTGCTGGAAGACCAGTCACGCTATTAGTGACTGAAGAGTGAGCTGATTTTGAGAAGAAACAGCTCGTGTGCATTCTGAGGAGAAAGCAATAGAGGCAAGAGCTCCTTGTGAGTTTGGAGAGCCCGGGACATGCTCATGATCAAGTACATGACCACCTCTTTGCTTGCAGTGCCTCTTGTAGACAGCACTTTGTCCAGAAAAGGCTTTTACTCAGATTTTTCCAAGCCCTGTTACCAGAGTTGCTTTGATTTGCCTGTCTTGTCTGCCCTGGGCTGATGTTTTATGTGGGGCTCTCATTTCTCAGCTCCATGACACATACACATGTGTTACTGCCTCTTCCTTTTATACTGAATGAAGGCCTGTGCTTATTTCTGCAGCTTCGGTAAGCTCAGCACCCTCAGCATTGTTCCCAACGTCCTCTTTTCTGAACGCGCCATCGCAAGCGTTAAATTAGTTTTACTTTTTCAGTAAAAAGCCTTTTTATTTTTTGTATTTTTTTTAACAATGCCACAACTCCCTAAGGGATATTTTTTTTTTTCTCCCAGAAACAAAAGAAGAGTATTGTCTTCAAATTGTAGCTACAGAGGACAATGTCAAAGACATGCTCATTAGTTAACTACATCCTCAGCGCAAAGATCCCAAATGTCCCTCTAGATTTCCTTGGTTCTCTGCAATTCCCAGTCCCATTACCAGCATTTGGGTACCTATGAAGTCTTTGCAGCCAGTGTGAAGAGACTCACACCTTCTTAAAGAACACAACCTTTTCAGCATGGTTTGCTGCTTGTCTTATTCATTGTCCATCAGCAGCAGCCAAATCCTCTAAAAACTCCACTCTGAGCTCACCATCATCACAGTCAACACAGCCTCCTCTTGCAACATAGTCGTGTCTTGTGCCCCTGTCCTCTCCAACCTCTGTGTCTCACCCTGGAGCAATGCTTCTCACCCCCTCTCTTCATGTAGAGCTTTCTCCTCACATTACAGCTCTGGAGCATCTGTACCTATAAGCTGCTCTCATACCTACAGCTAACACCTACTGGTGCTTTCTGCAGCACACTTCAAAGATGTGTTTTCTTCTGTCCATCGTTGGAGCTACAACTTTGTTCAAGCTTTTCCTATCTCAAAGTTACTGTAATGTTGTCTCCAGCTATTGCAACCCCTGCTACCTGTCTAGAAAGCTCCTGCAAAGGTAACTGTCCCAGCACGCGGCTTTCACCATGTCACATCACCAGTGCACTTCCTAGATGGCTCCTCATCTAAATTGTGATTTTCTTCCTTGTCCTACCTTCATGCCACTTGTCACTTCTTGGAAGTGTTCAAGACCAGGCTGGATGGGGTTTTGAGCAACCTGGTCTAATGGGAGGTGTTCCTGCCCATGGCATGGGGTTGTAACAAGATGATTTGCAAGATCCCTTCCAACCTAAGCCATTCTATGATTCTGTGATTCCCAACCAGTATCAAGAACCTTTGCACAGGTCCCTGATGTTCACCTTCATTGTGTGTGTGCTGGATTTTGTGCTCTCTCCCATGCTTGGAGGATGCAACCAAACCCCTGCACATAGGTACCTCATAGACCTCCTGAAAAACCTCCTTTAAAGTCTCTTTTGCGACAGGGTTAGGAAAAAATGCACAGAAGTTGGGCAATGGCCTGTCACATTGAACGCTCCTAAGCCCTGTGACAGTGGAGCTAAGAATAGAAGAAATGCCAACAATAATAATTAGGATGGGCTAATTTTTATTATTTTTCCATGGAAACCGGAGTGTTTCTGTCCGTGTGATGTCTTCTACAGAGGCTTCCTTCTGCAGCCAGAGGTGATGGAGAGGCGCCGTCTCTGCGAGGTGACTCAGACCCTCTCCTCATTGAAGCAGAGGGCTCTGGACCTCACAGTTGAGCTCAGGTGAGCCCGATCCCGTTGGGGCTGGAGGGAGGCGAAAGCTTGCAGCTGCCTAAACCCCAGTGCTTTTAATGGAATGGAAACGCTTCCAGGCTTTTTGGAGAGACAGCCTTTAAATTCTTGATGTGAGTTTTGGTTTTCCTTTTGTAAATGAAGTTAGCAATCCCAGTTCCTGACCAGTCTGTGTTTGCTGACAATGTAAACTCTTGGGGCAAGGGTGCTTTTTCTCCCCCGTTGCAGCAAAGAGCTTGGCTGCTTGCTCATCTTCTCTTGCTTGGGCCTCTGGCTGCTGCAAGGGCATGAAGGGATCATCGTTTTCAGTTTACAAACACAGTCATGTCCTATTTTTATTGTGGTTTCCTGCCGAATCTCCAGACTAGGACACTGAAAAACATACAATTAGTAAATCTTCAAATCCCCAGCTGAAACAATTACAACTCCATGCCTGTGCAGCGATGAGATGTCGCTGGATAACGTAATCACAGCTTTGCATGGCTGCTGAGGATCTCTTGGTTTATAATGATTTCATTTCCCCTCTCCCACCTCCTTTATATTTTCTATTATGTAAAACCCTAAGAACTAATTACAAGTGGGTGGATCAAAGATCATACATTTTAATTTTCCTTCCAGCCTCACCCACTCACGGTGAGGAATCCAGCATAGCCCATTAAACTGTAGGTACTTGCTGACAGAAAGGGAACCATCTGCTGAACAACTTCTGTTAATTATTTTGGAACACACTAACGAGAAGAAAGTACAGGCCCGTAATGACCTTTCCCTTGGTGGCAGAATCCACTGCAAAGTAGACAGTCGTGGCTTGAAGCCAAAAGTTAATGGTTAGTATTGGCACAAAAGACTCAAGCGTACGAGTATTTATTAATTTCCCCGTAGTGGAGAAAATATTCCAGGCATTCTGAGTCTAAAACTTCCTAGCACCTGCACAAAACCAAGCTCCAAAATATTCATTTAGAGCATTATTCAGAGTCCCTCAGAAAATGTGGACTTCACATGTTTACTTCCTTGTGGTGTTCTTTTTGTTTTGTCACATCTGATTTGGTCAAACAACCTTTTGTTTTGTTTAGCAATGAGCAATATTTACACAGGGCTTTTTTGGCACATAAGAATCACAATTATTTCATGTCCCTGAGGCACCGAGGTCGATGGAAACTTATGCCCCTTGTAGACACGTGGACTGGTCACTCATACTTTTTATTTTTATCTATTTTGTCTGTTTTAGTACAACTGAATAAACTGACTTTTTCTTTGCCCTTTCCGGTAGATGCCTGCTGAGCTCACGGAGGTTTCTGTGAGTCTCCTTTCTGTGGAGCTGAGCAGATTCTGGATCACCCCTCAAAGTATCTGGATATCTTGAGGATGAATTACCCATCTGCCTTAGTACTTAAATGGTGTGAAACTTCACCGTGTTCCTTAATACGTTTTGCAAGAGAGCTGTGCCACTGATTTGAGGGAATAAAGCAGGAGGAGGATATCCCGCTGCATCCTGCAGAGTATTTCGGCTACAGCTCCGTCCCTAGACGCTAAAATATTGAAGATTTTGAACTGTGTTTTAAATTAGACGAGGAATTGCCCGTTGCACAGGGGACCTGCTCGACTCTGTTTGATTTCAGAGGGCTTTTTTTTGACTCTGGGGACGTTTCAGTGCAGAAGGGCCATTTCAAGGGCAGTTTTTTCTCCACGTGTCTAACCGGGGGCTCTAACCAGGAACGCTCTTTCTAGGTCTGCGTTTGCACCCTTACTGCTCTAATAGCAGCAGGTAAAGTAAAGACGCAACATAAGTGGTAAATTAAAAGCTGTTTGTGTCTAAGTCATCCCATCTGTGTCTTTTGGACAGGAGTCAACCATCTTTGAAAACCACATGCATCAAGCAATTGGCGAAACGTCCTTGTAGACAGGATGTCTCCTATTTGCATTTGAAGTGCTGCGCTTTCTGTTTAAAATATGAATGCAGCTCGCTTATACCGTTTTCTCAACCTGTTTACAAATAGTGGCCCTTGCGTCATGGGAAATAGGTGTTAAAACGCTGGCGCTGTCAAAGGGCTTTAAGGCAGGGCTGTGTGAAGCACAGGAGATTTATTGAAAACACCTGAGGTTAGCGTACCCCCCCAGCCCAGCCCACCACCACCACCACCACCCACCACCACCACCACCTTTGAAGTTCCTTCATTGGCCATCGACGCGTCGCGAGTCCCGGTACACACCTATCATTCAAAGGGCAATATATTATCCACATGACAGATGTAATCAGTCCCTTGGTCTCTTAGAAGTGCAGCTGTTGGTGAATTCTTTTTTGTGAATGTAATATTTGAGAAGACTTAAGTTAAAAACTGACACTTCCATTGAAATCTCATCTCCTTTGGAAAGAAGGTTCCCGTTTTCTGGCTCTCCTCCGCCTGTGACAGCCAGGGAAGTGTCAAACAGCATTCAGCTGACAGTTTCCAACAGAGATGCCATTAGCGAAGATGGCATGAAAATAACCCTCCCTTAGAAACGTTTTTAGTGCGAGCTGTTTGTCTTCAGAGCTGTGGCAAGGCCAAACCAAGAGGAAAAACCTCATTTAGGAGGAAGGCATATATTGTAAAAAAAATATAAAAAATTAAAAAAAGTTAGAGCTTGGGGACAGGTAACAGTAGATGCAGAGGAGCCAGAGGGAGCAGGGTGAGATGAGGGGTGGGAGAGATGCAGAGACCAGCGTTGTCTGGGATGCTGGACCATTTTCACCCTCTTTGTTTACGTCAAGTAAGATGATTCCTGGCCAGAAGTGACGCTAGAAAAGGACATTGCTCCAAAGGGTGGAAGGAAGGCACTTCCTTGCTTTCCAAAAAGGCAAAGGTACCTGTCCCCAGCTGGGTACCTGGCCCAAAGTCACACAGGGAGCTCGTGGCCGAATCGGGAAGTGAACCCCAGGCTGCCTGAAGGCTCGTCCAGTGCCTGAACCACAGGCTCGTCCTTTCCTTTTATTGGTAAAAATAAAAATATGACCTTCTTTTGGCAGCCTTACAGAGCAGATGCTGCTTTTTAGATGACAGCATAGAAATGCAGAAAAACTTTGGGGATTTGCAGAAATTCTTTCCAACGACAGATTGTCTGGCCTACTAGTGTCATAATGTCAGCCCTGAAACATGCCATAAAGCTTGCTTTCAGCAGAACAAACATAACCCCCTAGACCAGCTCTTTGACAAGTAAGTAAAACAAAGCAGGGTAATTGCGGCTGGAAACCCACCAGGCTCTTAATATGACCTCTTGAATACTAATAGTTATTAGAGATGCAATGAATAAACGTCAAGAATATTACAAGCAATCCGTGTTTAAGAAAAGGACTCCAGAGGAAAGCTTGTGAACTAAAAACTTCTGAATGTAAGTTACAGTAAGGAGAAAGAGCTCACGTGGCTCCTGGAGAGCCTGAATGTATTTTTCATGCGCTGGTGGACAGAAGGATGGAGATGGTGGACTCCGGGCTGCTACAAGCTACCAGATTGCTGGATTCCCTGACATAGAAGATAAAAGCCCAAGCTCTTTATGGAGCTGCTTTGTTCAATAAACACACAGGAAGAAAATAAGTGAGGAAGGAATAAAGAGAGTATGGGGTACCACATGTTGATGCAACTGAACATTTTCGGAAGACCCCAGGTTGCCTATAAAAAGTCTTTTGTGTGTAGTGCGTGTGTTGATCACACCGATGAGGCACACATGCCTATGCAGAGATCAGCCCCAGGTGCCCAAGGCTCTTTGGAGATCCCCTTCTCTTCTCCCTCCCACCAAATTACTCGATAACTGCAGGAGTTGAACCAGCAGAGCCTAACTTGTGGGGCAGAGTGCCTCCAGGGCAGGAAAACTACCTTTCCTGGCAGAGTTTGCCTCTGTCTTTAGTTTGGGACGTTCTAATTCTAGTCTCAATAACTTTTCAAATATTTCCCTCGTGCTCCAGCACCCTGTGTGACATGTCAGTGCACAGGTTCAACTCACAGCTAATTTTGTAGAGAAAATAATGCCAGAACATTAATATATACATATATGGCTAGGTACATGGTTTTGGTAAGGCGAGTCTGCAAAATACAGAATATATGCTTTGTTATGCCCTTCTGGCCCAAGGAAATTCTTATTTTGCTGAGAAGCTCCTGCTCCTCTTCGCATGACAATGTGAACAGAATTCTGGACACGTTCCTGTGCAACCTGCTCTGGGTGGCCCTACTTTGGCTGGGGGGTTGGACTAGATGATCTTCAGAGGTCCCTTCCGACCCCATAACATTCTGTGATTCAGTGATTCTGTGACAACGTAGAAGAGTACAAAAAAAAAAGCTATATTTCATTTTTGGAAGATCTGGAAGAGGAGAGAAATGGGAGGCTGGGTTTTTCCATATGTGGGCCTCAGTGCTGCAAAGAAGAAGCCAAGAGGCTTGGTCCCAAATAGCTGCAACTGCATGACCTTTGCTGTATCCCTCTGGATAGCACCTTTTACGTTAGATTCCTTACACTAATTTTTTAATTGCAATGACTCAGATGTCATGGATGCTGATTTGGCTGGTGTTTGGCCCTATAGCCATGGCAAAGAACAGGTGGACCTCCGTCAGCTACGTTTAATAAAGGTGCATGGGTCTTGTGGCAACACAGCCAGAGCAACGTGGAGCTCGTGCAGAGCTCTTCTCCTTTAAATTGGCTTCTCAGCCAAGCCATTTTTGACTGTGATTTCAGCGGGTCGGATATGTCAGCCTGTTTCCTTTTTCTCATTCCCTTCTCCAGCGTCACCAGTGATATGACTTAAGACTTGGGAGGTAGCACTGAGGCTCGTTGGGTGGTGTATGTAAAATGAGACACTGTTTAGTTTCAAGGCTGGGAATCCAACAGTTTAGCAGCAGACACTGGGTAGAAAAGCGTTTCTTTTTATTGGTTTTGAGTGTGCCACCTTCAAATGTCACAGAACATCTACTTGTCCCTGTGGGAACAGCACCCATAGACCTCTGCCTCTGCTTGGCTACTTCCTACTGTGCCATGTCCTTACCTTTTTTCTTCCTTTCTACAGCAAACAATCCCTTGGGATTTTGGGTCTTTTTTTTTTTTTTTTTTTGTGGGTTTATTTTTGGTGGGAATAACAAGGTTTCAACACTAAAGCACAGGTTTAGGTTTAGTGATTGAGCTTGACAGGATTATAATGATGCCCAAAAGGCAAGCAAACACCCAATTTCAACAAGAGGATGAGCCAACCTAGAACAGTCCTGTTTTGAACCTGACCTGGGTCCCCCCCATTGCAAATCCATGTCTCGCCCAAGAGCAGAGGTGTCCTGCAGGAGAAGCTGTGATCAACATGGTGATGATTAGACCTAAAATGGTACGAGGCTGAGGTCCTAATGGCTTTTATGGTTGTCTGCACCTAACTGGAACAAACCTGTGCACTGCAGGACAGGGGGGCATGGCTGGAGGCTGTTCTCTCGTGCAAGGAGATGGATGACCTGGACCAGTTACACAGTGCTGGTGGGCTACCAGAAGGGTATTTTCCTCCTGTTTCACACTTGCTGCAGTTGAAGGTCCCCTCTACACTTCACAAAACCTCTTCTCTCTGCTAGAGGTGCTGTGTGGCGTGATCACCAGCTGAGCAGGGTCAGACCAGGGCTCTCTCAGTAATGAACTTCAGAAAGATGCATCTGCCTTATCTGATCACCCAGGGGAGCCTTGACAATTGCTTTGTTCTCAGACATCCCTGGGTGTGGGGGGGGAGAAAATCCCACCGCACCACCTGCTCCAGGGGGCAAACCCTCCGAGGTGTGGGATGGGATCTTCGTGGACGGGAACCCAGAGAAGCTATCAGATCTGTCCGTCTGCCTATGAGTCCTAAAAAACACATTGGCTGCAGCGCGCATACCCCAGTGTGGAGTCAGCCAGGAACAAGCCAGAGAACCTGCCTCTGACCCTGAGGACATTGCTTGAAAAATATTTTCCAGAACTCGGTGCCTGGGGACCTGCAGCTAACAAACATTCTGGAAGTGTAATCACAGCCTTTGGCTCTGCTGCCCAACCACCTACGGGAGGTGAGTTTAAAGAGAGCGGCTTTAAAGCTGTCAACAGAAGAAGGAGGGAAGCCAAATTGCTTTCGTGCTTGCGCTCCCGTGCCAACTGGTTTGTCATGGGATTGGTATGTAGCAAAGATAGAGCTGTCTGCAGAAAAGCTGTATTATTCTTTTTTTGGATGGGTCCACTGGAGATCAGTCAGGGCCCATAGTAATTTCCTGAGGGGACAAATCCAGCCCTGAGATAGGCCACCGGCTCCTCGCGGGTTGCATGGAGCTTTGCGTTGGGTCAGGAAGTCAGCCTTTGAGGAGAAGAGCTGGAGAAGCCTTCCAGGAGTGAGAGCTGATAAGACAGCAGCTCCCCAGCTGTGCTGTGGCCACACAGTGCCGCGTGTGTCATCGGAATAACGAGAATTAATAACCCTGGGCCAGACTCTGACCTCTGCGATTTCGGCGTATATCCCTGGCAGCTCCACCGGCCTCTCTGTCGGGCCACGCATCATCTTGTGTAACTTGTCTCGGCCTTCCCACAGCCCAGATCTTGCCTACCACATTCTGTAGCAGGGGGTTGGGGGACATCTGGTTGCTCTCCAAGGGAGGACCATGGAGAGAAGGATGTAGTCCTGGGAAGCAAGAGGGATGTCAAGGGCTGTGGTCACCTGCAGAGCATGGAGCAGTCTTCCTCCTGGCACCTGAAACAGAGGGATATGGTGTAAGGACTACCCTGGATCACGTAGTCTTGGTGACAACATGATATGATGGATCAGAATTCATGAGCAGTGGCACATATGCTTGGCAGAAGGGAAATCCCTGGTCCCAGACAAATCCTGTGGTGCGTTCCCACAAAGATCCACAAAGTCAATCACACTAACAGAAGCCTTTCCAGATGAAGAATTTCCCAAGTATCCCTGTTGCAGGGGGAAAGGTGTTAGTCAGCATGGAGCATCCCCAAAATTGCTCCCACTGGTGTGAGCTCTGTCTGTGGGCTGTTGGGACATACAGAGCCTAAGTCACAAGTGTTGGGGACAAGATAACCCTGTTCAGTGGTGAAGAGCAGAAACCCTTCCATTGCCAAACCATCCTGGGAGGATGGACAACTGAAGCATTCCACCTGCAAACTCATCTCCAGTGCCCTTTCAGGTATTTTCTCCAAGATGTAGACACGCAGACATCTGAGGTAGCTTCTCTCAACAACATGTGAAGTTCAGTTGCTCAATAAGACACACTAACATGAGAGTAGGAAGGTCAAATAGACTGTAGAGAAGCAAAAGTGTAAATTTATCCATATAAACCACGAATAAAGTGTGCCCAGCCTGTGCTCAAAGATCTGTCTTTGTGGTCTATGTGAGGATGAGGTGCTTGCTTGGCTTACCCGCTACCAACCCCTTGGGGACCTCGAGGTGAGAAATCTCACAGCTGGACAAACCGGGCTGGAGGAACCTGACAAATTGTCAGAGGATCATAGAATGATTTGGGTTGGAAGGAACCTTAAAGATCATCTACTTCCAACCCCCTGCCCTGGGCAGGGACACCTTCCACCAGACCAGGTTGCTCAAAGCCCCATCCAACCTTGAACTCCTCCAGAGATGGGGCAGCCACAGCTTCTCCAGGCAAGGTTTTGTCCTCCTACAAAACACCAGGCGGGCTGCAGCTCTGCAGGAGACACGAAACCAGAAGGCTTTCCTCACCCTCTTCCCAAGAGGTGCCTTCCTGGAGATGTGTGGTCAGCACCGGCCACCTCTCCACGCCTGGTGCTGGGAGGACAGCCGTGCGTGAGCTGGCAGCCCCCGCAGCCTCCTCCCCAGATGTGGCTGCTCCCGGGGCGATGCTCAGCCCACACCCTGAGTCCTCGTCCTTCGGCGAGGCCGTTCCCACCCTCCAGCTGGCCGGGGAGAGCCGCCAGCTGCCTCCGTGAGTCAGGAGCCATGGCTCAGCCCGTCCTCACCTTTCCGAAAACACTGGCAGCCGCTCATGGGCCCTCTTCTCCCCCTCCCTTCCCCAGGACACGGCTGTAGGAACATCTTCTCACACAAGGTCTGCAACACGTGAAAGGTGCAATGAAGAAAGGCAGGAGGAAAGCTCAGTCCCAGCTGCTGCAGGGCACCAGGCTCAAGGAGGAACCCGTGGGTATTGGGGATGGTGGATTTGTTCAAGTCCCCTTTTCATACAGGCCACAGCTGCCTCGTTAATTAAATTGCAACGAAGCCAGCCTGGCTCAGGGACTCCTGGGTTTATTGGTGTGGGCGGGTTGAATGGTGGAGGTGATCTGCTGCACTTGTGACTGCTTAGAGATGCTCAGGAGAAAAACACATGCACCTCTGAAGGGCTGGGAAGGGACTTGTTAAGTCCACATGTTGCATTGTAATTTCTCTCTATCAGCCCCAAGCTGCAGGCACTTTTGGGGCTGGACGGACTCTCTGAGGCACAGTTCACCTGTAGACCTCCTCTAGGTTTCCCCCTGAAGCACAGGAGCTCCAGAGAGGCTCTAGGGTGGAGAGGACAGTGCCAAGTTGGTGGACTCTACCAAGGATGAAGATGGTGTTGCTCCCCAGACACGAAGCAAGGGCAGTTCCTTCCACCCCAGCCCAGACTAGAAGGACTGGCAGAAAGAAGAGTGGTTTTGCTTCACTCTTTAACATAGTGGGGGACTGGTACTGTACCTACAGCATCATCTGGGACTTCCAGGCTGCCACAGGGCTTTAGGACAAGAGTAATGCCCTCCTGTAGTTTGGTTTGGTTTGGTTTTTTTGATTTTTTGGGTTTTTTTTTTGTTTGTTTGTTGTTTTGTTTTTCTGGGGGAATGTTACACCTTGTAGTACAGAAGTCCTGGTGTTTGCTGGGGTACTGGTGAGTGCTGTGAAGCACAAGCTAGACCTCTGCCTGCCCGAGCCGGCTGGTACAGGTGGTCCCTTCCCATTCTCAGTCCCGGAGATATTATATCATATGATGTGTTTATCCATCTGTTTGCAATCTCGGGGAAGGTTGGTGTGGTTTTAATTAATAAGCAATTGTTTTTGTGGTTGTTGTGCAGTGCCCCGAGCGATTCAACAGGGGTGGGGGTGCTTATAAATAAAGCAATTATTATTACCCAACTTCATTAACATGCAGCGCCGCCATTCCCTCCTCCTGTCCTACCCCCTCACTGCCATCTCCACCAGGTGGGTCTGAAAGGGAGAAGAGTTGGTAGAGCCCATCTGCCCTGGGAAATGGCAGTGTAGACTCTCTGGTGTCTTCTAAGGGATGAGTCTTTCCCTCTCTCAGGCCAGAAATAAGGTCTTGTTTCTCCAGCCTTGTTCCACCTCCTTGTTTCACAAAACTTTTCAGAGTTTTGCTCACCTCCAAACTGGGGTGCAATCACCAACGGGTTAAAACCAGCTTGCGATGGATAGATGTCATGTATATACACCTGTGCACAGCAACTATATAAATTCTGGAGGTTTATTGGGGGTGAATGAAGCCCAGAAATGCACTAAAACTAAATTTAGGCAGAGTTTTGTACCCGTTAGTTTCAAAAATTCCTCCTAGGGGGGCTCTTGGATGCTCTCAAGCTGCTGGATGCTTGTGTGCCCATCAGGTGTTGCAGCTGGTCAGTTCCCCATGAGCTCCTTCAGCTCAATAAGGGTTATTCCCAGGCCTGCTTTTTTTTTTTTTTTTTTTTTTTTAACGCCTGCCTTCTTACAGCTCCTCAGGCAAGGAGGGTCCCTGGAGCCTTGTGTTCTCCCTTCTCCGGAAGATTTTATAATCGCTGCTGCCACGGGACTCTGTTTTTCCCCAATAACCAGAGCAATGGGGTACAAACCCACGTGCTCAGCCTTGCACCTGACGTGAGGATGGAGCCTCTGACCACCCCCAGCTGCTTTGCTTTGTATTTTTGGATTTAAACCATCAGGTGGGTATTACACGGAGGGGGGGGAAACCCCAGCCTGGTGCCAGACAGCTCCTTCTCCAACGGAAGGGTTGCTCGTGCTGTGGCTGTAGCCTCACAAATTAAAATAAACCAGGGCCCCTGCGTGACTCCTTGTCAGCCTGTCCTTGCTGAGCCCATGACAGCCCCGGTGTGGTGAGAACACCTCGCTTGTCACCTTATAAACATGTGCAGCTCGTGTCCCCTCGCTGAACCAGGGAACGGCTTTGCTTCCCTAGTGACCAGGACTCAAAAGACTTTTTAAAATGCAACACCCGAGGCTCCGAGCACTGGGTGGTGTGATGGGACATGGCAGCATGACCTGGAGCAGTACCCTTGCTGGTGGTATTGCTCTCCTCGTCACTGCATGGCCTTCTTCTGGCCCTGGGACATGGAAGGCTCAGCTGATTGGCATCTCCCTAGGGTCCAGGTGGTTACTGGCCTTCAGGATCTGCAACTTGGGGATGGATGTGGCCCAGCCCTGACTTTTCCCAAGGGCTGGAGGGAGCAGTAGCAGAGCCCACCTGTTTTCTCTCCATCCATCCATATTTGCCTGGATCTTCAGCTCTGATCCAGGCCAGACTAACTCACATAAAACTATGGATTTTGGGAGAAGCAAACCCTGCACTCACACCAACAGACAGGCTCAGACATGCTCCGTAGCCACAGTACAGTGTGGAATAGGACCATCCCATTCGATGGCTCTGCTCCACCCTCCACAGGCAGGTCTCCTCTCTGGGGAAGGGTGGCAGATCCCACCACATCCTGGTTTTAGCAATGACAAGGCAAGTCTGGCTGTGCATTGTTCAGGTCCAGCCACTCAGATCACCATCAAGGTGTAAGTAGGTGTCCTGGGAACCATATCAGTCCTGAGGCATCAGCTGGAGGAGCTTGGCAGAACCACCTGTCCCAATGCTGGGACAGGAACCTTTGGGATGTCTTTTGTAGAAGGCTCAGAAAAAAGCACCTTTGCTCCTTCCTTGCAGATCCCCCACCCCAACCCCTCACCTGGTGGGAGGTGCATCATTTCCCAGCCCTTCTTTTACCAGGTGAGGGACCAGGAGAGTGGGGGATGCCTTGAGCCAAGCTCTGTGGTGGCACAGGGGGACATGGGTGACATCAGCCCTCACGGAGCTCTGAGCAGGTAGGAGCGACGGGCAGCCACCCTGGGAGAACAAGGGCAGGCGTTGCTCCTGCTTTTAACAAGCCGAGGAGCTGCTGATCAGCAGTGACCGGCGGAGGCGGATAAATGCAGAAGAGGACCATGGCTGGAGGTCCAGGCTGCCAAACCTCTCCTCCGAAGCACGTGCTGACCCGGGGAGAGCGCTATAGATTATTTCGCTGCGTGTGCGCTCGCCTTGCCAAATACAACTAAGTAGCAGGAGGTTGCTCTGTTTCTAATTGGGTGATGAAAGCCTGTTTAGGAGGCCAAGACCGAATGGTCAGAAGCAGGGGAGGCAGGAACTGGAATGGCACTGATTCCTGCCGCAGAGAGGACTGAGCAACGAGCATCAGCTCTCCCCTCTGGGCCGGTCTCCTGGTGGCCTGGAGGAGGGAGGTGAGGTTTGGAAAGCTCGGGGATGCACTTGGGGAGGATGGGGTTCCCCTCCTGGGAAGGCTTTTGTATTGAAGAGGGGTGGGTAGTTCATTTTGAGGATTGAGATATGTTGGCTGTGCATTGGATTATATTCATATTAGGCTTTCTAGGAAAATAAAAAGAAAAAAAAAAGAAAGAAATCTGATTGAAATGATAACTTTCATTGAGCAAAAATTCCCTGTTTCAGGGAAGGCTTCAGTACAGACAAACCATCAGTTAATTCCAGTGAGAAAGTGCTTGGTTTCTGCACAGATGCATTTCTGACTGCCCACCCCCTGCCTGGGGGAAGAAGGCAGCACGGACCCTGCAGACAGCAGATGGGCAAGAGAAGCCTCATCCAGGCAGCTGAGAAGGAACCCTCTGGAGACCTGGAGCACGCTGTGAGCACAGCACTGAGCAGAGATGCTCCCTGCAGACACGGTGGCTTCAAAGCCATTCCCATGGCACCCCTTCTGCCAGGGCACCCCACCTCTGTGGGGTGAGAGGGAGGGACTCCTGAAGCCAAGAGCTGTGATCCTCCTCGCTTAACAACACCTTGCCCTTCAAAGGGAGAACATAATGCCCTTAGCCCTGCTGTCATCCGAAGATCTGCCAGTTACACGTTTGTCCCATGTGCTGCGTTTGCACAGGAGGGGAGAAGAACGGCTCCGTCTACACGCGAGATACAGGAGAGTGAAGTGATGGAATAATTCACTTCGTATTGGGACATTTATGAGTCACCTTCCTCTTCCCCTCCCCTCCGAGATACATGTCATAACGGAGACTAACCCCGCAGTAATCTCCATATAGCATATGTGATATGTTTACTTATTTCTTTCCTCTGTCTTCCCTGCTCTGCAATGTAAATAGTCATTTGTTCCTCTTCCAGATGCTGGTACATGGTCTCACCAGTAGGAAATATATTATCATCCAATAAAACCAAATTCTTGGTGGCAACGATGATGATTTATTGATTTTGGCTCTGGTGTGTTCACAGATGGAAATAGAAGCTGGCAGTTAGCTCATGTCTTACAACCCAGCCTAGACCATTCGCTTCAGCTTGCTGAATGCTGTACTTTGGAGACGGTATCTGCTCCTCCAAAGAAAATTTCCAGGGTTGTGGCTGGATTCCTTTAAGACTGCAATCAATGTCTATTAAATGCGAGTGCATCATGGGGACCCTTACCTCCTAATGGTGAGCTACCTCTCACCATAGAGACACCCAGGGCACATCTCCAGCCCTGGACTGATGTGTCCGCCCCAGTAAACATAACGCACCGGGAAGCTTGTGAGCCAACCCAAACAAACTCTGCAGAGCAGCCTGTGGAGTCCTGACCCGTGGAAACTTCCTGGGTCCAAGGGTCTCTGCAGCTGGAGAGGATGTCCTCTCTCACAGCTGCAGTGCCTGCTCCCTTCCCAGAGGCTGCCCTTCCCTTTCCCTGCCCACCCTAACCCCATAGGAAGCCACAGGGCTCTGGGAATTGGCCTGGGAGACCCGGTGTGCCTTCTTCCCAGGGTCTAGTGATGGGCTCCTCCACTTGCTGGCTGACATTCAGCAGGCAGAGGCTCCGCTGGAGCAGGGCTTCCAGCCGAGCCCACGCAATTGTGCTGTGGGAAGAGCGGAGACCTCTGTGGTTGGTTCGTGTTTCAGAAGCCACTTGTGTGTGGAAGCCTCTTGGCCGGGCACTTCTGGCCTTGCAGAAAGACCTTGCTTTATTTTTATATTTTTTTTTTTACTCACCAATTCACTCACCAGGCCAAGAGGAACCCCGGGAGATACCAGTGGACCCAGCAGCATGGTCAGGGCTGAGCAGACATTGATGGCTTTGGTGCAAGGGTGAAAATTAATGGAGTTAATGACTGAATCACCTTGGCCTTGCCAAAGCAGCTGTTTTGGGGTCCTGGTTTGAGTCCCTGTAAAAAGCCTGTGGCTTATAAAAGAAGAGCCACACGTGGTGCCTGAAGCCCCAACCTTTCTCTGCTCCTCAAGTTCACAGCTTCTTTGGAAATACACTGCCAGGGCTGGAGAGAGTCAGGGCAGGGTGGTCCCTTCTGCTCCTCACCCTGATAACCCTCAGGGTATCCACCTTTCCTTGCTGGTGTCCCACTTCGGGTTGTGTCACCCCCTGGGGACATGAGCTGGTGGAGAGGGGTTTGCCCAGAGCAGCTGATGAGCAGGAGCTTGTTTTCCCTGGCAGTAACCTGCCAGCACGGCCGTGCCCGGGGTTAGACCGGATCACAACTGCCCTTAAAACTTCTGCTTCATCCTCCGGTTGCTCCTGGTCAGAATCTTTCATCTGTTTTTGGGAAAGTTTGGTTAACTTTCATGTGGTTTCCAAAAAAGAAAATCATCCACCAGAATTTCCTGTTATGCCATCAGCCTCCAGCCCGGCCAAAGGGAGAGTTTACTGTTGTTTACATAGCTGCAAGAAATGTACTAGGACCTTCCCAGCCCAAGGTGCCTGCTTATTCTTAAAGCCTGGCCTCCCCAGGCTCCCAGTGCCATTTGCAGCTGTGTTTCACTCTGCAGGCTCTCGTTTCTGGGGAGGGAATTTCTCCGAGGCAGGAAACCATGTCTTCACATGCCTCCGTGCCATGCCTTGTGCCAAGGGGACCTCATGCTAACGAGGGATGCAGGATGCTCTGGCGATTGCAGATGTGTGCTGGAGCCAGGAGAGCCGTGGCTGGGTGGGAAGCTGCACTGAAAGCTCCTGCTGCCAGAAAAAATGCCATAAAACTCGTGACATATTCTGGTTGGGAATGGAGGGAGGGGAGAGGCTCCTGGTGCAGCAGTTGGGGTGCGTGAAAGGAGGGACCATGGGGGAGGAGGCAGAAGGGCTGGAGAAAAGCAACACATGGAGCTTTCCACAAAATCTTGCTGCTGTTCTGGGAATGATGCTGAACCCTTGTCAGGCAGCAGCCAGGCTTGGGACCCCATCTAAAAGGCCTCTGAGAGGAGGGTAAAGGCAAGCAAACAGCCCCTATCACGGGAGGGTTCCTGGAAGCCAAAGGAGAACATGTGGTCTCATGTATTTTTGTGTTAATTGGCCTGTTTCTGGGTAGTGGGGTTTGGCATATGGAAAAGTGGGTGCTTGCACAGGAAAATAAACTTGTCCTTTGAAGTAGACTCAGGCTGGGATTTGGAGAGCACGGGGAGAACTGCTGTAGCCATCTGCTCTCTGTGCCTCTGCTGTGGGGGGCCTCCAGTGTCCTCCACACAGTCCCAACGAAAAACACCCCGTCAGCAAACGCTGGTTTAAGAGTGCGTGTCAAACAAACCATCCATCCTTGGAGGTCCAGCTGATGGCTGGGGAGGCAGCTCTTGTAAAGCAATCCTGGCTCTTGGTCATCACCCAAAGGGGCACCATGGGAATATATATATATATATGGGGAAAACCCCACTGTAGTCAGGGGGTCAGAGGAGGAGAGGAGCCATTTTAATTTGTACCTTCTAAGTGCTGGAGGCATCATTTAAGTCCTGAATGCCCAATTACCTAATACCTTCAGCTGTCTAATGATATGCAATGCTGCATTTGTTTCTTCACTGAGACCCAGGGCACTCACTGCCACGGGACTGGGCTGCTTGGTTTTGGCAGAGCATCACATGCCGAATGGAAAGCAACAAAAACCCTATACCTAGAGGTGATATCTGCAGTGATTTCAAGGGCTCTGGTCTTTGAATAGCTCTAGAAGACCTGCCGTGAAGGTAATCCCATTTGCCATGAAGCTCATTTCACCTGCAGGGTTTTCATTTCCCAGTCGAAAGAGCCGAATCCCTGAGCTTCCCCCCAGGGCACTGATCACAACCCATAAAGTGCCACTGAGGTTTATGAAAGGAATAGCTGAGTTATGTTGGTCACACATCATATTTGAAGTTTATAAAGGGTTAATAAAAAATTAACGGGCAGTTTCGCAAATGGTTACTCCCTTTGGTGCCTCATTAAGATCAATCTATAATGCAAAGTATTCAGACCTGTACTCTGCTTGTGATTAGAAATAATTTGGTTTTAGTTTTTTCTGATGAGAAAGATACTCGACAAAAACATAGTGCTTTGCAATACACAAATAAAATGTTTGAAATGGCTTGCTCTTTAAGGAAAAAAAAAATCGACTTTTAAACATATATTTTGGTTTTATGAGTAAAAGAATATCAGTTTTACTTGTTCCCTCTCTTTTTTCCTTTTCCAATATGGAAAACTGCAAACAAAATTAAAGCTGCAACCTTTTTCATTATATACTCAACCTTTTTGGCCAGACTGACTTTAAAAAGCAATTCATAAGCATAGCCTTAACAAAGAGCCTGTTACATAGCTATTCACTTACAATATTCTTAAAATTATAGAGCCAAATCTCTAAATCCTCACTTTATTTTTCCATTGGTGGAAATTTGTGTAAGTAAAGAGTGAAAAAAGAAGTCACTTTTGACCTAAGTAAGCCTGTGAAAATTTTGCCCAGGTAAGAAGTGATAAGGATTTCAAAATAGGGTCCCTAGGAAAACCTGTCTGTAAGGTAAAACAATGAAAATCATTGTTTTTCAGCATCTTTTATAATTTTTAAAAACCAAAACATTCTCCTGTACGTCTTTTAGCGGATTTTGGAAAATGTTTCATTTGCAAAGCAAGGCCAGAAGAGTGGAGACTGCAGTGCAGTCTTCTTGGGGTCGCCTCCTTAATCGAAACCAGCATCGCATTATGCTTTCCAATAAAAAGAATGTTTTACCCAACTGGAGCTCCAGTCCTACAGTAATCAGTCAGAATGCAATTATTCATCCTGGAATTAGATGAGTAGAGCTAGTAAAAAAAAACTAACAAAAAACCCCCAAAACCAGTTAAAACTATTTTTATTAATTTTTTGCTTTTCTGTTTCCCTAAATGAAAAACTACTTCCAAAATTTCTTTAAACTGAAATGTACTTTCTTGAACACCAAACACTGGAAAAGACCTCTTTTGATGAAAACTATACTGTTTTATGCACTCTTCCTCCAATTCAAACTTGGCAAAATAAAAATGTAACTATAAAAATTGCGTATTGACTTTCTCTGTGGGAAATACCTCCTATATTCTGACTCCTTGTGCTGGTGTTAACAGTGAAGTTATACAATGGGCAGCTTCTCTGCCCAACAGTGGGTACCCTGGGAAGGTAAGTCAAGTCCAACAGTTTCAGGAGAATCCTTGCGTGTTTATGTGTTAGTAGATGAACAGACCCCCATCTTCTAGAGGAGGGTGTAGGACTTCCAGGGGTAAAGCGGTTGAGGAGGCCTTGGGTTTCCATCTCAGCTGCAAGGCAGCATTTCATGGAATCATGGAATCGTGGAATTGTCAGTGTTGGAAGGGACGTCTAGAGATCATCTAGTCCAACTCCCCAGCTAAAGCAGGAGCACCTGGACTGCATCCAGGTGGGTCTTGAAGATCTCAAGAGAAGGGGACTCCACGACCTTTCTGGGCAGCCTGTTCCAGGGCTCTGGCACCCTCACCAGAAAGAAGCTTTTCCTCATATTTGATTGGAACTTCCCATGTTCCAGCTTGAGCTTGTTGCCCCTTCTCCTATAGCTGGAAACCACTGAAAAGAGTCCAGCTCCAACATCCTTTACCCCACCCTTTAAATACTTATAAACATAAATAAGGTCTCCCCTCAGCCTTTGCTTGTCCAGGCTAAAGAGTCGCAACTCCTTGAGCCTTTCCTTGTAAGGGAGGTGCTCCAATCCCTTAATCATCTTCATTGCCCTACGCTGGACTCTCTCCAGCAGTTCCCCGTCCCTCTTGAACTGGGGGGCCCAGAACTGGATGCAGTATTCCAGTTGTGGCCTCACCAGTGCAGAGTAGAGAGGGAGAATGACCTCTCTCGACCTACTGGCCTGGGCCGGGTATTCTAAAACTAAAAGACTAGAAAGCAGGGGAACACGAATATGACAACAGCTCTCAGTGCTTGGTTCTGAGTGCCAAACGTCTAACACCTACAAAATTTGTGTGAGCCTGGAGCCCTGCAGGCCAGATCATACAAGATCACCGCTGTGATGTAAAGCCTGCAGCCAGAAGCCATTGTGTTCATCTGACCCAACAGATGATTACATTTAGTTTCATCCCGCTTGAAAAGGAAAGCAAGACATTACAATCCTAATAATCCTACAGCCCATTCAAATCTTTGCTGAGGTGCATTGTTACTGGGTGAGATAAAGGGAGAGGCCTGCATTCCTCTTATCTTTTCTATGCAGAGAAATTGAAATAGGAAGCTAACGTGTACCAGACCCAGCCAGGGCATTCATTTACTTTGCTTCCAGCAGCGGATTGATGCGTGATGGTTAAGAAGACATCCTTCCTTATGTAGTCACCAGTTTAAGTTAGCTGTACAGCAATGCACACAGAGAAAAAAAAATAACTCTGAACTAAGTAAAAAACAAGCACAGTTAAGCTTGTGTTTCAAGGAATATGTTAACATTAAAAGCAACTAAACCATTTTTATTTAGTCATGAATTGGACTCTTTGGGTCCCAGCCTATCCCATCGCCTTGTTCTGGTACTGCCTTCCTCATTTGCGGAAAGAAGGGTGGAAGTATGGGCTCAGCAGAGATTCAATTATCCCAATTTTCCTTTAAAAATTAAAAATGGAAGTTAAAAACCCATCATGGCTGAGCCATTTGCCAGACATGGAACAGCATTACCATGCCGTGCAACTTTTCTTAGCCTCAGTGCGTGAAGGATTTTATTTGCTGCTTTCATGCTCCACTTCAAGAGTTTATAACCTCTTCTTTGTAGAAATAGCTTCCCCCAAAGAGGTTGAGAATCATGAGCAGGACGGCCATGAAGGATCATAGTAGGGAAAAGAGAAAGAAAGGAAGGAGAGGAATTAAAATCACTAGAGGTGACGCAGGGAAGGCAAGGAAAAACACTTTCTGTCATTTGTAAGCAATTTAAAGGGGGATCAGCATTTCATTTAGGTCTAGAACCGAAAGCATATGAACACAATAGTAAACCAATGGGGTCTTTAATTTGCAGAAGAAAGAGAGTCTCTCTGGAATAAAACTGCATTAGCGAACTGACCACAGAAAGCCCACTCATTAGTAAGATGTTCTGGCTGCAAGAAGCCTATGATCTTTTCAGTCCTGAAATCCAAATATAAGGGCTCAGGAGAGGACACACTGCTCTTAGCATGTGGCAGCTGGACAATGGCCATGACTGAGTCAATTCCCTGCACCCATGGCCCAGGATTTGCCTTTGCAGTGAGACCACAGGAGGCTGAAGTAGTTTATCCTGCTCTCTGTACCCACACAAAACACTCCTACACAGCAAGGAGAACAGCCACTTTTAAAAAGCCTCTTTTAAATGCCTTTTTTAGACCACCAGTTGTTCAGAAAACTAAAAAAGGAAAGAAAAAAATAATGTAAGCAAAAAACTCCCACCAAATGGTACCCATTAAATAAGTCAAATCAAAACAGATACGTATTTCCTGTCCTTGGACACTTATCACATAGACCATCTGTTAAGAAAGCTGAAAATCTCTCTCTTAAGTATATCCACTGCCTTATTGCATATCATAGGAGATTCCTACAGTGAGCAAGTACACTAGATATGGGCTCCACCCATGAGGATCACCTTAAGTATTCAATTCTGTTCACCATCACGGATCCATGTAACATCCCCAATAATCTGGAAATAGTCATATCAACATCTTATAGTATTTTATAGATCTATATAGCATTTTCTTTACAATTATGTTAACACTACTTCTCAGCTTCTACTTTTACAGGCTGTTCTTGCCTTGGAAATAGAAGCTTTGCTGGAGTGGACCGCAGTAGCCACCACAGACTGACATTAGAGTAGGCTGAAAATGCAGGTTCAGGTTGGCTATGTTAATTACCTGGCTAATGAGCACGCTGTGTACAAACTGTCAGAAGGATCGTTTATGAAACAATTCAACATAGTCACTCTACACTGCCACTGATGTTCAATGAGAAATTCAGTCATCAGAAAGATGGTGTGCCCATGAAAAATATGCTCTTCTGGCTGTGGTGTTCCTCTCGCAATTCTCTCAATCCTCATGCAACTGAGTTCATTCACCCTAACTCAGCTGGCACATCACTCTCTTATCCTCAGTTATCTAAGCAGCCTCCTCCTCCTCCTCTTCCGCCCAGGCTGTCAAACTAATTTGAGGCAGAAAATAAACCACAGGAATTCATGCACCCTCCACTGTACACCAACTAATTTTAGATCACAAGAACACTGACCCTTGCTTCTCCCACTGTTACAGGTCTCCCTTGCTACCTGTCACAAGCAAAATCCATTTGGGAGTATTTCAGAGCTCGTCTTCTGCTTCCTTACATCTTTTGACATTCGTTAGACCAAGAGTAAACAAATAATGAAGTACAAAGCTGAGACTTCAGCTCCGTATATCAGACAAATGGAAATCTGATGATCCGCTCCGCATTGTTTCTCCGCTCCTGGAGAACAACTTTGCTGCCCAGCATGCATAAACACCACACACCTAAATTAAACTAACCTTATATCCATTTTTCACCTTCCACATAACTGTTCAAAGTCTGTGCAGTCTCCCTCTACAGACAGCTGTCCCAGCTATCTCAGGCAATAACAGCCCGGCACAGCGTGCTCTCAAAGAGGTATGCCAAGCCTTCTGATATGTGAAACCTCTTATTAAAAATTCAGATTAAAAGAAGATCACTTAGAAATCATCCTACACCTCATTACCAAAGATACACTCTTGATCTAAATGATAATTAGAAAGGTGTAAAAAAAAAAATAAATGGCAGAGTGCGGGCTGCTTCTCCTGTCACCTTCTCTATGGTGCTGACATGAGAAAAAGCAGTGTAAGCTCTGTGAGTTATTGATAACTTCTTCTGGCAAAACATTAGTGCCCAGTCTCTCATACTTCTCATGCAGCATAACACAAGTACGGGAGACTCAGCATCACATCTACATGAGAGGCCGTTTCCTACTACAATAAGTAGGAATAACAAAGAACAACAGACATTCTGGCTTGTTGGGCGGGCAGGACAATTTTATATCTCCAGGACTGAAATCTCAAACCAGTTTGAGACTCAAACTAAGTCAACAATAAGTCTCTTGATTATTTCACTAAGTCTAAAACATTACTCTCAAACTGAATGTGAAGATTGTAGAGCAGAAAATGACGCTGCTGAACTGGGAGTATAGGTGATGAGGCCATCTGCCTCAGAACTTCTTCAGAGAGATTCAGCAGCATCTGAATTTTAACTCAACCATTGAATTTAGATAAAGTTATAACCCAGTAAGAAACTTACTAATAGCTAGTACTATTATAAGGCTGAAACCATTTCATGCAATCCAGCTTCAACTGGTTTGCACTTGAAACCACAAATCAGTCCAAACATTATTCAAGGCACTTTGGTTTTTGAGTTTCTTTCCCAGAACTACAACATTATTATTATTGTCTGAATTACGACAGCACTGAAATGTCCTGATCAAGCTCAGGGGCTTCCTACAGTAAGCATTTAACAAAGATAGGGGAAGATCTGGTCCCTGTTCTAAGCAGCGTGTATTCTGATTAAAGAGAAACTTAATAATCTGTAGCACTACCTGCCCACAGTGAGTTGAAAGCTAAACCTGATGAATCTAAATTATTTTCCCTTTTTCACAAGAGTAGAAAAATAATGCCTAATTTAAGCTGGATCACACTACTCCATTCTAAAGGAAGGCAGGGAGAAAGAAGAGCTGTGGATGAGAGCTTTGATTCCACCTCAAAGGTGTCAGAAATACATGAAAAATTTCCAAACGTATCAAAAGCCTTTAAGAATAGATTTTGAAATAACAGGCAGCCCAGATGCACCTCTTCTTTCCCCCACAGTTCATTTAAAGGCCAGTTTGTCTTCCCTTTCTCCTGCCTGCAAAACCATCTTGCATTCATAGCACTACCCTCCCAATGCATACCTCAGTTAGATGCAATTGTACCTATTCAGCAAGCTCTTTCCCACACAACTCTCTTATCTAGAAGTCTTTAAGTCTATTACAGATTTATTTTTTCTGTGGTCCACCCCAAGAAATGAGATCATTCATCCTGTATCAAACTGCTGCACCTACATTTGCAATCTAACCTACTTCCAAGACCTTCACCCCTCATTACCTAACACTGCAGCAGCTGAAGTGACATCTGTTGACTTGTATATCTCCAAATTGATGGCAGACGGAGGACGTCAGTAAAACATCCTTGATGACAAATTTAATTGCCAGACTCAGTCTATAGAAGCTGCATTTGCTGGCCTTCTGCACTCTTATAAAGCTTTTCTATTTACCCAGGCTTTTCCTGAAAGGATGGGTGGGGTGGGGATGGACTCTGTTATAATACCCGCTGGGGTGTGCTCTTTGTGTCACTGATGATATTCGGTCCCGTCTTATTTATGATTGCATATGTCTTTAATTTTTTTGTTGTTCATTTAATTTGTGTTATGATAGGCACGCTTCAAAATGTGGATATAAACAACTGATCAATATTCACCTAAAAAAACACCCAACATAACAAATGCACATGCTCTCAGGATTATGCCTCTGTCAAGCTTTGCGTGTCAAATGTCAGCTGTATTTCATTCAAATCATATCTAAAAATGTGGTGAATGGTAGGGGGCAGTTGTGGGGAAAACTGTTTCTTCTAATCGTTCCTCCATAATTCAACAAGAGCTGCCAGCATTCTACTCAGACCTGCTCAAGAAGATTCATTTTTTATGAGGGAACTAGCAGAATTTCAGTCCAAAATACTCATGTTTCAAAAAGATGTAGTGAGTGAAAACAGGGGATTATGCTGGAGACATTCAGACATGCCACTACGGTTCTCAGTCCAATGTTGTGCATGAATGCTGTTATTAACACCCATATTTTTCATATATTTCTCAATTTGACATGCACCAATTTTCCACATTGAATGGAAGAGACAAGTGGATAAAATTAACCAATGGCTGGAAATTAAACCCAGACAAATTAAAACTGGAAATGAAGCACATGTTTTTAACAGTGAGGGTGATTAAATACACAAGAAATGGTGGAACATCAATCTCTTGCATCTTCACATTAAGACGGATGCCTTTTTGGATGGTATACTACAGTAAGGTACCAAGTCTTGGTCTCATTATAGACATATTGGTGAAATTCTGTTATCTCTTAGGTATAGAAAGTTAGATTAGATTATACACCTGCAGGATTTAAACACAACAGCCTTGCATTTACAGAAGATACATGCCTTCTCATTCTGCTTATAGTTTATCTCTGTCTCACAAATATTTTTACTGTTTTCACCCACGCATTCTCCATAGCTACACAGCCTGTATTCCCAAGTGGGCATGCTACCCAGATATCCACATAGTTCTCTGGGAAAAATAGAGAACACAACTTTTAATGTATTCCCTTCTCATTTACATCATTTTCATACTGTGTGTTTCTAATATCCTTTCTTATTTTTATAGCTCCAAAAAGTTCAAGGATTATTACTTTTCTGCTGGCTAGCCACTTATTAAATGGGTTACCAGAAGAATGGTCTTTCTGCTAGATCTGGCACCCTTCATTTCCTACCATGCCTTTAGAAGCCTTTCTCCTACATCAAACCTCAATCTAAAATAACTAAAAGATAAAACAATGTTCATTCCAACAATTAATTTTATGTTTCAGCTGAGAAAAGTCTTTGGATTATTTACATTGGTTAAGGAACTGGCTGTGACATTGTTATTTTGTTTGCATGACAAAAGCATTGAGAAATGGAATAAAAATGTCTTCTGAGAGGTCCAGCTTGAGTACATTCTTAATTATGGTTTATTTCCATTTGATGTTTTTGAGATTTAGGTTTCTTCACAGGTAAGGAAAGAGCAGGTACAGTCATCCCTTTAAGAGTTTGATAAGTTTGAAAAACCTGAGGTGCAAGAAATCCACATGGAAGAATGAAGTATAAAATACGATACGCGAGCCAGTAACCGCAAGGGAAAATGACTCCATACTGACGACAAAAATACTTGGTGACTACCAAGTAATTCACGCCAAAAGAAGCCAGGAATTTTATTTCATTGCTGAAGATGGCACTGAAGCCTCTAGGACAGATCCTGGCTTCCCAAATTACTGGTTTCGGTTGAAAATGTAAGTTTCAGTTGCGCAGGCGCCCAGGATTTCCAATGCCTTGTCTCACTTGCAGTTTTCTGCTCGTAACATCATTGCTGTGGTTTTTGATTCAAGCCCTAAAACCTGGGCCTCGGAGCTAGAGCCAGTCTGTAACATCCCCGCATCATTCCACACAAAGGCAGAATGACTCATGCGTGTGCCTATTTTTTTTTTTTTTCTCCTCATGGCTGAAAACTGATGATCTGTTTCATAATATGAAATGCAAGCAGATTCTCCAACCGCATTCATGTAAGTCTGGTAAATCGCCTCCGAGTACCTCAGCCTAAATTGCACGCAGGGCCCCTAACATGAAGGGTAAAAAACCTTCAGCTACTGAAACAATGTCAAATTTCCCTCCGACATATATTATATTTAGATAAAAGCGCTTGTTGGAAAAGTCCCAGGGAAAAGCATGTAATTCCCTCAATATGTGAAGTCTGCAATGCTCTGCAGTTTTCATTCACCATAGACTTGACACTGACCTGTCAGTGAGCAGTGCGGTATATTTAACCTGTTTTAATTTAGAAGTTTCAAGTGAAAAGAAAAAAAAAAAAAAGTAAAAAAAGTTTTGGGCACAACAATAATTGGGAAAACAATAATTGGCCAGGTGCCTTCTAGCTGATAACTAGTACCTTTTTTATTGCTTTCCCTGAAGCTTAGTGGAATTCACCCAGAAATCTGTTTTCCCTGACAGATGACAAACATGCAAAAAAAAAAAAAAGTGTACAAACCAAGCTTACTTTTTCATACTTAAAAAGTGGGAGCAGAACCCAATCGCTGTGCGTACCGCTGTGGCTGATGCGGTATGTGTCGACTCTGTAGCAAATTGCTTTCTGCTTGCTGCCACCACCTCCAGTTTCTAGTGCTTTATTGCATATAAAACCCCAAATAATTTATGCCACAACCTTACCCAGTAATATCTCAGGCATGTGACTTGAGAATAATGGGCATTTTGCCTAGCTGAGGTATAAGTAAGGATTTACAGGATTCGTCCCAGAATATACAATCCGCAATTGCTATAAAGCCAAATCAGAAATTTTCTTTTTTGTGGCTTTGGGCCACAGTGTTCAATGTGGATTTCAAGGCACTTTTATACCTCAAATTGCTAGCTTACTGAATGTATACAAAGTTAAGATCTAACTCCTCCTCGCTTACATTTCATTGCAAATAAAACTCCAACTGATGCGAATGAGAGGTTTCTTCGAGACAGAAGAAATTAAAAATGAAGACAGACATGAGCATTTGTAACTTAAATAAGCTCCCTTGCATATAAAGAATTGTGGCCTTTGTAGAAAATATGCAAAAGATTTGAGGAATGAAACTTACATTTTCTTACAGGCACCTTTAGGCAAACTGTCATCACCAACGTGTCATGCTCAAGCTACAAGTTCTGTCTTTCTTCCAAAGGGCTTTTTAACTCATACGAAATTCACATCAGCAACTATGATATCTATCAGAGGTCTTTAAATGAAGGCGAGGGAGAGAAGAAAAGCACGAGGTGTACCGTCTTCTCCTCCGGTGTAGTCATGTCATTAAACTGTGGCACTGAGGTAGGTATAGGCAGGAATGGACACCCCATCAGACAGCCTGAGGGGAATCTGGAGCAAAAGCACACAAAGAACTCTGCAGCCTTATGGGCACAGGAGACTGATTTTCTTCTACATATATTTTATAAGCATACATATTAAAAATGTATATATTTTCTCAGCAATGGATATGAGAAACAGTTCATCCTATTTAAAAATGCTAAACTCACATCACCTGCAATATATTTTTTCCACCAGAGGCTGGAAATTGGAAACTGTTTTGTTGTTAGGAAGTAAAGTTTTTTTCTTTTATTCAAACACAATAGTTATAATGAATTTCAAGAGGATTCGCAATTAGTATTTTTCGCTTTTCCTCTACCTATAGAAATGGTCTAGTTTCACCAAGTTTCCTGACGCAACCAAATGCGAGTGAGTGCTATTACTGACCAATGCTGTATCTCCCCCAGCTTGGACTCCCAAAATGCAACTCAAAGTTGCAGCTTAAGTAGAAGAGGTTCTGTCTTCTTCCTGTACTTGGAGGATATACTTTGCGAGGGGTAAACTAATGAATTCAGAGGTGAATTCAATAGATTCAGCTTATTTTTTTGAGTCATATAAGTACCTTCCAGTTGAATTGCACTTTCAGGTTTCTTTATACTCAGGATTAGGGTGAAATAGCAACTTCAGCATTTTTTATGCCTGGTTTTTTACAGCATCCCAGTGTTTCTTCCTAATGGTTCGATTCTGAGGGCAGCAATGGCAAAAAGCAGACCTTCCAGACCAGCCTTACTACTGTAAGCACAATCTCAGGTAGGTGAGCTAAAACCAGACTTGCAGAACACGATGCTCAGAGTACAAACTGCCCTGACTGTAGTGCAGCTATTGTAGTGACAGAAACAAGGGATATTTTAACAAGGTTTTGCTATAGAGACAAAGCCAAGGAGACTGGATGGAGGGAAAGTTCGCTTTCACTCTTCTCTGTTCAGTGTCCAATTTAGCCCTGTAACTGCAGCCGGTAATGTCTTCTGAAGGAAAAAAAAGCTTAAACCTTTTTTACAAAAAGATTATTTTTTATGTTTTATTCCACAGTAGTATGCTACACCATGCCAAATCAGCAAACAAAAACATAGCTATGATTTCAGGAAAGCACAAACTGAATTATTATAAATCATGTATGTAACGTTGACCTGGAAACCCAACTTTCAATTTCATCTGCTTTTCGATTTTCACCCTGGTTACGTCCTTTAAGGTTTGTTTAATACAGGACGCTAGGAAATAGAGAGCCTCTTAAACCAATGCTTGCATTTCATTCACTCCACAAAGATTAATAGCGTTCCTGCACTTTAAGAGCACTATATTTTAAAATGAAGTGCAGGACCATGAGGATAGGTCTCATACATGGGAAGTTTCAACCTGAACTTGCTCCACTGAATATCACATGAGGACAAACACTAAAAAAGTTACCTCTGAGAATCACTGGATTCATCAACACCAAAGCAACCTCAGTCACACACTCTAATCCTCCACCACCATGCCCAATCTACTCACAATCCAACATACATCTATTCACCACCCACCCTGCCAAAACAGGTTGTGAAATTTAAGATGAAATATGGCTTTAGTTTTCAAAGATGACAAATTTTCTCTGTGAGCAGAATCCCTTTTTGCACTCATGTTCTTTCTGCACTTTCCTGCCAGGTTTTACAGGGTGTAATGAGGAACCAGGGGCCAGGACTCTACAGTGGGTGAATCATGGAATCCTGAAATGGTTTGGATTTGAAGGGACTTTAAAGATCATCTAGTTCTAACCCGCCTGCCATGGGCAGAGACACCTCCCACTAGACCAGGAATCCTGAAGGGAAGAAAATTCACAGCATCATGTTGATTGATAGCAGGGACTACACCCACCAATAGTGCTGGACCCATCTTAGATGGAGTTATTTCACCTATCACCAAAATGCAGCTGAATCTAGGGTACATCAACATGTAGGCTACAGCTGTGGCTCCATAACTGAAACAACAGTCTGATTTAGGACTGACACTGGAATTGATTATGGATTTTTGAACAAGACTGGGACAGTACAGTAGGACAGGAAGGAGAAATGTGGAAGCAGGGATGAAACAGGGACTGGGGCTGTAGGAAGGGGACTGGAATGGGACATCTCCCTGGGCTGGGGAGGGGGAGAGAGGAGAGACAAACAGCAGCAATGGATGAGGAGCCTCCATCCCGCAGGGCACAAGATGTAGAATGGAAAAATGTTGATGGAGAAATACTCAGAAAACAGGGAAAAGGGAAAGAGATGTGTCAGGGAGTTGGAAGGACAAAGAAAGCATCGATTTGGGTACGTGGCTTTGCCATCAATATCCAGCATCCAGCCTAGTTCAAACAGGACCTGGGAAGCCAAAACTCACAATGACTGACAGAACAGAAACCGTAAGATTGCGGGTCATGATTACTCAGACTACACATCATCCAGTAAACTCCTTCGCCCTTGCCTGAAATGTTATGTGGTCTAAAATGCACACAAATGGTCAGAACCCGCTGGTTTTATTGCTCGATTCATCAAAAGTATGGGTGTTAGCGTTAGCCTGGGCTCTGCGAAGCATCAAAACCCCTCTGTATTTCCTAGGGGATTAGAGATTGTAACAAAATGACTATCACTCAGAGCCAGACAAGGTCTCTGAAGATGTCTGCCGGAGCTTTCAGAAATACAGCAAAGACTGTGCTGCACAAACGAAGTTCAAGGCATCTATTTGCACACAGGGAGCCTGGAAAAACAGTTTTACCAGATAATTATTCAGATAATCATAGAATAATCTTTTTTTTCATCCTCTCTTCCCGACACAAAATATGCAAAAGGAGGACACAGCCTTAACATACCTCAGCAGACTAAATATTGAAATAAACGCTGCAAACAGGAAAGCAGCTGAAATGTAAGAGCAGAACACACACCGAAACAGAGCAGGCTGCGAAGCCTAATGCTAACTGAAATAAACCACTTCTGGCAGGATACGGCATTGCAAATACATTCAGTGCTACAACATATGGTGAAAAGGAAGGGAAAAAAAAATTAATGAAAATCAGATGTTGCAAAGTTTTCTGGTACCGAATCCCCATGCACCCAAGTCACGGATGCTGTGCAGGTGCAGATTTGGTTTCAAGGGAAATTCACGGCTGTTCACTTTTAACATGGAGAAGCATCTGTCTCTTTCTCAGGTGTTTAAGAAACCTACTGTCAACAGCCAAGGTGATTAGAAGACATTTTCAGTGAGACAGCAGAGGAATTATGAGTGCAGATCCTGTCGTTTACTAACAGGATTAGGGGCAGATACATTCCATGCATCTCTCTGAAAGCAAATCCCAATGTGTTTTTCACCTTCATGAAAGGTAAAAAAACCCTTCCAATAAAACAGGCCCGTACAGATATGTGAGGTCACGTACAGCACTTTGAACAGCACACTAATGTTTCAATGATTTGCAGACGCTGTATAACTGAGCACCAAGCAATTTAAACAGCTGGAAGTTTGAAATGCAGCCATTGCAACTACACCCGCATAAACACCATAAAATATCCTGGCTTTATCCTTTCAATTAGTTTTCCCTTAGATGTGCCCGCTCCCCTTACGTTGCTCCACTGCGATCCTTATTCCAGGATGAGTTACTTGTAAGAAACTACCAAACGACTCACTCGATGTATTGGAGAAAGTATGTGGAAAGTTGACTGAGTTCATGAGAGCTGATCAATCACACTGAAAATAAAAATCTAAAACCCCATGTTCTTTAATAAGAGTTAAAAAAAAAACAAACTTTTCACACAAGTATAATACCCAACAAAACCCTCTTCCATTTCAAAGATTCACTAACAGATTAACTACAGTTATGAGTTATTCACAGAAAATACCTAGATAAAAAATAGGAAATGGAAGAAAACAGCAATTTCTTTGCCCTAGAAGTTCCCAAAGTCTGTGGGCTTCCAATCATACGCAGTTGTTAGAGCCATAAGGCTTCAAACACAGAGAAAACTGCCCTGTGAAGACACTGTGCCAGGGTACGGGGGGAGTTCTGCAACATACATCATGTTTCCAAATCACAGCAATTATTGCGGTGCACTTTTTCAATGAGAATTTCAATTTCATTCTGTAATAGCTGTTTTGCATATAGGGAACCGGTCTGTAAGAGCTGTTGCAAAATGCTTTATACCATAGCATCCCCCCCACAGATGAGCTCAGCATGCACGTTGTTCGTTCACAGTAAGCTGTTGGTTCTTTGGGCAAATCTTCCACCACCAAACAGCCATCCTAACTGGTCAGGCTCCTCTCAGCACCTTCTGAGCTCCTTGCTCATCAGATACAAACCACGGCCCTAAGCTTTCAGTCCTTGCCCCAGCTCCAGCCTGCCCAACAGGCAAAATACATTCAAGCTTCTCCCACACCAGCACCTTGGTAGCAGGAGAGGGCACCCAGCACTAACTTGGGCAGGAGCTATGAGGTCTGGATTGCTTCCAGATAGCAATGAGTGTGCCCTTGTCGGAGAGCAAGGCATTGCTTCATATTGTGACTGTCCTTGCCTCTGCACACCACAACCAAAGCACTGGTCCACAAAGCATTGATGCCACGTAACACCTACTTCTTCTTATCTTCATTTCATCTGACTGCTAAAAGAAATGCTAGGTGAGTGCAAGGCAGCAAAGGGCAAGGAGCATAGCAAATGGGACTGTAGAAGAGAGGAGTGTGATCAACAGTAGAAGCGAGAGAAGGCAGGCAACAAGGTGGGGAGGACAGTAAAAGACTGCCATGGTAAGAAAGCTATAGGGCTAATGGGAACAGACTGCGAGTGAAAGCAAAAGAGAGTCTCATTCCAAATGTGAGAGGAGGAGACAAGAGATTATAAATTTCCATCCACAAGAAGCAAAGCCTTTTTACAGATTCAACTGACATTTTTAAAGAAAAGGTAATCAAACATTTCATCGTTAAACACACATACACAAATGTTTAAGCCAAGGCTTCTGGTATCATCCATTACATTCCAAGAGTGAATGCAGACAGATGGCTATTTTCCCCTCGTCATTATATTAGTACTTGGCACTTTGCTAACTTCTTTCCATCAAAATATCTCAACGTACTTTACAAATGTTAATTAATCCTTGCAACCCCTTCTGACTTCCGCACGGTGGCTATGATTACCACTATAATGCCAGCTTATGGAATGGAAAAATAGAGACATAGACAAACGTACGCCTTTTAGCCTAAACCACACAGAAGCAAGTAAGATTCTCACTTTGGCTGCACTACTCCAAGCCTGCTCAAAAACATGTTGAGGCTACGAGAAGCTTTTCCAGCAGCTTCCAAAGGGAGTTGTTGCAGGTACGTGGACTTTTTCCTCCCAACTGCACTGTGCTGACTTCCATCCCTCTGCCTGAAAGCGTGTGAAAGCCACTGGCAGAATTGATTATCCTGGGACCTTTTTTTGCTGGCATACTGAACAAAGAGACATCCTCCCCTGAGCTCTTGCTGAGCAAGTGATAGCCTGCCTCTCCTTTGCGTAATGCCTACTGTTGCTAGGTACTCCCAAATCAGCGGTTTACATTTGAACAGGAGTTGTGCCTGCTGGGAAATGGGAAAGGAAGGGCAAAAAGCTCGTTTAGCCCAGGGGATCTTGAGGCTGTGTCACTGTGAAAGCACCTCGGGCTTTGCGAGGGGGTCAGCATGCCTCAACGCAGCCTGGCACCTTTTTGAAGCATCAGGATGTGAACTGAGATACGCTTAAATGACTGAAAGTACGGAAAACAGGGTGAAGGGTCCTCACCCTGCCATCAGGAAGCAAGGAGTTAGCTTGCTGCCAAACCCTTCTGCTTTTCAAGCTTCAGTGCAGATGCAGAAAGCCAGCTTCGTGAGGCAGGACTCTCCAAAGGTGATTGAGAAAGAAAACACCAGCTTTGCACCAGTGAGATTTCAGTCCCACAGAAACCGTAGAAGCCATCACATGGGAAGTTTTCCGTGCACCACTGCTCTCACTGCACCCTCTTCAATCCTCCAGGGTAGATGGCACTGACACGAATGTCAGCCAACCCTTCCAACACCGGCTATTGCAGGAATTCATTTTGATTCCAAGTCAAAATGTCTCCTGTCTCACAGGAGACTGTTTCAGAAGCCACTGAGTCTCCTATAACAAGGCATCTGCACAGCAGACAGATCCTTAGGAATAGCAGTACACAGGACTAGGCCTTAGACTTGATCCAAACATGCAATGGTTCATCCAAGCATTCTCTTCCCAGCAATCCATAGCAACGGGTCATATACCCACACCAAGCCGAGTACAAGGAAAATGCAATTCAATTTACCCTTCTGTGAAAGTTATCACTGAATTCAAGTCATGCATCTTGAAAGGCACTGGGACGGGCCAAAAATGAAGCACTGGATAGCAAGTCTCTATTTAATATACTTCTGTGAGAATATAACATTTGGCAAGCAAGGATTTGGCAATGTAAAATGCAGAATATTTGGCACAATAAAAAATTAGGACAAACATAAGAGAATTTGAATGCCTCCTCACGAGGAGTGTGGTCAAACCTGTTACCACAACTCAATTGGCTGAGATTACTTAGTAAATAAAAATATGGTAATCGTCTGTCTGAAGAAGATAAACTTTAGCAGCTATAAGGTAACAAAAGGTTTTGGGTATCAGCAATATTCCAAATTGGAAAAATAAGTTAAGCCTGCTTTTAACTCAAGCTAACAAGCTGGTAGTTAAGATATTAAATAGGGGATTTAGCGTTTGGTCCCTCTCTGCTACAAGTTCCTGCATGAGATGCTTAAGCTTCCTTGTGCTTCAGTTCCCATCTGACTAATGCACAGGAATGTTTGGTGAAAAAAATCATCCATTTGAGGGATCCAGAGGCTAGCACAAAGGCCATTACCTCCATCAATAAGGTATGATTAGACTAATTGATCTAATGCAAACACAGGCATAAAACTTAACTCAAGCAATCCTCTGCCAATGAGGTGATCTTGGATGTATTTATGGATGCTTCTGCCAGCCCAAGATGAGTATGACAGAGTAACTATCAGTGTTAGTGCATAGCTATAAGCACATACAAACAGTTTTTCTGGATTTTTGCCTAAAGTTTGCTCAAAATCCTCCCACAAAATTAACAAAGATTTGGGAAGCTCCCAGGAAGGCCTCACTATCTACTTTACTACATAACTGAGAAAACTTCCAAATGTTTTTCTCCTCTGTTTCAGGTTGCCAGAAGCTTTTCCAGTTCCTTCTCCAATTTCTTCTCACGCTCTAGGCAGCCCCTGTCACTCCTCACCTAACGGCATTTTAATAGGTGTCTCCGTCTTCTTCCTCCACACCTGCGAGCCCTGCGCCTTAAATTCTCCCAAGCCTAAACCACCCTATTTGCCTACCCTTGCAACACTATCAGCCTTTTCAGGGTTCAAGCTCTCACTGAAATGATGTCATGCATCTTGAGAAGTGCTGGAAGGGACAGAAAGCCAGGCACTAGGTGCTAAACAGTAAAGTCTCTGCTTGCTATAATCTTCTGAAAACCATAGTTATATCCTTTTTGGGAAAACAAGACACACTGGTATGATTGCCAGGGCAGAAAAGCACAAGAAACAAGCAGCACACAGAGAATGTAACAGAAACCAATTCCATTTCATAGGTTCAGAGCATTCATCTTACTAAGTTGAGGGGCTAACAGCACATGCCCAGATAGGAGGTATCAAGCCAGACTGTCTCCTACCGGATCACTCCACAGGGTGTTGGGTGAGTTTGAGAGAGAGAGAGAGAGAGAGAATCCAGGAAATCAAGTAAGGAATTAGCCCCATGGCTATCCCAAAACGACTGAAGGACCAAATACAGCTCTCAGATATGCACAAGACAGGAATATTTGTCCTCAACTGGATGGGCTGCAAATTCTTGCTAATGCACATCCCGTCAGTGGGAAACTTTCACAGCCATATAGATAAGGACTGGTGGGAATACCAAGATAACACTGCTACAGTGTTGAGAGGGACTTTTGGCATGCTTGTAAGCCTTGAGAACAAGCTACATTTGCAGAGAACTTCAAAACTGCTTTGCTACGGCCTTTATGCAAATATAACAGAGGAATTAGAAGAAAGATGTCCTCAGCCTTAATCTAACTAAAGTAAAAGTTTAGCTAGCTTTGGAAGTAGATGTGACCTCTGCTAAGTAGGCTTTGGAGCTTTTTCAAAGTGCTGACACAATGTGTCTGACCACTCCTGTTCCAAGAGGAGGCAGATGACTGAGGCCAAGATGCACAAACCATCTTACACACTCAGAATCCATGCCAGTGATTGCCCTCCCACGGGAGGAGAACAATCCTAAAATTCTCCTGCTCCACAAAAGAAACATAGGTGTTACACAAAATACACAAAGCTGTTCTTCAAAACTAGTTTAAAAATGGGAGGCTACTTTTGGAGAAATTTGTATGTAAGAGCATACGGTATGGTTGGAACACCTTTCAAGCTTGTAAAACGTCATACAAAACAGTAGCAAGAGAGAGCTGAAATGGAAGAACCAAAGAAAGAGGGATAGGAAGCAGCATAAGAGAGGCCACTAGCTCTCAAGAGCTGGAAAGCCAGGAACAACCTGAAAACAAACGAAGGGATTATAAAGCTTCCACCACAGTCATGGCAGTGTATGGTGATTGTCCAGATCACTTGTGGATGCTGAAACCTACAGTGTATTGGGCCTTGTGAGGCTCACCCAACCCATGATTCTACTGCTGAGTTACAAACTCCACTAAATAAAACAAACAACACACAAAAAGAAAAAAAAAAAAACAACAAAAAAAAAACAAACCCAAGCAATGAAAAACCTGTAGTAAGGATCATGCCAGGATATCAACAATTGTGATGCTAGAAGGTACTTCTGTAATTACACTGAAGCAACTCCAGTGTTGAACATATTGCAGATGGAATTTGGCAAGCCAAAAATCTCCTGTTCAGAAACATGTAATATATTTTTCTGGTTAAAAAAAATCTGCAGGCAATTTGGCTATGACAAACCAAACAGAAGCCAAAATTTCGTATCCTGTAGTGACAAGTGCATTGGTTTCAAGGACACACCTCTGGGATAGGCCTCCACATTTCTTAGACTAACGGGGAAAGGAAAACAAGTGCACATGGACTGCTTCCACAGCGACTTCCACAGGGACTGCTTTCTCAATTTTTTAAATGTACAGCATACCAATTAGGAGGTATTCTCTGAATAAGGTTTTAGGCTGTCTGGAAGAAGAATCATCTCTTTTTTGGTTTCGTAATACAGCAACCTTTACCTGGAGGACCCACAGTGGGACCAGATCCTCCCAAGCAGAGCATAAAGCAGATTGAAAGCAAACTGAAAAAGATTCAGAGGTCAGAACCAACAGTGCGTGCAGAGGGCTTATTTTCCAGGTTCTGCTGGAGTCATTCTTGTTCAGGAGAATCTGAGTATTTCTCACTGCTGCTTAGTCAAGGTATATGAAAAAGTAGTGAATGAAAATGCAAAAAAAAAGAAGACAACAAAGTTAGCCAAGTCCCTCATCTTCAAGAGCAATTCTGACTTTGATGAAGAAGGGTCTGAATACAAATAAGCATCAGAAAAAAAAAAAAAAAAAAAAGCTTTATCAACCTCCCC
>JAOQGM010000039.1:3439163-3458721 GCA_027564225.1 Gallinago stenura | reverse complement strand
CATGGGGTTGGAAGGGACCTCTGGAGATCATCTAGTCCAACCCCCCTGCCAAAGCAGGTCCACCCAGAGCAGGTTGCTCAGGAATTTGTCCAGGCAAACTTGTCACAAACTTGTCACATGAACCTGTTCTGAAAAATTTTTATTTGTTGCATGCAAACTGAATACCACTTTAGATCATTTAAACAACAGTTAATATTCACCAAAGAAGCAAAAATATTTCTGGTTTCCACTTGCAACAGAGCTGGGGCTTCCTGACTAGAATACATGTCCCAGGACTCATCACAGACTTCATTTTCCAGATGAGCTCCAGACAGTATCCCTACTACGACATCCTGTGACCCTCCCCACAAAAGTACGTGTGGATACAAAGCTTCAAAATAACGCTGCAGGAGCCCTTATCCACACAGGCTGATGTCAAGCACAGCTGGTTTGTTATGCTGAGAATCCCTCCAAGGCCTTACTATTGATAGAAAATTTTTAAAAATATATGTTGACTGTAGCAAACTACTGATTACTTACTTTAATCATAAATTGAATATCCCAAATACTCTTTGGGATCAAAATTTTTAAGTTAGACCACCCAAAAAAATAATCTAACAAAAGGAAAGTACTAAAGTAACACAGAACTCACAAGCCTATTTAATCTGATTTGACCTCTCTTCACCTGTAGTGACAGAAACAGAAAGACAAAACCATCACAGTATTCAGATACAGAATCATTGTACTAGTTTTTTCAATTCTCTGATGAAATTTTATCTAATCTAATAACATCAAAATATTATTAGATTAGATAAATAATCTAATAATTTATCTAATAACATCAAAATCTTAATTCAATAAAATTCAAAATCAATAATTTATCTAATAACATCAAAATGGTATTAGATTAGATAAATAATCTAATAATTTATCTAATAACATCAAAATTGAGCATGGGAAAATAAAAGAGAAGTTTATCTATCCATACATGTAATTGGATACGAATACTTGAGAACCTCTGAAATCCCAGCAGCACCTTCTGCAAAGGAGAAGGAAAAAGTGTGGACAGACACCTGATTCTCATTTCATTTATACTGGTATAAATCAGAAGTGGCAACATATCAAGAAAATAATAAAGGGATTTGAGAACAAAGTGTGAATGTGTAATTTACAGCATGTTCTGAATAAAGCAGTGCAGCCCTCTACCTAGCCAACTCAAAGACAGAAGAAAATAACATTGCATAGAAATAATTCAGCCTTCTCCTCCATCTTAGGTCACATAAATCAAACATGTCAGAGAAACATCATGGATATTATGATCCAAAATTATCAATAAATATAAATCTTGATAAGTAATAAATCCTTTAAGCTTCAGTGAATGTGAAAGGTCACTTCATCTTACCAAGCATCCACATGAATATGTACCACGTAACAGTGATTCTCAGTGATTCGGGTGAAATAGAGTAGCTTCTGAAATAAAAATTCAGCTGTGACTGAGTTTGGTTGTACACTTGACCTGTACAGACTGCAGTAAAACTCTGACCTAGCCATATTCTCTGATTTCCTTCTTTTTCCAATCTCATGTGTTACACAGAAAACTCATCTCCTTATTTCACTGTCCAGTCCTCTTTCCCTGCCTGCCTTCCGTGAGTGAGGTACAAGGTGCCAGAGCCATGACCACTACAGTGACAATGGAAAATACAATGGGATTGAAGTAGGACTATAGTCAACTCTCTGCCACTTATCTCCCAAATCTGTCTTAACCCATTATGTCTTCCTTACATTCTTCAGCTTGTGCACAACAGAACTAACGAAGTGACGAAGAAAATCGCAAAGTTATTTTTCTTCAAAGGTTTTTAATTATTTTCTTTGCTTTTCATGAGGACAGAACTGCAAGCCTCCAAGGAGTTCATACAGACCATTCCTGCTCTTCTTGCTAGCTAAGCTCTTCTTGACATGGGTGTCAGCACTAAAATACTGTTGTTTAAATGATTTTCTTAATTCCATATGGAATACAAAAAAGCCTAACCAGCCAACAGTCATGGTCTCATTCGCCCTTCAGAGTGGCTGCAGCTTTAGACATCTGTTAAAAATATGTGTGGAAGCAGAAACATTACAGAAATAGTTTCTAAGACTGAGTGCCCCTCTAGGAGAGGTGGAATTACCACTGGGCAAAGAAAGGGGAATCAGAGGCTTTACAGTACGACCACTTCTATCCCCTCTTAGAAACCTGAAAAGACACTTTGGAAACATCCTAAATGGAAGGTCTGTTGGTTGGCAGGGGGGGTAAAAATGTAGATTGATTTTCTAAGTCCCTTTTAAATAACCCACAGGATTCATAGATTTTGTGCAGTCCCCACGAGATTCCAGGACCCGCTCCTTTCATGCCTTCTGCTCTCCAGCTACACGCTTAGCCCAGCTGCCTGGCAATGTGAATTGTAGTGGAAATCTTTATGTTATAACGTTTAAGGAGTCCTATTTCTTCATCCCTCCTTATTTAATTATTTCTATCTCCAAATATAATGAGTTTTTAATAGTGATCACGTAAATTTGCAGTTCACACTTCTATCTCTTCCTTCTCAATGGCTCACTGCAAGTTTTTGCTATGGAGCAGCGGAGTTCAAGACAGATGTAGGATTTATTCTTTTTCTCTTTATAGTCTTTGTTCTATTAATTTAGGGGAAATCAAACCAGCCAGAGACCTATTATTCTCAGATTTAGTTAAATCAAGGTAAAATTCAACAAGAGTATGCACATTTCAATCACTACTTTTCAAATATTTTTTGTAGAATTTATCTTTTATCCTCTTGAAAGGATATTTTTTATCTTGGAATCAGGGTTTTCTGATTCTGAAACAAGCTTGAATCAGTGGCAATACACATAACGATTTAACTGAGAATAATGAGCCACAGTGACCACTGTAATGACTGAATACTTTTAAAACAAGTTAATGCAGAGCAATGCATTTCAGTTAAGAGCATAGTTGCAAGAAAGCTTTGCTGTGGAGAATTTGGCTAAGACAGTGGAAAGCCCAAAGGAATAGTGCTGGAAATGACAAATTCTATAGCAGTAGAAGTCAAGGAGACTATTATCAATTTTCAGTAGAGATCTACCTCCCTTATGCTACAATATTGATGAAAAATGAAAAGAAATTGCATTCAAGCAAAGAAGGAAATCAACCATCTGTTCGGAAACTGCTGTATCAGGAAGCCCATGATCTGCACCTGAGGTTAGTAGTGGACAGTGGTATTCTCAAAGTTAAAAAATTAAAAAAAAAAAAAAGCAGCTATGACTCAAAATAAAGTGAAGAGAGATCTGATAAATCCACACCATACTATTGGGTATACTGATTTGCGGGACTATCCCACTTGATCTAGCAGATTTTTATCTTCTTGTGTACTCTAAAGCATTGATTTCTACTTCGCTCTAAATACTAAAGATTAAAAGTACCGAAGAGAAAAACTAAATATAAGGACAGACGTAGAGGTCACTCAGGGCAAGGAGTCATCGGGGACAACTGTTTCCAGGGGCATTTTTAGCATGGTGTGAATTAAGTTTAGTGTTGTAAAAGGCAATAATGTGTACAGACGGGGCCCCTTAGAACAAGAGGAAGTACAGCTTCAGCAAGACTCTCTCTCTTTACAGAGAATGCCAAACACCATTTATTTCTGAAAATGAATGTCCAGCTCCCAGGCTCACTCAAGTGTGCACCTGTATGACCAATAGCCCATTCCAGAGGAACCCAATTTAAGACAGAGACATATTCCAGATTCCAAACCCAACCCCACAGGAATCATTAAAAAGCCTTCATCCTGCTGGGCTGCTACCCCTAGCAGTACTGAATCTGCATCACACCAGCTCCTGTGGCTACAGAGACCAAGTGCTAATTAAAAAAAATGTTTTATGTGGTGTGGTAGAGGACAGATGGCAGCAGCAGCTGGAAATCTTTACAAAATATACATTCTGTAATTATCAAAACAGCAACAAAAAAAAAAAAACCCTCCAGCATACATAGAAAGAACTGCAAAAAGCAGAGCTGAATAACTAGTCCAGACAACTTAAATATATAAGAAGGACTATTCAGTCAGAGGATTGCCACTTTCACCAAAGCAGGCCACCTCAAAGGCTCACCCCAATCAGGAACACTGCTGGCACAGCAACACACTTCCCCCAGCTCCCCAGGGTAAGCTTGTCCAAAGCATTACCTTGAAATTATCAGCTCATTCCTCAAATGGAGAAAGCCATACTAGGTCCGATAGACCGCGGCTCTTGCAGGCAGTAGTGACAAACACTGCTTTTACTGAATAACACCCAAGTCTGGGGGTCAGGGACAGTGTGTCCCCCCCCCAGTCATCAACAGCCTGGCATGACTGGGAGAGGAGAGGGCTTAATGACCTGCCTGTACAGGAACTGTAGGCACGAGATTTGTTTGACCACCATGGCCCCACCCTGTGGCTGACACTTTCCCCTCCGTGTATACCTGTCACAATTATTTCTCTGCAGCACACAGGACTGGTATTAGATCAGACAGATGGGTTGTTTTGAGATAGCAACTTGCTTGTTCTGAAGGCAATAAGAAGAATCTGGGTACTTTTACAAAGAAAGAACACGTTCTTTTTAGCAGAGATGATTAGCAGATTATAAATGCAATCAGACAGTTCAAATTAAGGAACTGCACTTTTTTTTTACTTTTTTTTTTTCTTAATTTGGGCTTTCTAGCACTCATTAAAAACCCTCTATTGCAATCTCATGCCTCCGTCCAATCTCATTTTAACAATCAAAAAAACTGGGTAAACTTTTAGGAAGGGATAAGCGCCTTCCTAGTTTTCAAACATAATCATGCTACTCCCAGAAATTTAAAGTCTGAATACCCCCATCATATAACCACAGGCTTCTATTTTTACTTCTCCTCTACTTTCAAAGTACTTCTCAATCTCACTAACCTACTTGGCTTGATTACTTATGGGAGAAAATCCCTGTCCCAGATTCGTTACGGGTTCTGTACAGGAGCACCACAGGTTGTTCGTGGCGTATTTTTATTAGTCAAGGTCAGTAAGCATTTGTAGCTAGAGCACAGGAGTTGGACCATCATCTGCAGACACAGCTCACAAATAGAAAAGGTTACATTTATATGGAAGACTAAGCCAAGAATTAGCAATATAGTCATCAAGGGGTTTAGAATAGTAACATAAAAAATTATTTTCTCTTATTCTGAGCATCCAGATAAGCAGAATAGGAATCAGACTCTGATGCCATTGGGTTTAAGGCCAGGTCTGTACTTCTTGACACACAAGCAAGCTCTACCCATCATTTTGCATGCACAGTTTCTTTCCTACACTTTTCACAATGATTTTCTACTAATTACTGATTTTCCACAAGCAAATACTTTAAGCTGCTATCTACCAGTGCGGGTGTAGAAGCAGCAGAGTCACAGACTGGCTCTTCCCGAGTTTGAAGTGGGGATAATGAACAGCAACACTGACTGTCCTGCACAGACCATGCAACAAGTCTCCCTGTGAGACCAAGAACTGAGAAACCATGAACTCAACACCATTCTTACTCTTTACTATCTCCATTATCTGCCCTTTAAACATATATTCAAAACCCCCAAATCCTAAAGCAGTTGATTACAACAGACATAGACTGCATAAGCGTTCAGTAAAGCACACATATACCGAATTATTGAACAAATAGCAAGAAAGGCATGACCAAACTGATTGCTGTTCAACCTCTTTTCCCACACCCATTTCCTTAAACGTGGCAGCTAATAGATTTCAGCCAGTGCAGTACAGCCTCATTTGGCTGTGACTGACAACAAATTTCAGCTACAACTAGGCTGTCACTTCCAAGAAATCATAATTACAAGACGACTCCAAACACAGATGTGATGTGGAATTGCTAAGAGAAGAACATGATAAGTTCTATCTTTCCCTAGCAGCTGGGAAGGACAGGGGTCTTCACAACCTGAAGTCAACAGGTGTGCAAGTACATAAACTAATCCCTAGTAAAAAATATTCCCACTAATAACTAGGTCAGTTTCGATTTTATGCTATGAATTTGCAGCCATAAAAGGTATCATATCTGAAAATACACACCAACTTCAGACTGGGAATTTGGGATCTCTTACAGAGGAAATTCATGGAGTTTGCTTCCTATAGCTTTTTAAAACATGAAAACTAACACCATATTAACCGTGCTATACATGGAGATAGTCCGCTGTGTCCATTCCAGAAAAATAAAAATGAGGGGTTGAGTTTGTAATTCTTTTTTTCTTTACTCCTCTGCTGAGACAACAGTTATACTGTGTTCATTCACCGACATACAAAAATATACCTGTTCATTAGCACTTCCCCCTTTTTGCTACTGGACCACACAATTGGACAAGCTGATTATTTTGTACATTAAATTTCTCGATGAAACCTTTTCTAGTGCATTGATTTTATTTCTGACAAGGTGCCCTTATCTCAACATGTCAAAGATTTTTCTTGGGTTTTGAAAAAGTTACAACTGTCTAATGAGGTAGGAGAAAAGTAGAGTTTTGTAAGGACAACAGCAACTTTTTTGCATAAATATATTATAGGAAGAACAGAGCCAGGAACTTACAAGTGCAGAGAAAGGCACATAAACTACTATGACTCTTATTCACATTTTTAGCTGTTCATCAGGACTGTGGTGGGATACAGTTTCATATAAGGAAAATTCCTAACTGTAACCTTAAAGTAGCTGAAAAAAAAAAAAAAAGGTGCAAACCAAGAGTAAACACTGTATTTCTGAAAAGCACATACCACTCATTTGTATAATGGCTTCCTAATACTTACTGTATCCTCCTTTCCTTTTGTAATGCTGCATAAATAAAATTCTGGTGAGGCCGCATCTCGAGTATTGTGTCCAGTTCTGGGCACCTCAATCCAAGAGAGACATCGAGGTGCTGGAGCTGGTGAAGGGCCTGGAAAACAAATCATAAAAAGAGCAGTTGAAGGAGCTGGGGCTGTTTAGTTTGAGGAAGAGGAGACTGAGGGGAGACCTCATCACTCTCTACAACTACTTGAAAGGACACTGAGAGAGGTTGGTGCTGGTCTCTTCTCGCAGGTAATTAGTGACAGAACAAGAGGGAATGGCTTCAGGCTGCACCAGGGTAGGTTTAGACTGAACATTAGGAAAGAATTTTTCATGGAAAGAGTGGTCAGACATTGGAATAGGCTGCCCAGGGAGGTGGTTGAGTCACCATCCCTAGACGTGTTTAAGAGTCGTTTAGATGTGGTGTTGGGGGATATGGTGTAGAGGAGAATTTTGTAGAGGAGGGTAGATGGTTGGACTCGATGATCCCAAGGGTCTTCTCCAACTGAAATGATTCTATGATTCTATGATTGCTCAGACAAAGGGCTACTTGCCCCAAAGAGTCTACAGCCAAAGCCTTGCTGCAGAGAGGACTCATGGTCAGGGTCTGACCTGCAGGGGTTCCATTCATGTGAGCTTTCAGCTCCTAAACACATGCTCTAGAACCACTAGCAATAAGTTTTCTATCTAGGTCCTTCCAAACCCATTCTGAAAATGATGGTCTGAGTAAAATTTTACGCCACACTCTAAGGTTTATGAGCCTGTAACGCGTAATTTACCCCCGGTAAGGGACGCAGCGGTGGTTTCGTGCTCCATGTAATGCTCAGCCAACACCAGCCCTAAAGATAGATCATCAGCGTTTAAATTGTGAAAAGAATGTTGATGACATTTTCTTTTCTTTACTCCACTAAAGACAAGAGAGGTTCATGTAAAACATAAGTTCTGGCCCCTTTCCAACTTTAATGCAATTTACTGCAAAAAGTGCTCACTTTTTTAATTAAGCTGGAATGCTGCTACTCTTTGTAGGAATGCAAAGCGAGCGGGTTACTGACAGAGGGAAGGGCTAATGACTGCAATCTGCTCCTAAATGAGCAGAGCGAGACTTCGCCACCTCCGTTGGGATTTGCTCAGGAGCAAAGTTTGCTCCAGGGAGCGGGCAGCGATGGGTCCCCGCGAGCAGAAAAGCCCGTTCAAATGTCTAAGGAGTAACTCTGCGAGCCTCTTCCCTCTTCGGTGAAGTCACCATGATCAAGTGGCTGGGATGTGAATTTCATAGGCTGATCTAGTTTCTGAATAAATAAAAGTCTGGAGGGGGTTTTTTGGGTTTTTTTTTTTTTTTTTTTGAACTTCAAATGGCTCAAAATGAAAAATCTACACCCCCTCCACATGTGCCCGTAGCAGGCTGTTTATGAAAGTAGAGCATAAAATATTTGATCATGGTTTTGATCCAGAACATGCAAACATTTGTCCTCTTGTGCTGGCTTCACCTGGTGGCTTTCATTTTCTTCGACATAAAGACAGGGTGAAGCAAAGTAATAGAAAAATAGAAAACATCTTTGTCGAAAATGAGATTGCAGCTGTGTAACTGGAGCGCACAACCATAAATCAGAATGTCAAATCCAAAGCACATGACTTTTTGCGAGTTCTCCATGTGTGCTATAATGTGATTACAGCCTGGTTACTATTATGATTTAAAACAAAGTCTTTCATGCTAGAAACAAAATGCGGAATGTGAGCAGCCTGGGGGAGAGAGAGACGGGAGACTTAGCCCTGACTGTCAGAGGTGGGCTAGAGGGTTTCAAGTGCTTCTCCGTCAGGTGTGAGGGGACGAGGGAAGGACTCAACCCCAGCTTTGGCAGCAGACTTAACATCAGGGACAAATTAGCCGGTGGTGTTCGGCTCTGTCTAACAATCCTCAATTAGGGATGGGGTAGGTTTCTGTCTCCCCACGTCGTAGAAAATCCTGAAGCCAAATACACAGATTACAGAAGTCATTCTTTTCTGTCTATCACATAAACAAATGGTCCAGCTGTTATTGCTAAGATTCCAGTTTGAAAACTTGGACTTTCTTGTATAAACTTCAATGTAATGGTATTTAAAGTGTCACAGACAATAAGCATCTAATCCTAGTCAATAAATTGCAGACTGGTTGCATGAGCTTCGAGAGCTGTTAAAGACAGCTGTGCTTTTTTTGTAATTCAAGTCATTTCCAAATTGGGCAGCCCTCCTGGTGTATTTTCAGACAAACACAGTGTGCTCAGAAAATGTGTTGTTTGGAGCAGCACGAGCATGAAGGCAAGGGCGTCACATCACCCGGAGGCAGAGCGGAGATCGCGTTCCCCATTTCTAAGAAGCTCAGGTTGACGAGGGGGAATGGCTGAGATGTCTGTGAATTTATTAAATGGCCCTACAGGTCTCCCACGGGAGAAACGTGGAGAAGAAGGGGAATATTCCGATTAGCTTTGGTTGAGGCAGCAATATAAATGGGTCTGTAGAGACTCTCATTCCTTTCAGAGAGAGGGGAAAGAGGGCAAACATTTTTTAGCTATCACTCAGCAGTGTTTTGGGGAAACGGCAGGCTGTAAGAAGGCTGAAGAAGGTGGACAAAGCAATATTCTCCCAAAATCAACCTTCTGCCGTGCTGCTGAGGAAGGCTGGTTGGAGCCACATGGGCTCCACCGATGTGAGGTGCCTGGGACACGTCTCAATGCACATGGCTTCTCCCGCCGGGATCAAACACGAGGGGTCAGAGCAGAGGCTCCCTGGGTAGCAAATTTTGGGATCGTGATCACGGTTTTGCAGGAAGAGCGGCAACCACCAGCCTCTCTAATTCCTCTTGTTGACCCCAGCAGGAGAGCAATGCTTCTGAAGACCAGACAGGTGCTTGCAATAAAGCCTTCAGAGCCTCCCCACCAGGCTCAGGGTGGAAATCTTGGCTCAGATGTATATATGTGCAAGGTTATTTCAAACGTTACATTTGAAACTGGTTAGCACGGGGTCACTGCCTGGTATTGCGAGGCGCCCCGTGGGATCTGGTCGAGGCGAAAGGTGTCTGCGCACTTGCTGCTGGGCTGTCACTCTCCCTCCGTTGGCAGCTGTGGTGAAAAACATCCAGTTGAGCTCTTTCAAGGGTATTTTTCCACATCTGTGAGCACCGGGCAGATTAATCTCTTTCTTTCCCTCCCACCACCTCCCCTGGTAAGACATTTTATGACCATCAGACGGTTTACACCTGAGAAGCAGCCTTGCCTCCTGCAAGGGTTGCTCCACGGTGCTCAAACATCTGCCCCCTCAGCACGTATCAAATATCCTTCTCCTTGTCAGCAGCATGAGGAAAACAGACAATCTGGCGGGGAAAATATAAATCAAAAGCCTCCACTGCAGGGCAGGATTTTGACGGACCTTTTCATGGGGCCGCATCCCCGCCAAACTCGCCTGGGGGTGCCCGAGTCCCACCGAGCACCTGCTGCAAGGGCATCCCACCACCAGCATGGGATTAAATAGGTGTAAGAAAGGTGGGTCTTTTTGTCAAACCCACGTCCCCCTGCCTGGGTTGGCCCAGCACTGCGTGGGGAAGGGTCCCAGGATGGCCCCCAAGCCCACAGCCAAGACCGTCTCTCCTGGAGCCAGGAGCCTTGGGCTGGATTTCCAGCTTGGCCACAGGCTTCCTGTGTGGTCTGGGGCAAATCATACGCTGCAAGGACCGCTCTCAGTCCACTGATATTTTGAGAGAGCCGTGGTTTGGCAGGTGAAGGAGCTGCATACGTACGCGGGGCCGGGGGGGAGGAGGTTTTATTATTAGCCCTGGTGGCAACAGAAGCGCCGGCTCCGTCTGCGCACGTCGCGATTTTGCAAGAGCCTGGGTGCGAGGTTTGGGCTGAGAGCCCTCATCAGAGCAAGGGTTTCATCCCCTCCTTGTGTGCAAATGGCAGCATCTCCGGGAAAGCGACCCTTGCCGGTGCGAGCGGCCGTGAGACTAGTCCATCATCACGTATGTCCTCAGGAATGCGCGCTTGTGTGGGTCTCTGTAGACAACCCTGATTCATCACCTCCAGAGCAATTAATAAAAGGCGGCTGGCCCTTCCCCAATATATCGAAAATGATTTGCAATTTGAGAGTGAGAGTCAGTGTTGTTTTTCACATGGAATCAGTTTAATTAATCACACTGTTTGAACAGCTGGGTCCGCCACGCATTTCTACTCGAGTTCAGCATTCCTAGAAAACTTGTCAAGTATGAATCAAAATAATACCATCTCCCTGCTTCCAATGATTAATCACATATCTCTCCTTCTCATTCACACCTAAACATCAGCTAAATCAAAAGCAGCCTCCTTCCCCACCATTGAGTTTGTGGCCACTCGCCAGTCTAGGATAAATTATCTAGAGAAGGCTTTGAAAAGCTGTTGGTCTACCCTCAAGCTTTTGTTATCAACGTCTGTTGCAATTCACATGTATTTGTAGTCTCCAGGAGCCAGAGACCGCACAGGAAATGTGCGCATTCCAAAATTAGGGATTTGTGGCACAGAATTAAAAAAAAATAAAATTAGTTTCTAGCATCTGGAAGTCCAAGCGAGGTATTTGTGGGAGGTCTCCAAAGGGCATCTGAACAAAGGGCCGGAGATCTGAAGAGTATGGCTCTGATTTCCAACTTGAAGTCTGCTACGTCCTGGACGTTTCTGTTTGCTTAAAGCAAGGCTTTGTCTTTGGCTTTGCAGCAGTTTGCTGATGCAGATGTATTGTGGTCACTAACACCATGTATGTGCTGTGAGCTTGGGCCATCAGGGTTCATGCAGGAAGCGGTGGCTGTGCAAGCAAGGATGAACTCACAAGAGGTGAAGGCACAAGGGGCTTCTCCGTGGGTTCCTCCAGGTCTGGGGGACTCTTGGCAAGTGGGTGAAAACAGCAAACAACTGGTTTTGAGAATGTCTTTTGAGATGTTTGTAAAACATCTTCAGGTAGAAATGAGGAGTGAGGGCAGAGAAGAACATTTTAGGTTGTTTGAATTGTCTACCCTGAGGGAGTCATAGTAGAGCAGGGCTCTTACCAAATCCTCACCACAGAAACCTGCTCCTGGCCCTGGGGAGGGTCATGGCTTGCTGTCCTCCAACCATGCAAGGAGGCAGGAATATGCCATTGGGAATGAGCCTTGAGAAAGCAAAAAGAGGTTAGAAATAGCTGAGCCTTCCCTGAGGACCACCCAAGATGAGCTAAATATGGGGTTTATTTTAAGTGGGGTTGGGATCAAAGAAGGAAGGAGATTAGAGCCAATAGGGAGCTAAAAGGTAACATCTGGTCCTTTTCAGTGATCACCAATGGAAAGAGGCTTTCTCTGGAGAACCAAAGTGTCCAGAGTAGCCTGTCCAGCATGTCAAAGAGGTGCAAGTGGGAATTTGGGCTTAGAGAAGTCACTCTGGTATCTTCTTCTGGTCCTAGCATCTCTCCATGTTGCATGAGAAAGACATCAGGCCTGGAGCCATCGTCTCAATCACCTTAGAGGCTGATGGAGCCACCTTGACCCATCTGTGCTACATGGAGGCACTTGAGATGCCTTGAAATGAGGAAAGCGCTGTCTAAAGAGAATAAATACCATCCTGGCATTGACTGATGCTTGTTACAGCATCACAGGGCCAGGACAAGGCAACGTGTCCCATCTCCAGGCAGCACTGCATCCTTCAGGGACAAACACATGAACAGACAAGTCTGAGGCTGCTCCCCTACCTTCCTCTCACCGCTGTCTGCCTTGACATTAGTGACATTACACCCCTACATTCCCCATGAGCGAGTTCTTCCCCAGTTCCATGGGACACACTGAAAAAGATGGGCAGAGAAGGGTGGGTGCAAGCTTTGTGTCCTTCCTGGGCTGGCTGTGAGAGACTCTGATGGGGGACCATCAATCTGCCCTTGTCACCAGGGGTGCCAATTAACCAGAGTAAAGTGCCTCTGGGCGATAAGCAAATCCAGTCGTTGACCTTCTGAGGACTGAGCGATAGCAGGACAAGTCCTTAACTTGACAGCTTAGTGGGCAGCACTTGACAAGTCCCTCTTGCCGGAGGCGAGCTGCCTTTTCCCAAGGGTTCCCTGTCTGCTTTTTAAGCCCGTGGTCCAGTATTTTGGTGGTGATTTTGCTAATTCTCAAGGAGTGGAAAAGGGTGGGTGTCGTTTTCTCATGATCATTGTGTTTTTCCATCCCTGCCGTCTGCTGACCCGTCTTGCAAAAGCTTTGCCATGACTTCTGGCAGAGCAGATGTCTTGCAGGCTTTTAAATAGTGACACATAACTACATTTGCCAGAGTACGTATGTCAAATCGCTCGCCAGTGTTTTGTCCTTAAATGTGCTGTTGGGTGACATCCCCTTGTCTGCTGCAAATGTATTAAATACCAGATTTCTGCAAAAACTAGCCCTCAAAATGAGTCATGTGCTGGCGTTCAAAGTAGCTGGGCAAACCTGGCTTGCTCTGCAGATCCTTCAGGATCTCTCAGCCATGCTATTTAGCTGCCCAGGCTTGTACATGGTGGCAAAGGGAGGGAATAATCTGTTCCCTACATCCATCATTGTCAGGAAAAGCAAATCCGGATGTGTCATGTAGCAAACTCAAGGATCTTTCTAACAGGGATGACAACAACATCAAGACGGGAGTATCTGAGGAGGTGTCCAGCACCAGGTTGACCTGATTCTGCCAAGGGGCAGGAGGATGGATGGAGGAGGACTCTGGAGTCCTCCCAGCCCTGGGACCCACACATCTGTGCACACGAAGGATGTGACGATGAAATCATTTTGCTGCTCCCTCAGGCTTCTCACCCACAAATTCCCCCCATCAGATCCCACTTCTTCTATACGTTTCTGGCAAGAAAATGCATACTTTGGAAAAAAAAAAAAAAAAAAAAAGAGAAAAAAAAAAGAAAAACCCTCGGTTTGCTCTCCGTAATGATACCAGATATCTTGCCAACAAAAATACAAACCCTGAAATGGATCTAGTTCTTTTCCCACATTTTTCTAAATATAAGGTCTGAATAGCAGCTCCAAGCTCTCACTTGGAAGGAAAGCTGCAGCCCAGTGCTGGGGTTTAAGTCAGTAGGGATATGATTGCCTTTGGTGGTACCTCAAGGTTGCAACCCAGATGGGGGTTTTCCCTGCAAGTTGCTGCTGGTCGAGCTGCTCTACCGAGGATGAAGCCCATGGGGAGATGCGTGGGGCCAGCCCAGGCCAGCAGAAGCCTGTTTTGTTGCATCCAAGCCAGTGAGAGACTTTTGTTGGGACAACAAATGGAGTAACATCAGCAAGGTGTTGGGATCCTTGAGGTCTCTGGGTAGACTGGGCCACCAAGGGGACTTGCAACCAGGTGAGCAGCCTCTGCCGACCTCAGATGCCTCTCTGGGGGTTCCATCTGGCTGTATTTTGATCACATCCCAAAGGTTTCCACCTGTGTCCTTATGAATTGTCTTCAAAAGGGCAATGAGTCACACATTGGAGTGGAGCAGTCACACCGCCGACATCAAGTATTTCTAGTAGGTAACAGAGACTCTTTCTAGTTTCCCTTCCCACTGCTTGGATTGCAACAAAAATAAAATAAAAAATAAATTAATTAAAGATAGAAGAAAAATATAACCTTGAGAAAACAGAAGTGATTTTTTTTTTCCTATTTGTGCATGTGCAGTTCATCCCCCTCAGGTCTTGTAGAGTCTGGGTTGGAGACCACAGGGATTACAACCCAGATGTGCACAGGTATCAAGAGGATATAAAGCTCCTGATGAGTTCAGCAGCATTTGGGGCCAATGCAGCTCAATGTGTGCTGTAGAAGACCAAAGTATATGCATTTCTGATTGCTTCAGCTCTTTTTAGCTGCTGTTGAATTGCTTGTGCTCTGCCTGGGGCACTCACAGGTGGTATGGATGAACCTGGGAGCACCACAGGCAAGTTCAAGGCCAGGTGGGGAATATCTGACTGTAACGAGCAACCCTCTCAGTGGGTTGGGGTCTACATTAAAACCTGAATAGCTGAGTGTTTTCAGCTGTACTATCCTCCTGTGAGCTGCAAACCTTGATTGTCTTCCACCCACGCTTTCATCAGGTCCTTTTCAGGCTCTTTTCCAGGGCTTGGATGGCAGTAGGTTCACAGAATCATCCACCACCTCCCCTTTGGGTTGTTCCTATTTGGTCCTTTTTCTCCTCCCAACCCCCTTTGCCTTAGCAGGAGCTGGGGAGGTTGGAGATGCCATGGTTCTGGAAACGCAGCCCATACAAACCCTGGCTTCTGCCCTGGAGGAGAAGGATCCACCAAGGAAGCCTAAAGAAAGCCTTTTTGGGTGCTGAAGGTGGGAGTGACATACACGTAGGAGCTCTGCTGGACCTGTCCCTGAGCCAGTGCCACCCTCCTGGGCGCTTCCTCAAGCCACACTTGTCAAACACAGTGTCTATTGAAAGAAATGACCTTTTTTCCAATGACCTTTTGGAAAAGGTCAGCATTTTGGAAACTGCATTTTTTTCAAAGGACATTGGAAAACACTGATTTTTTTTTTTTATTATTTTTTTTTAATTTTCCCCCTTCCATTTTCACTTTTTCCCCTCATTCTCTTCTTTCTGTTCCATTTTCAGTGCCTGGATCCTCCAGTTCTCCCAGTAAATGAAAATGTTCCATCGAGTGGGAAGCTGCAGGGATGTGTCTGGGTGAAGCCTCCCAGGGATGTCTGGCCCCGAGCTCGGTGGGAACGGCCGCTGGTTCACTCTCAGCAGACTTTTTTGTGTGTGGCAGTCGCTGAAAAGTGCCTGCTATCTGCCTGCCCTGCTTCAAATGTAAGTCAAAGTCATTCAAAACATTCCCTGTGTTTTCTATCTCATAAAACTGCTGAAGTACATCCTGTACAGTGAACAAATTACTCAGCTTTAAGCAGATATTTATGCTAATTATCCATGGGAAGCTGTTTCTGCCGTTGTAGTTTTTCATCTGCTGGCATAATATTCGAAAGGTTTTATGTGGCGTTAACTATCAGCAGTAAAATCCCCCGAAAGTAATATGAGAAGGAAGAATCTGCTCCGCATACATTTATTTTCTTTAAATGTTCTTGATTTGCCATCTCTGCGATGGAAGTGTTTACACTCGGCACTCCCTCCCCATCACTACAGCAGCGTTCTCTCCCTGCCGGCTCTTGCTTCGGTTTATTTACTGAAGAATATTCATATTTTGTAAATCCCAGGTATTTATTCCCTTGATTATTTTGGCATGGTGCGTTTTGAGGATGTTTGCTTTGTTTTAAGCAAATCCTTTTTCTGCCTTTGAAACGCAGAGCACTAGTAAAAACAAAGGCAACAGCAATATTTGTTAATGTAAGACCACGCTCCTAAAATATTTATTCTTTTTTCATATGAAGAAGATTAAATGCTTGCAAAATTCTACAGACACATGCACATATTTGACCCAGAAGGACGTCTCTTGGGATTTGTAACAGCAAATGTGTGTTGAACAAAACGTCTTGGCCCTGTACAAACTTACTTTGTGTTCTAAAAGCCAAAAACTTCATTTTAGCATGACCTTAGAAGAATAGTGATACTTTTAGTATTTCCTGGTATTTGGTGCAAGGAATGTTTTTATTTGAATGCAGATGTCATTTGGTTTACAGGAAGGATTTGGTAACATGTCCATGCCAGTACTGCACTTATCCCAAATTTCCTGCTATGGAGGAAGAACATATGTCAAAGCTCACTGTTTGTTAAATTGAAAAGATTCAGTACACCAGAAGCTTCTCTTCTAAACATTGTGACTTTGTGCAATTTACAGAATGTTCTATCTCCATTAAACAATAAACCCTTGACCCCCGGAGCTGGCTTTCAGGATCCTGCTATTTGAGAAGGTAGACATAATGGATGGCAATAATAAATGAAAAGTTCAAGAGGTTAAGAAAAACTGTTTAATTATTTCTCTAGAGCGTGGGCTGCAGAAGAACTGCATATCTGCCTTCTCTCTTGCAGAAACCCTGCAAGGAACGGCTCCGGCGGCGCAGCCCGGGCAGGGTATAAAGCAGGTTGCTGGCCCTCAGCTGTGTTTATGAACAAACGGTCTCTAGATACTCTTCCATCTCTGAACCTTTCAGTTTTCTGTGAGTTAACTCCCTGCCAGCAGCGAGCCCGTGCCAGCCCCACAAACCTCAGCATCTGTTTTGCAAAGATCTTTTATTTGTTAGCATGTGAAAGCTATTGCTCATGTGTGCTTCCCAGCTGCGGCGGGCCCGGGCTTAGTATCTTTTAAAGAAATCTTTGCCTTATTTGCTCGTTAAAGGCCAGACACACACAAAGCAGAGCCTTCTCCCCTCCTTACGTGAGCCTGTAACTCTGCTGACAGGTCACCACCGTTCCCCCTGCCTTTCCTCTGTGGTAGAGCACATCCAGGACAAACTTCTTTATGAGAAGAAAATCAGTAGGCTTTTCCTTCCTCCCCTCGAACAGGCATCTCTCTGGGTTTTTTATTTTTTTTTTACTCTCCTGTTTGGTTTCTGTCACATCGCTCGCTGCCTTCAATTACTACTGGCTTTATCATGGGACTGAAAGCCCCGAGCTAAAACCATCCTCCAGTTATGCAAGTCTCAAACACCCAGGGAGAGAAAGGCTGCTCCAAAAACATCCAAGGGGATGAGGGCAGGGACAGGGCTGAGGAGTCATGCCCAAGGTCACCCAGCACATCCAGGGCACAGACCCAAATGGGAGCCAGCTCCTAAGGTCAGAGCCTTGGCCACCTGCTGATCAGTGTTTCCTTCTCTTGGACACCCTGTGCCCTCCACTGTGGTGTCTCTTGGGAGGTCTTCCATGTGGATGGGCTGTGGCAGGGCACAGGTATGGGTGGTTGGATGCGATGGTAGGGTCAGCCAAGGAGGAGCTGGAGTATCTCTCTCCACCCTGGTGTATCTCCCCGGTCTGCTTCCAAGGGCAATTGCTCTGCTTTGGGGTCACAGCTTGCCATGCAAGATGCCCAGTGCCCTTTTTTTGTACCTTGTGTGGCTGGAGGCCACCTCTGAGGGTACTTTGGAAATGGGAAGTCATCATTTAATGCTGAGGCCAGGAGATGGAGCAGATCCTCCTTTTGGGGTAAATCAGCTTGTATATATGACCTCCAAGATGTCAGAACACTCTGCACTGGCTAGAAAGCTGGTAAGGGTTTTTTTATGACAGCTTTTGCAAGAGTTTAAAAGCTTTTCACATTCACTTTCTCCTAAATGCCTTGATCTGCAACTTATCCTATCAGGAGTCATTTTCCCAGGACAGCCCCGGTGCAAGAAGCATGGTTTGACTTTTGTTCTTTTTAAATAAGATTCCTCCAAATCAGCTTTCCTTCTCTGCCTACTGTGTTGGATATGAAAGCATCCCAAACACAAGCCTCTGGTCTCCCCACAGCACCGTCAAGCGGGTGGGAAACGAGACGTCAGGTTGTGACCCTGGTGGGACCCTCTCTGTTTAAATAAACAGTCCGGGTTTCATGTAATGTTATACTCCATCATGAGCCCTGGAACAATAACAGTGCGGGAACTGTTCACGTGACTCCTCCGGGATATATCAACAAACACAAGGAGCGGTGAGCATTGGTGGCTCGTGCTGCGGGTTGGATGGGACATGTTCTCAGTCTGCTGCCAGATGAGCGAAACGGCTTTCCAGAGCCACCACCTGTGAAGCACGAAATAAGAAAGCTTGAGGTGGAAGGCTGTTTTGGCCCAAAGTAAGTTCTAAGAAAACATACATGAGAATCCGGTTTCCAAGTGTAGATGTTAGGCAAGAGGGTTTTGTTTGTGGCAATGGAGGGGGTCATCCCCAAAATCTCTTTGCAAGAGGTCTCCTTTTGCACTTCTGGAGCTTGTGGTGCAGCCTCCTGCCCAGGTTTGGTTTCTTTCCACAGGGAGGTTGGTTTTGGTCCATCCCCTGTAGTGAGAGGCTTATTTCTTGCAGCCTGTAGGTGTTGAAAAAAACCTCCAAGAAGCCCATGGAGGTTGGAGGTGTCGTGAAGTGAGAACAGAGTCTGGCCAAGCCGGTTGCACTGTGTACAGGGCATGGGAACTCATCCTGGCAGAATCACCAAAGCAGAGGATTTTCTCCTCTCCGTCATAGTCCTGGAGTACGTGCCATTTTCCTCACACTGGCTACTTCTGCAAGGAGAAAGCCGTGGGATTTTGAGCTTCCTTGGTAAATTCCCCATCAGCTAATGACTAAAATAACGATTCCCCACCCTGTCCCCTCCCTTCCCCTTGTGGGTGTGGTGGGAGAGCAGTCAAAACCTCTCATTTCCACTCAAGAAGGTGTGAGGAGGAGCTTTGGCTCACGGTAAAAGCTGTCCCCATTTGCCCTGGCTGTCGGCTGTATCTGGCCCTTTGGCCTGGGAAGGTTCAAGGAGACCAAATAGGATCAAGCTCAGGTCCCTCCCTTGGATGCTACTGGCCATACAAGCTGGCAAGCTCCAGGCTGGGAAGCTTTCACAGCGTCCTTCTCTGGGCATGCTGAGTGCCTCTTGGTTCCGTGCCACCAGGGCAGCTCCCCGTCCACCCAGCATCCCGCCAGCACCCATCCAACCCCAGCACACAGGAGGCTTTGGACCATGTTTGAACCACTCACTGCAGCCCCAATGAGAGATTTAGGCACCTGGACTCACAAGATCCTTCCACCTTTCCCTGTGGGTGATGTGTCCCATACCCTTGTTGCTCCTCTCTGGAGCATCTCCCAGTGCCCCCATCTTTCCTGGACCCAAAGCCCAGACATTATTGCAGCTCGG
>JAOQGM010000039.1:3428818-3439150 GCA_027564225.1 Gallinago stenura | reverse complement strand
CAGTTTTCAAGGCTCTTGTTGCCCATGATGAACAAAAAGATTACGCTCATGTTGGGAAAGATTTGCAGGAATTTGTAGGAACCAGGGTAGCCCAATTACAAGTGTGCCTGGGCCCGGAGCAATGCTCATGTCCCTGTAGCCCCAGCAGTGTGGTCTTTACACTCTTCCACCTCACAGTGAGGAAAGAGGCGTGCAAGTTCCCATATCAAAGGGGACTTTTCAAATGGTGAGCATGGCCAAGCTGTCACAGCCCCCTCTCTCTCTTTGCAAAGGAGCTCATTTAGACTCCAGCCAAACGCGACCAGCTGATGCAAGGGGAACCTTCCATCTCAACCTAAAACATCAGCTGAAATATATTCCTCCTCATGCCAATGTCATCAGCTGCAGGCTCCCTGTCTCCAGAGCTACTTGAGAAGCTTTTCCATCGCTGCAGGCTAAGAGGTACAAGCAAAGTGAAGGTGGCAACTGGAGAAAGCCCTGAAGTCACCAGTCCCTCTTGAAAGCAAATGGCACATGTTAAGTTTCTTCTCAGGAGATTTTCCTTTTATTTTCTCTTAGTGGGGCATACAAAACCCATGGATGTAGCAGTATATGAATAAATCCCATGGGTTCTTTGTCAACAGCAATGTCACCCTTTTACAAAGCCACCCTTCATCTAGCCAGGGCAGATACAGACCCACCACGCTCATGGTTTTCTCTTTTAGAGTGACTTGGGTGTCACTGAGGTCTCGAGTTTCTAAGAAATAGTTGACACCACACCTTGGCAATTTGATGACAGAGCAAACCAACCATGACAGCAAATTTTCTGCTCCTGCAAGTGCATATGGAGGAGACTGGCAATGGTGGTGTGACCCCCCCACCAGGAAATGTCCCTTGTCACCTTAGCACAGTGGCATCAGGAGGGAGTTTTGACAGCTTGCAGCTCTGCCAGAGGAATAAGGGGGAGGTAGGTGGCTCAGGAGGTACAAACCTCTTAGGGACACCCTGGCCAGAAGAAAGCCAATGAAAATAATGACTCACTTGACCCCTCATAAGACAGCCAGCACCCAAAGTTTTCCACGCAGTGTTAAAAAACACCACGCACTGGCCTCAAATCACGTCGGCCATGCCAGACTCCCACCTGTTTATGTGGAAAACTTTATGCACCCAAAGCATGAAATTTTTCAGCATAATGTGTTGGGTGGATCAAGGTTTCCATGTGCTGCAGCGCTGTCAAAAAAATGGTGCCTCAGCCAACACAGGACGATTCAAGGAGGGCACAGAAAGTTTGAGACTTCGGGAACTCATTTGCAGAGAGTCTCTTGCTCCTCAGGCGCTCAGAGACCTCTCACCTCCTGCCCTTTTGTGCAGAGAAGTGCTGCTGATTCAAGCCATCTCTGAAGAATGAAAGAAAAGCCCTGCTCCAGCACTGCTTTGCAGCTGTGCCCTGGGGGGAAGAGCCTCCACACGGGGACCTTCTAGCAACTGAGAGGGTGATGGGTACAAAACTTGGCACATGCGACAAAACAGGGAGTTGACTTTGGTAAAATGGGGCAAGAGGTAGGATCTAAAAGCAGGAGAGCAGATGATTAGAGAGCCCAGGTAGGTAAGAAGGTATGTGGACCCTGCACAAATTGTTTGTGCCCAAGGATGAAACACAAACATCTTCTCAGAGGAGATCTGCCCTTGCTCAGGAGCAATGTCAGGACTCATGGTGACTGGCTTTAAGCGAGGATGAGAGACTTGTCTGAAGAAACTGAGAAGCTACCTGGACAATGGCAACAGCACTCTCAGATGCTCTGGAGCCCATGAAAATGGGATGTAGTGCAACCTCCCAGACAGGTCTTGGGCAAGGGCATTGACCATCCCGATCCCAAACTTCAGTCTTCCTTGCTGCCATTTGAACGCTTGCCCCATATCCCATCCCCTGCTAGCATGGAGAACAGAGCATTTCCTTCCTCTTTACAGCAACCTTTTTTATATTTTTCCTTCAGCCACAGAATTGCAGAACAGTTCAGTCTGGGAGGGACTTGGCGGATCTGAAGCTTAAAAAGGGTCATCACTGAAGTCAGATCAGTTTGCTCAGGGCTTTTCCAGTCACATCTAGAAAACCTCCAGGGTTTTGCTCTCCAAATCCCTGGCTGGCATTAAGTCCCCATATGAACTTTCTCTTCTCAGGCTGAACAGGACCTGATCCTTCTGCATTTCCCTACAGGATGTGCTCCTGCCCATCATGGTGGACATCTGCTAAACTCAGTCCAGTTTATCAGCATTTCACTCGTACTGGGGACACAAACCTAGACACTGCATCCTGGCTGAGGTCTTACGAGTGACCAATGAATGGGAATAATCACATTGTCTCATCTGCTTGCTGTTCTCCTGTTATACACTTCTCTCTTTACTTGTCAAAATTTGCTATGGGGGGCCACAGCAAGCTGCTAGAAAGGGTCCAGGCTCGAATAATTTCCAAGAGCAGAATGCAGTTGCATTTCTCAAGCCCAGAGCAAGAAAGCACCCAATAGTAATAATAAAAAGTGATGCTATTTGACTGAAAAATACCTGCCCCAATTGCTACAGATTCTAGTGATGAATTCTGCTGGTGGAGAAACCATGCTGCGAAAGGCTGGGCGTCCTGGGGACAGTCACAGTAAAGCAATGCATTTTTTCTTTGATACTTTCTGCTCTTGGAGATTGCCAGGTTGAACTCTAAGTTGATAGAGGTCCTGGGACCTCAGCAGTGAGTGACAGCTTTGTTAAGCTATGATTGATGACTTTGCTACCAAATTCTGATTAATGTTTCCTTCCAAACCCTCCTTGCCCTTGAAATATGCTGTCCATTAGCCCCTGCCAATATCTGCCTAGAATAACTTTCTTGCTGGGATAGGGGTTGTGTGATTATAGTTATCTAAACGTGTGAATAATTGGGAGGTTATGCCATATTACATGCTTCATCAAGTTCTCTATTCAAGTCTCAGGGAAGCATTTGAAGTTCAACACTATGTCTCAATTATGCTTGAATTTCTGGCAAGGGAAAAAAAAAAAGTCACATTAACGAAGCTGTCAAAAACACATTCTGCTTTAAATTTCCTGGGACAATTGGACAATGAAACTTGCTCACTCAATGAAGAGCTGCCTTCTCCTCGCACTATTAACAGGCTCTTGAATTTATTGAATTTCTTTCTTGCTTAGGCTCTGAAATTAGATCCTGATAAAAAGGAGTTGTGCGGCAAATGAGAAAGCTCTGTAAACAATAAATTCTGGGCTGAAACATTTATCTCCAGACAGTCTATATGGAAAGCAGTGCAGTTCTGTTGGGATACGTAATGAGTAATAGTGATATTTGTAAATTATAAAAGGAATAATATAGGTCTGTCACTGCAGCTCTGGTACAATATTCTTATGTGCACTCTGGAGGGCACGGCTCTGGACTGAGACCCTGCCCCAGGCAGCTTTGCCCTTTGGGATTTTAATGGGGGACAAGCCTATCTATGTTCTGACACATCCCTTTGAAATTGCAGGAGCAAAGAGCAAAATGGTATTGTAGAATTATAGATGTCAGCACTGGACACCATCATGGGCTCTCCGAGGAAGAGCTGGACTTCTAACAGGGAAGCCAGACCCCCACCTGGTTTTTATCCCGGTGACAACAGCCCTGTGTGCTGGCAGAACACTCTGCCAGGACAGGGGAAACTGGTACAAGCTGAGGCCCAGGGCCAGCAAATACCAACCAAGAGGTGGCTGGAAAAGTCCAACAGGTGCCCAAGAAAATGTAGGAAGGGTAGGAGGACAGCAATAGCCATCACCTCTTCAGCTTGTTCTGCCCCTGTTTCCAGTGACAGGCTGGTTTGGGACTGGGAAGTCACCATTGAGCTTGCTGCGGTAGAGGTAGATGACACCATTAGATAAACCCTTTTTCTTTGAAGACAGCATTGAGGGGTTTTTCTTTGCACAGCTTCTCCATGGAGTGGAAGCCTTCTGCATATCATCTCCCTGCCCAGTATTTCGTGAAGATGAAGGGCTGCTGTTCCACCATTGTGGAGACCAGGCAGGTTCTTGGGCACTCGTACAGAGGTTGTATAAGGTACAACTGGGCAGGAACATCAGTGGTGCCAGAGCAGGAGTGGTGGGCAATGCTTTATGCTCTCACCCTATGTCTGCTGAGAAGGGGCCACCATCTGTGGCAGCTCTCCAGCCCCCAGATTGGGAAGGATGGGTGTCCAGTACCAGTTCACCCATGAGATGATGGCAGAGCCAGTCCTACGCCTGCCCTGGGGCTTCCCCAGTGCATCAGGCAGCTGTGCCACCAGGACTGCCATGACCAGGGCCATCTCCTCACAGCCTCAGTACCCTGCTCTCGCAGTCGGAGGGAAGGCTCAGCAGCCAGGTCCACAAGCTCAGAGCATGAAATCACCTTCGATGGGAACTGTAGCCACAGGGGTGGTAGCTCTTCCCTATTTTCCCCCTCTTTAGGACCTTCCCTTCCTCTCTTGGGGTGCTCCTGGCTGCAAACCTCACAGTGAACATCCCCTCTCCAGAAAATGGCTGGCCATACTGCTTCCTGCCATTCAGTAACATTTGCAGACAAGGGAGTGAAAGGCTGCAGAAAAATCTTAGCAAGGTGAATGAGAGAAGGCAGGCCAAGCGTATTTATCTTTCCTGAAATATTGCAAAATACATCCAAGGCTTGGCCTACAGCGAAAGCACAAGCAGCGAAGAAATCTAAAGCGTGCAGATGCATTGCATACCAGCACAGAAAAGTGACAGCAAGACAGGGCCAAAACAGGCCAACCACACTCCCTTGGGAGTCTAGGAAATAAGTGAATCAAAGAGGGCTTGGGGCCAAAACAGGCCAAAAAAGGATCCCTCAGGAGTCCAGGAAATAAAATGAATCAAAGTGTGTTTGGGGCTGATACAGGCCAACCACAATCCCTCTGGAGTCCAGAAAAAGAATTTAAGTCTTGTCTGGGCCAAGACAGGCTATTAAACTTTCCCCCACCACAGAACAAGTCAGCTGTGAGCTGAAGAAAGTGGGGCCATTCTGCCTTAGTACGGAGAGGACCCCAAAGCAGATGTCAGCAGCCTTCTGCTCTTCCAGTCCCCCTTCTGACGCTTGGTACCCTGTGACACATGGCCGGTGCTTTGGGCTAGAGTCACCTCCTGGCCAGGACCCTCCCTCTGTACATTCTCTTTAGCTTTGCACAGTCCCTCAATGAGCTCATCTGCCATCTTCTAGCATTGCCCTTGAGGGCCAGCTGTAGATGTCTGGGGCCAAGAGTTGTCTTGGCATCTGTCTGCTCATGGCAGGCCATGCCTGTGGCACTGTTGACCACGTTCATGGCAGCACTGGTCATGTCTGCAGCGGTGTTGCCCACATTCATGGAGCTGCTGGCCATGTTTGCGGCAGAGCTGATGTGTGAGCTGCAGCCTTTAAAGAGGAGCAGGAATAAGATGTTTCCACCATTCTAGGCAGCCATGTGGGCCCATAGATACCAGTGGAGAATGCGATGTTGACTCCAGGTTTTCATACTCAGCAGCTCCTCCTCCAGCATGTGCTGCAGAGCCCTTGGGAGTCATGGGACTTCAGTAGGACAAATGAGCCCGTTGTCCTTGGCATTTTGGTCCCTGGCTTGTGGGCTTAATCAATTAGCTGTGGGTCCTCACCCACCTCACTGCCTCCAGCCCTACCTGCTCCTCCGGCACTTTCCTCAGCGGGAGTATCACTGAGCAGGACAACTGCTTCCAGAGTGGGCCTGTGAGCCAAAGCCCTGTCAGACCCATGGCTTCTATGGCTGTGAGGCTGATGGCCACAGCATGGGATGAGGCAAAGAACTGTGGCCCCTTTCTCAGAGTGAGGGGAGATGGACGTTTTCAGGGGGTCCTGCTAGATTACCCCACCAACAGCAGCTGATGGTCCTGTCTCCCTCATTACGCTTTTTTTCTGGGTATCCTGCATTTGGGCATCTCCATTTGAGGATTTCTAGGGTTTTTTTGGGGTGGTTTTTGGTTGGGTTTTTTTTTTTGGCAAACAGTCATAACCGCAAACCATGGGAGGCCTCAGCACCTTCTCCTGGAGGCTGTCACCGCTATCGCTGAGGGGTCAGGAAGGGAGTAAAACTAGCAGCCGCTTCATTTTATCCATGAAGCAAATGGCGGGTAAATGGAGAATAAATCAGAGGAGGTACTGACAGTCTGCAGTCAGGCACAGGGATTTACTGCTGCAGAAGGTTTATTAATAGAGCTGTGGATATAGCAGCACTGTCTGTAAAGGGCTGTGGGATAATTTAATGACCAGCAAGGACAGAAAGCTGAGATAAGGATAACTGTAGCATCCATATTAGCAGTGTTTCTTCTCTGCGGTGGTGTAGCTCCCTCTGAAGGTCCAGCCAGAGGTGAAGTAAATCATAGCCTCACCTCGGGTGTCCCTGTCCTGTGCCTCTCCATTAAGGCACAGGACAGCAATTAAATTGCTATTTACTAGGGAGAAAAGCCCTAGATAACAGCACCCACCCGAGGGCTGCAGGCAGTCACGTGTCCCCTTAGGCTGAAGGACAGAGGGGGACCATGGAGGTCCACCAGGACAAGTGTGGCCTTTAGAGGGAGAGATGCCACCAGCATGGTGCTGCATCTCTGGAGGGAGGTTGGAGTGAAGAGAGAGACAAGCACTGCCAGTCAATGCCTAAAATGGGATTTTTAAGTAAGTGACCTAATCTTAGTCACCCCTGAAAGCCATAAACAGCTCAGGCAAGGTCATGAGGAGTCTCCTATGAGATACCTGCTGCTAAAAATGTCACCATCACTCATGTCACTTTTGGTGACCTCCAGAGCAAACAGTTTTCTTTGCTTCACGACAAGCTTTACCTTCTTAAAATGAACTGAGAATACAAAGTTGGCACCTCTGGGGTTTCTCTCAGCCTTTTAACTTTAGGTCAAATTGCTACTGAGTAAAGGAATTTCTATGGTAGGAGGCAGAGATGGAAGCAGAGGCACAAGAGACCACTCCGTGTCCCAAACTGGGTTTATTGGTGCCTCTTTTCCTGATGGACACACTGAAGCAAACTGTACGAATCATTCCCCTCCCTGTCTCTGTGATGATGCAGTAAGAGAATTGATCTGGAGTTGATAACACAGCCTATTAAAATAAATTTCTGGAATTAAACTGAATTTTCTGGGTTAAAACTGCAAAGCCACCCAATACAGCAAAATCTATGCAAATCCCTTTTCATTTGGTTTAGCAGTGGACAATCCCCAAAGTCTTCCTAGGGGAAGTCAAAAACCATGTGTGTCTTGTAATTAGATCTAAATGATTACAAAATTTTGGGAAATTGGTGTTTATGACACCTGCTGAGGTACGCTTCCTCCTCCTGCTGAGAGACGACAACGCAGGAAAAAGACTGAGCCTAACTTGTCTGACCTCCTCCTGACCTACGACAAAATCACTCAAGACAATTTAACTTGAAAAAGTGATGGGCTCCTGGTTGTTTGTTGAACTGAAGAAAATCCCTTTCCCTTCCAAGTGCTAATTTTGATTATTTTGCGTCTTACTTCGGGGGAGAATTCGGAGTTATTTTGAAACCACAGGTGATGTGACCCGTTAAAACTGGGATTTAAGCATCGGTTTTATGCAGCAGATGGATAAACTATCAGTCACTTGCCTGTAGGTGGAAAAATCTTTGCTTAAGCCATTAACACTCCCTAGCGTAATACTACCTGTGTTAAGCAAAGGGAAATCTGTTTTCTTACTGTGATTTGATATTGGGAAATAACAGGAGGAGATAAGCTTTATAACAGCACTGGAAATGTGTCTGTGGTAATAAATGAGACACGCAGCAAAACTGTCCTTGCTGCTCAGCCTGCACTGCCATGGCTCTGGCCGCCCCCTTGTCCCACAAGGGGTCTGGGGGCAAGATGGTCCCGGGACAGGCTGCGGACAAAAGGAAGAAGAGAAGAAGAGCATCGTGTCTCATTCTGTGGGCTTCCACCATCCCTCCTGCCGGTTTCACCGTGCTCTGGGGGAGGATGCCCCAATTAATGCAGCAAGAGTGATAATGTTGGCTATGAGCGGTCGCGGCTCTTGCAGAGCACCCGCCGCCTGCGACACGCTCCTGCCGCTACGGAGAGCACTGCTTTACAGCAGAAATTTTGTCCTTAGCTGCTCCCGTTCGTTTCCGCACACTCTGAGTGTCCAGATCCAAGAGGGGGATGGCTTCCAAGGAGAGGAAGCACAGATGTCGGGAAATCCAGGAAGGAGGCTCATCTAAGTATTTAAATATGTAGCTGCTTAAGTGCATGGCTTACCCATGGAAACTTCTGCTTCTGATAGGCCCCATCCAATAGTCACTGAAGTCAATGAAAAGACGCCCCTAGAGTCAGATGAGGTTAAGCTGCACTTGGAGAAACAAACGTTTATGCTCCCTTGAAATGCATATACTTAAAAAGCCGTAGCCCATCCATCCATCACTTGGCCCTTGACTTCCACATTTCCCCCGAGTTATTGGTTTCCATGCTCCAAACACGTGCCTGTTTCAATGCTACTGGCTAATCTCAGTGTTATTTGCTGGAAGGGATTTCTGTCTAGTAACTAAGTGAAGGTCTAGGGGTGAGGGAAGGATGGTGTTCAGCTTATTATACCTTTTTTTCTTGTGATTCTCTCTGTGTTGGTTCCTCCCACATGGACACAAACAACAAAAGTGTGCTTGAATGATGATGATGAATTTGGCCAAGATTTCAATATCTTTCCCACTGTATGAAAGCAAGTGTAGTGTTGCCCTGGACATTATATCTATTGGAGCAGTAATTTGCTATTTTCTATCTTATTCCCAATTAAGAATCGTAGGGCTCCTGTTTCCTCTTCCAAGTTCATGGGGATGGTGGGACACACAGCAACGTCCTTATCATCTCTTGCCTCTTGACACATCTATAGCAAAGAGTGCAGAGGTCTGGGAACAGCTTCCCAGAGCTCTGCATAGTGATTGTAAAACACAATCCCACCCCAAAATTTAACAAGCTCCTTCTTCAAACTAAAGAGAACCCCAAGAAAGTCATTCCAGCATTCTATCTTTCCAGGAAGAAAGAGAGGCATTTCCCAGTCTCTTGTGTGAATTTGTCCAGTGATAGCAGGACCAAACTTTTGAAGACAGAGGACAGAAGGTCTTTGGCACTCGAGGTGGCCCTGGTGTTTCTGATGCTACTGTTGAAAAGGCCAGAGGTTAGCACCCATGGCTGGAAGCCATTGCCAGTGGAAGGGCTCCAACCATCATTTTCCATGTGAGTTCAAGCATCTGCCCAGCTCAGGCATCAATCCTCCCCAGCATACACCTAGACACCTCTCAGCCAAGCCAGCTGTGATTTCTGGGCCAGGGCATGGCTTTCTTCTCTGCATGGAAATATGTTTCATTTTCCTCCACCTATGAACCCCTAATCTACTCAAGTCCATGAAAGTCTGACCCCAGGAGCAGCTAGTGGCTGTGTAGAGGGTCCACCTTGTACAACACCATGGGCTTTGAAGTGTTGAGTGTGGCAGGTCCCCCACCAGTGCTCAGTCCATCGCTAAGCAACTCAGCTCCAAGAGACAGCCCAGCACTGCACAGTTCAGGGCTGTCTCTCAAGGTATAACCCAGCTTAGAGATGCTGATGTGCTCCAGTGGCTAAACAGTCTCTCTCCTGACCAAGCACTGGTGCAGACATGTACTTACACTAAGTAAGTGTAAGTAAAGCAGTGTGCATTTTTACATTCCCTTCCTTTTCTTTTCCTCTTTTGCAGCCATGAAGGACATATCCACAACAGACATAAATCGGATGTGCAGAGCTTAGACCCAGAGTTTGTCCCAGCTGAAGATCCTTGAGGGATCTGGGATCTCTGTACCTCCGTTATGCACATCCTCAAAGTTCCTGACATGGGAACGTTTTCCCAGCCCTTTCTTACACAAGACAGGTGAATCCTCTTTTTGTTTTTCCAAGAAACCTCTCTCCACCAACCCTCTCTCCAATGCCCCGAGCTGTTCAGAAGGCGAGGTGAGGACCGTAGAGAACACCCTGACTCTCTTCATGGTGTGACTTAATGGGCTGTGCCTCTTGGAGACTGCTCCTGAAGCAGCCGACAAGCACGAGGAGCCTTTTCTCTGTTCCCCCCCCCCCCCTCCTTTCCTCTCCTCTTCCTCCGCTCCTGTTTTCAATCACGGACTGCCCAGGCAGCGCAGTGGTCAGGCTTAAAGACTTGCTAGAACTGGATTCAAGATTTATGAGAACTAGATGTAACCAGGCCTCTCCCAGAGGTTTGGGAAGAACAGCTGGAGTCTGGCACTTTCCATCATGACAAGGACTATTAAAAACGAAGAGTTGAACTCCGCAAAAAGC
>JAOQGM010000039.1:3377105-3391038 GCA_027564225.1 Gallinago stenura | reverse complement strand
AGGGGTTCAAGGCCAGGTTGGAGGGGGCTTGGAGCAACCTGGTGTGGTGGGAGGTGTCCCTGCCCAGGGCAGGGGGTAGAACTAGATGGTCTTTAAAGTCCCTTCCAACCCAAACCATTCAATGATTCCATGATTCTATGAAAACCGACCTGGAGGAAAGGCAATTTCATTATTTCAGAAGATGGAGGCTGTGGGATAACAAAATAATAGAGCTTATCTATGCGATCGATGAGAAAGAAATGCAAGTACACTTAAGGTTAAGTTTGGTACTTTCAATTTGAAATATTGACAATAAGTGGAGGAGTCATTCCCTTTAAAGAGAGTGACATCATCACAAATGGAGCTATTGATGCGCTTCATAAATTTCCCTGAAGTTACTGCAGGTGACAGAGAATGTCTTTTAGGAAATGGAGGATGTTCAAGGAAGCAATAAATAACTCCTGCACCGCTATAACCACAAAGTTTGACACGGCAAAATACAAAAGAATCCTGATAAATTTGTTGGGAAATGACTGATTCACCCATGAAGAATGCTAGATACCCTTTCAAAAGAGTAGTTCTTGAAAGTATCTGAACCACAATGTCAGGACAGATCTTCCAATACATTACTGGAAATTCAAAAAGTGAAATTAATTTCCAGATATGGGAAAATAAAGAGAACTCAGCCGAAGGAAAGATTCATGCTTTCCTGAACTCGTCTGCTAATGTGAACATTTCCTGACACTTTAAATGCAGTAAGTGCTCAACAATCATCCAATTTATTTTGGAAAACTCAGGAAATTAGTAATACAGGTGCTCTGATAGTAGTGCCTTGGATGTCTGGATGCATGTCACTTCAGACGCTGACTTCTTTATTTTAATGATGGTATCTGCAGGGAAATGAAAGGAGAGTTTTATTTTTACTTAATTGCATGCTTGAAAATAGGTTGCTGTCTAAATACCAAGTAGCAAAAGTGTATGTATTTTTTAAAAATAATCGCAATATACTTGGTCTGAGTATGTATGTATCACTGCAGAAATTCTGGTACATGGCAGAGCAAATTCCAAATATACAAAGGTTTGCAATGGAGACTTCCTTAAAAAAATATGCAATGGATAAAATTTTATGATAAGTGTTGATGTGAATCTGCCAAAACACATGCTGAATTTAGCCTCGCTCCTCTCTAAAAAGAAACATTTAATCTTACGTACAAGGAAGTTGTGCTTATTAAAAGAAAAAGGAAAAAAAAATGGACACAATACTTAGCCCAATATCATAAATTTCTTCGTTTAGTAAAAACAACCCATCGAGGTCTGGAATAGTGACAAACCTGCCCAGGTTCAGAGGGGCACCAACTGAAATGGGCCAAATCTTTCGCTGGCGTAAATCAGCGTATCCCTGATTGATCCACACCAGCTCCTGCCTCCTTTCCTGCACTGCCATTGTTTGAATGGACACGCTGTAATTTAAGCCAGCATGTTACTGTAATTAAAAAAATACACAAATGACAGAATTTGACTCAAAACCCACCATCCTTCATGGTTTACATTTCCTACAGAGGGAGTTAACGGGTAAGATGTACATGTTTATTGGTTTCCTTCTTTGTGCTTTTACAAGTATTTTTCTCTTTGATGATCTAAACCATATGTTGAGGTACTTTGGAGGATTATTTTATCAGTTCTCCTGCACTAGGAGAGAAATACCAGGGCAGAGCACATAGGTTTGCACACATACACGCCACTAAATCATCCCGTGTTCCTGAGCAGCCAAGCTGCCATATTGATAAATAGTCCGTGTCACATTAATTTAATTCTGAATCACTCTGAGACATCGTTTTGTTACAAATATAAATTTTGTGGTGTAATGGAATGTGTTAAGCCTTTAACAAATGAACATTTAATGGCTGCTCATGAAAAAACATAAATAATTGGAAATAAAATTAGCAGGATTGGTAATGAGGGGATGAAGCAGCGTGGGGTGGCCCCGCTTCCCCGGGACAGGGCACAGGTGGGACCAGCACCCGTTTTTTCTCCTTCTCTTTGGTGGCTTCAACTGGGGTATAAATGTCTGAACTCAACATACAAAGTGTTGGTCCTTTTAAAAATACATTAATATTAAAAAAAGATAATATCTGTTGGACCATTTTTGGCAGTAACATTGTAAAACACCTGTCCTTCCCACAATTCCTCTCTACCTTTATTATCATTATTTCCACACAGCCTTCCATTTATTCCTTTCTACTCCTAGCTGAAACCCACTTATGTCCCACACTCATAAAAAACCCCCAATTTTCCCATCATCAGCTATTAACGAGCTTGTTTGATGCCTCTGTTGTCTGTCAACATTTGCACTATGCAAGAAAAAGCCAACATATATATTTTTTTTTCTTTTTTTCCACTGACCCCCTCGTTTCCTTTTTTTTTTTTAAATTTTGTTTTGCTTTTTTGTTTTTACTGAACCCATGCATCCAGGGGTACCTGTTAGAGGCAGCAGCTTTCCAGCTGCTGCTCCAGCCTCACAGGACTTCTCCACACACCATTTTTTTGGGGGGGGAGCCGCAACCTCAGCCGGCAGGAATGGGGATCTGTTAGTCCCTGGGTCAACTCTAGGGCAAGATGTTAAGCCCAAAAGTGTTGCGTGATTAGTGGCAGTCACTGGAAAGAAGTTTTAGTATCTGTGACTATAGGCAGCTGGTGGACTTTGGCCAAAATGCTCTCTTTAAATATCAGAAAGTATCCCTAAAAATTGCAAGCCTTTGGAGACCACGGCACTCCGCAAACTGCCAAGAAAAACAACACGTAGCGCATAAATCTGCAACGATCCCTTATTCCAGCCACGAAGGGACCAAACGACAAAACACTTACCTAAATGCTTTGTATTTGCATTAACATTTGTTCAGAAATGATCTGAAAACCTTGGTCCCTTTGCTTTTGAGCGCGTGGGAATTCCCATCTGTGGGGTGACGGAGTTAATCAGACTCATCGCTTAGAGGGGACATCGAAGAGGGGCCATAAAAACCATCCCGTGCACCCCTCGGTTTTTCTCTGCTACTTCTCTTTCCTTTGGCTGGTAATTAGCGTGGGGCTAAAGCGTTTCCCCAGCTTTTGCCCCAAACACCTGAATGCGGAGGGGACCTCTCCTGTTTTTTTAATTTTGCAGCGGTTAAAATTCACGCCTGTGTTTTGATTGGAAATCAGCCGTGTTCTGCTTCCAGCCTCCACGCGGATAATACCATCCTCTTCTGCCATCCACCTGGCCAGAAAGGTGGTCCCTGGTCCTGGTAAATACCCCCCGGGCTCCTGCTCTGGGTTTTCCTTACCGGAGGCACGGGGTGGTGGTATGTTCTCAAGGCCCACTGTAAATCAGCGAATCTCTCTCCCTAGGATTCGCTCACGATTTGAAAATCTGACTTGAAACAATCGCCTTTCCCCTAGGGCACCATATGCAACTTCAATATATTAGTGGTGAAGGAAAATATGCTGTGCTTGGCGTTTACAATTCCCACTCTAATTTACCAGACAGGTGTTTTTGAGGAACAGCTCATCTGGCAAGGAGAAGGAGGGTCACTGGGTTGGGGCTTGTTTTTTTTTCTTTTTCTTCTCCCTCTTATTTTCATTAAGGGGGCAGGCTCGCAAACAGCTGGTAGAAAGGATTGCTCAGGGGAAGGCTGTATCCCCCCCCCCAGTAAGGTTCCCCCTCGGGGGAGAGGGTCAGGAGAAGATAACCATGCTAGCTCAGAAAAGGTCCAGCCCCAAATCCCTGCATTTGTATGAAAAAGCTCCCTGATTTTCGAAGGTGGCCAATGAGCTGGACTTCTAAGAGCCAGGCTGCAGGCAGAACCAGGATCTTGCCCTTCCCCTGAAAAAATAACCTTTTTCTGAGACTTTCTCTGGGATGAGTAACAACTTGACTGGTTCTGAAACTTGTGACTTGCATTCCTTCCAGCCAGCTAGCAATTTCTTCCTTAGAGAGAAAATAAAAGCAGAAAACAAAAAGAAAGGGGGGGAAAAAAAAAAAAAAAAGCAAGCTAAACTAAATTAGTCCTGTTTTGAGAGCTAAATATGGTCAGGACATCTGTGACCTCCCCCGACTTCGCCCTGGCTGAGCGGGGACAATAGCTGCCATGTGCCACCCTTTGTTGTTGTTGAGCCTGGAAAAGATTTCTAATCCCAGAAGAACACACGTGTGCACCCCTGCACGTAGGCACGCACACGCCGCTTGCGTCTCACATCCAGAAGGGAAGAGCTGGCAGCGGGGCTCAGCGTTGGAGGGATGAAAGAGTTGGGTCCCGTCCTCCCCCCACCCCAACCACCACCACCACCACCACCAACCACCACCACCTCCTCCCTTGCTTCATAAAATCCCTGTGTACACAAGGGGTTGGGGTTTTTTTTGGGGGTTGGTTGTTTTTTTTTTTTCCTCTTCGTCTACAGATGTCCATTTCTAGTGTTACAAGGTGCAAATTCCGAGGTTGGGCAGACGCTGGAAGCTGTGTTCTCGTGTTGAAATGCCGGTATGTGGTCCGCGTGTCTCTGATCTCCAGAGTTCCCTAGCATGACATCTTTCATCATCATCATCAAGCCGGAGGAGGGAGATACATGTGGCCACCAGATTCCCTTCCAGCGGGAAGACGGGCCCCGCATCCTTTAATTCCCCTCTTTCCCCCATCATCATCGCTACGGGCGATGCTTTAAAGTCTGCTCCTGCCCGGCTTCGCGGGACGCCTGGCCTCGCAGCGCCGAGCCGAAACACGCCTGGAAATAAGGGCACATGCCAAAAGTTGGAGGGTTGGAGCCCCCTTGGCTCCAGCCAGCAACTCTCTAACCTCTCCCTGCCCCTCTTTGAAGGGTCACCCCACCAGCCCCCCGCTGCTCGGCTCATCTTGCCCCACCTCAGGAAATGGTGGCCTTGGTTTTTTGTTTTTTTTTTTTTAATACTTTATTTTTTTTTGGAAGGAAGTGGTTAACTCTTCCTTCGCCACCCCACGATGGGACTCATTTGCAAAGGCCCTCTTCAATCAAGAGCAAGGGAGACCACAGAGATGGCTTGCGTGGGAGGGGAAGGGGGCTCGGTGGGAAGCCTGTGGGGAACGGCCACCACCACCCACAGCAGAGGACCCCCTACCCTGGATACTCCATATTAAAGTCATCTCAGCCACCCCACCACTCCTGGTCCCACAGGTGCAGGGCTCCCCATGTGTGAGATCTCCCACAAGGGCTATCGCTTGCCTTTGGTGGATGAAGCAAGAGTGTGTCAAGTCGGCTTTGGCAAGTCCTGTGGCCCTCTCTGTTCTTTTTATTTTTTTCTTTTCTTTTTTTTTTTGATTTTCTTTTTATTTTTTCTTTTCTTTTTATTTTTTTCTTTTCTTTCTTTTTCTTTTCCTTTTTTTCCCTTTTCTTGTTTTTTTTTCCCTTCCTTTTTCTTGTTGCTGCTCAGCCCGGCAGAATGTAATTAGAAAATGAGCCATTTATAAAACAAATGTTTCCGGGGGAAACTCCCCTGAAAACCCGTGTCATAAAATTATTGAGCGCGGCGTCTGAGAGCATTCAGGATCCAAAATTTCCTCGGGGCTCACCCCTATCCATTATTCTGTCGCTGCTTCAACCGGGGCGGTGACATTTTACTGGCGGGTACCCTGTTCCCCTCCGAAAGGAGCCGGCCTCCTGGCTGTCCTGCTAACAAGCCAACGTGCCGCTCCCTTGGTGTCCTCCTCCGTCTTCTAAAACCACGGTGGAGATGTAGAGATCCCCGGGCTGCCTGGCTTATCTCTCACTCCCCTTCCCACCTACCCGAGGGGAAGAGAGGGAGGTGATGTCCCCTCACCCCATCCCCACCTCCAAGTGACATCTTCAGGGCTGAGCAAAGCAGGGTGGTTTCCGGAGCTGGGATGTCCCCTCCTTCTAAGAAATACTCATCGTTTTTGCTCAAGGTAAACACTTTTTGGGCTGGAACGTCCCGTATTTCACCCTCCGCTGGGATCGGTTTTGCCCAACGACTCAGATCCCACCGGAGCACCATATAACTCGCCAGACTTTCCAACACGCTCTACAAAGTGCTTTGAGATCCCTGCCAGCTCCCTCTCTGGTCTTCTGGCGCGGCTCGAGAGGCAGATATTAATCTTAACAGCTATACGCTGGCCGGGCCCTAGTTGCCTAAGAGATTCTCCCTGAATTTATTTATTTGGATTTATACAAAAGAGCATAAAAAGGAACACTCCTCCCAGACTCCAGGCTCACCAGCCATAAATTACAAAAACAACTACAATGAAACCACCCACGGTACCTCCCGCCCCTGACACGACTGTTTTCCTCCAACACCCAGCTCTACAGCAGCAACGTCCAGCTTCTCTGCAGGCTTCGGCGTTCCCGCATGGAGACGTTGAGCCCACACGGCCCAAGGAACCGTGCTTTGGGAAGACCTGTCCTCGCTCCTCCTTCAGAGCTGCTGGGGGAGCACTTCCAGGAGAGGTGGAAGAAACAGTGGGTGTGATTTCCAGCAGATAGGATGGTCCCCTGGCACATCTTTTAAAAGTCCACGTGGACAAAGCTAGAGTAGCTCAGCTTGTGAATTCACACGGGACGGGAGTGGCTGGAGGGACCTCAAGAGGTCTTCCAATTCCTACAGGTCTTCTCATCCACCTAGTCTGTCCTGACACGTAGCTAAATAACTTGTTCTTGAAAGCCTCCGGTGATGGAGTTTCCACCACCTCCCACACAAGGAATCCCAGTTCTCGCCCTTGGAAAATCTTTCCTAAAGTCTGACCTCAGTCACCCTTGCCCTTTGCCTAATCACTTTATGTCCTAGCCCCAGCAGACATGGAGGACTGCTTCCTATCTCCTATCCAGTGGGGAAACTCAACATACTTGAAGGCTGTTATAATGTTTTTCCCTCAGTTTTCTCCCCTCTAGACTAAACAACCCCAATTTTCTCAGTGTCTTCTTGCAGGTCATGTTTTCTAGAGCTCCGTTCCTCTTTGTTCTTCCCCTCTGGACCCTCTCCAAGGAGTCCGCATCTTTTCTCAAGTGTAGTGCCAAAAGCTGGATCCAATATCCAGCCGAGGTCTTCCTGGGGCTGTGTGGAGCAGATGGATAACTTTTGCCTGCCTTCCGCCTCGCGCTGCAAGCCTGATGTCTGCTCTGCAAAAGGCAGAGCCCCCCTGATTCCTCTTCAGCCTGCGATACACCATGCCCTCCCCGAACGCCCCACAGCCCCAGACAGGGTCTCCTCTTATCAGCAGGGTCCTCTCAGATTGAAGGTTATTTGGCTTTGCTTTACATGTCATTTTCTTTTTTTCTTTTTTTATTTTTTTGCTGCTCATGCTGAGTTTTGGCAATTTTAGCGGTGCAGAAGCAATCCCTTGAGGTTTGAGTGCCCCAGGGCCATGTTTCTGCTGAGGGAAGGAAGACAGCCTGTAGCTCTTTAAACATATTGTCCATGAATTCACACTCACGCCCTTGCTTTGCTTCAGAGCCTGGAAAGGTTTTGTCCCAAGAAGATAGATGTTGGGCTTGTTTCCTTCCCTGGTCCAGCTGTACCCCAGTCCCAGAGAAATGCTGTGGATACTATACTAACTTGATTTTGGACGTTGTGCTCATCCAGCCCAATTTTTTCCATACCACGTCAACACAGGTTAAGAGCCACCTTCTGCCCTGGAATTGAGGACCCCTTGGATTCTGTCTTGTTCTTCCTTGAAGGCCTGTCCTTGCCTTAGGCAGCGGTGAATGGTAGAAGAACAGAGAAAGAGGATGCAATGGGATGGCCCGCCAGTGGGTGGGTGCTTTGATGCCCATCTCCAGGCCCTGGTGCCCAGGCAAATTCCCAACAGATGGCTGAGTTGGAACCAGGTGACAAGATGAGGTTCATGCACAGCCGGATGGCACCATATCTAGGGACTGCACTGAAGGTGTGATGGGGTGTATCAGCTGTAGGTGAACACATGGTCTAGAAAATGATTCAATAAAATAAGTGTTCTGGGATCACAGTGTAACTCAGGCTGGAAGGAGCATCAAGAGATCCCACTAATCCCACCTCTGAGCTCAGCTGACGTTGCTCAGAGCTTTATCTGGTCAGGCTAAAAAAACTTCCAAGGATGGAGACTGCACAGCCACATTGGGACAAACTTTTGACTGTCCCATCATGAAAAAGCTTTTTCTATATATCCAGAAATTATACTCATAGATCACACTTGGTATATTCTCTGTATGCATTTGCCTCAATCCTAAAGCCTAGACACAGACCTAAACCAATCCTAAGACCTTCGTTACAGCTTTACTGGCCCTTCTGCCACCCCCGTGATCCACAGCACAGTCACCAAGTGGGATTTGGTGACAGATGAGGACACGCAAGGTGCAGTAGGATCCAAGTCCCCACATTAGCAGGAGGATGAAGCAAAGCAAGCACACTGAAGGCATCAGATGAACCTCAGCCAATGCATGGGGCTGCCCCCTCCAATGGAGCCACGTGTCTCGTGAGCTAAAGCCACCTTGTTGGTAGGTGTTGGCGCACGTTCTTGCCCAGTGGGGTCTGGTCTTGGAGAAAGTCTTCAGATACTGCTGCAATTTCAAAAACCATGCAGTCTCAGACACGCAGGCTGAAGTGGAGAGTGCAGGTGGAGTAACACCATTACGGAGATGTTGGACTCATCCCAAGCCCCAGGAGCTAGGGTCAGAAAAATCAGAATTAAATTGAAATGGGAAAGAAATCCAAACCAGTCCAGGGTGTGTTCATTCAGGATATTCTTTCTTTAACTCTGCCCTACAGTCAAGAAATAATGACGCATTTATAATTCAAGCATGTTTATGTTTGTAGCCCTTGATTAGATTCAACTAATTAGATTCAGCAAAAATATTTCTTTCTCTCTTCTGTTTTCCTTTATGCTCTTTAAAGTGACGGTGTTGGTTTGGGTGGGTGAAGGCTGCCAAACAGTTAACAAACTACCCAGCAAGTTCTCAGAAAGATCATCTTATTCTTCTGCAGTGGCAGAAGAAGCCTTCAACTTGCTCTCAGCATTTTCTGACCCCCCAGGACAACGTCTGGACTTAGCGATGGACATGGAAAACCGCCACTATGGCAGTGCAGGAGAGCTGGTGAATGGCTTGGTTTGGTTTTTTTGGTTACTTTTTTCAGTAACACAATTCTATGTTAGGTTGTGACACATGTTTTGCACCAGAGTGCGACTGATGGGAAAAAAAAAAAAAAATTGATGCAGAGCAATTTTCTTGGAGATGGCCAGGAAAGGACAGAAGACCAGAGAAGGGATCCACCCTGAGGTGTCCATAACCATGACTGACTCCAACAATGCCATAAATCTGATGGCAAACTGCACCAGCACAGAGCCCAAAGCCAAATGCTAACAAAAGCCAGGAAACCCTGCAGGAACGGGTGGTTTGAGTTCTACACCAAACATCACAGTGATAGTGACCCGTGCTAGATCCATAATTCAGCATGGATGGTGGTCACCAACACAAGATAAACTACTTATGGGAGGCAGGAACCAGTTAAAGCTACATAAATCGAGCTTCTTGGTCTCACTGAAAAGCTCAATGGCCACAAGGTTTCATGTGAGGACTCACAGGAAGAAAGGCTAGATTTTCCAAAGGGCCAGTTGAACTTTTGGAGAATGGAGCCCACTGAGACCTCCAGAAGTAGGAGAGGGACTGAAAGGATGAGGCCACCAGATTTAAAATCAAGTCCAGGCCCCTGAAACTGTGACACTCACCCAAATACCAATATTTTTTAAAAGACCATTTTCGGTTCTTTATATTTTCTGAGTCTTGAAGATGATCTCAGGTTTCACACCTTATTTGAGAAAACTTTTTGAACAAACACTGGAATTCTCGCTTAGTCACATGAATCCAGGAATGAGGACTTAAGAAATATCACAGAACTTGCAATAAAATCATGTGAGTTGGCAGCTCTACCCATCTTTAGGCTTTGCTTAGACCAACCAAGTCCAGATCTACAGTTCCTAAAAACACCAGAAAAATACCAGAAAAATCAAAGCGCTCCTCAAGTGCCCTGTGCTAATGAAGGAAAATGCTTTGCCCTCTACGAAATATGGACAAGACAGACCATGCCTCCTCCAGCCTGTGCTTCTCTATGGCAGCAGTTGGCACATCAGCCTCAGCAAAGTCTCCAGTGAGGACTTTGTGCCCATTGGTGCATCTTGCACTGAGAAAACGGTCCTGAAGGGAATTTTGGCAGAGAGGTGAGTCCGTTGTCCTGGGTGATGTCTGCCGTGGGTAGGCTTTGAGGACTCCTTGATCCCCCTGGGTTGTTAAGACATCTTGTGGTCAGATTAATTAAGCTGTAATGAATTTAGGTGCTGGCTTGAGGCCAAAACGCACGAACATATCCACACCCAGCCTTACTCCAAGCTTGGCATGATGGGACAGGAGGGTCGTCCTCCCTAAACAACGGTAAGGGATGAAGCTGGCTGTGACTAGCTGAGCTGATTTCCCCAGAAAGAGCAGTGAGGGGGATGTCTCAGCCAGGACCAGCCGCATGGTCCTGGGTCAACACAGGCAAGAGGCGTCACACATTCTTCTGTGCATCCCTCACCTACAGCTGGGCTCGAGGAGGAGGTGGCCAGCCCGATGCTGAAGGGAAGGGTGTGTTTAGCGCAGCATCCCAGCTCCCATGTGAGCCTCCCCGGAGCCAAACTACCGTTGGATTAATCAATGATTCGATCCAACCAGCCTCCCCTCCCCACGCAACGAGCATGAGCCCAGCAGCACGCACTCAACGGCCTTCAAGGGCTGGCTTAGGCAGCCCCTGATAGTGCTGTTTATACAGCTTCCCGATGGAAACAATGTGGATTTTATTAAACGATCCCATTAATGTTCCTCCGTGTTGTCATTGCAGACTTCAAACGATGATTTATGTTGGCTCGTAGGTCTTTGTCCTCGCAGCCGCACCGCGAGCAGCATCCAAGGACAAAGCGTTCCGGGACGGGACGGTGGGAGTCCTGCTGCTCCGGCTGTGCGGCCGTCCCGAGGTCTGCTCCTCCGCTGCCACACGCCGGGGAACAAAGGGGACCGCCGGCCGGCCAGGGACAGTCACACGAGCCACAGGGCCACCTGGGACCATCCTTTGTGCTGCAGCGACGTGTTGGTCTCCTGCACCCACGGCTTAAAGGGAGAGCCACACACAACCACGGGCAACTTTTGTACCCTCTTTGAAGTGGCACACCTCTTTTTATCCCAGAAAAATTGTACCTATTTGTCCCATGATGGTTCTTTGCCCTAAGAATTATGTTTATACGGTCAGGCTGCTTTTTCCTCTATTTTCCCCGTTTTCCCACCACATCATTCCCTGGATGATTTTACCCTAAACCCAATTTTGCCTCCTTGCTGCCCATTTTGCATAGATGGTTTTCAACTGAGGAGTGAACTGCTGAGGTTTTCATCTTAAGGGTGAACCAAACAACCCACTAACCCACTCAGTGGAGAAAGCCCTGCTATGGAGTCAAGGACTGTCCTCTTTGGGGACCTACAAGCTGCAGACAGCTGTTCTTGGCCAAGGTAGGACATGGCAATGTCTGGAATGATGGAGCAGTCAGTATGGATGGAGACAGGAGGGCTGTATAACCTGGGCACTTCTCTGTATGTACTTTGGAAGGTGTCAAAAGTGCTACAAGTCCATGCTCTTCAAAGTATTCACTGGTCTTGCTCTGGTGTGTGCTGGGTCTGATCAGGTTGGGCAGTGCTGAGGTTGTGGGAACGAGGCGTTCCTGAGACATGTCTTCCCACCCAAAAAGCCCCAAGGTTTTGGCTGGCAGGCACCACTTCTTTGTGTGTGCCCAAGGGCTTCACTCTCAAAATTCATCCTCCAGGTGGTTTGCTCACTCAGTCCTCTTACCTCACAAAAATTGCCTTGAGAGCATCGTTCGAGAGGATTGTTCACAAAAATGCATCCATCAACCACATGGTCACGTGCAGCCGCTAAAAAATCAGACAAGGAGATCATGCACCCAGGATGGCTGAGTGAGTCTGCTCCTTACCCTCCTGCTTAAGTACAAGTCCTGCCCTTGGCTCAGTCTGGGGACATTTCACCCTGTGGGAGTCTCTCAGAGAAGATCATGCTCTTTGCAGAACCACCATTACATTAGAGCACCTCCCTGGTCTAGTAGAAGGTGTCTCTGCCCATGGCAAGGCATTGTAACTCATTGATCTTTAGGATCCCTTCCAACCTGAACCATTCTACGATTCTATAACGTGAAAGTGTTCAAACCTCACGCATGTAAGGTCACCATAACCACCATAAAACAGAGCTTTCAAGTTTTTGGAGTCTAGACTGTGTCTTTCCCACTGGTTTTGTCGGCACCTGCACAGACCAAACATTTCCGTTCCCAAAACTGCACTACTGGAAACTGCAGGGTGATGTTGTATGGAGGATTTGGTGGAAGCCTGTGTGGAATAGCAAAATTGCAGCTCAGTTTCTTGCATATTTTTCGCTTTAAAAATCATCACAAGCTGAAAGCAAAAGGCAGAAACAAACCAAACAAAAATGCACCTTGTTACCATCCACAGGTAAATCTAAGATCCTGCAGCATCAGTAAACTGTCATTGGCCAGCTTTGGAAAGCTCATGTCTCTGGGCTACAGCCTTCCTTGTGCTTCTTATTTCTTCCCTGTTGGCCTATTACTCTCCTCAGACCTTCAGACCTTCCTCAGACCTTCAAGACATGTTCTGACAAGCCAGAACTTGACATCCACAGCACTCTGACAAACCTTGGGCCAAACTCCAGGAGCTCATAGCAAAGGCCAGACCGGTTCTCCAGGCTTGCTAGATCTGCAGCATGGTTGTTATGATGCCCATGAGGCCATCTTGCAGAGGACAGTCACCAGCACGCAGCTGCTCTCCTTGCCCTCCGTGCTGTCCCCTCGACTGGGTGATGTATATCTCTTCTGGCTACAAAGAAGGAAGGTGTAAACTTCTGCAGCAGTAGCAGTAAAACCTGACAGTCTTGACTTTCCTTCCTCCTCAGGATGGAGACTGCTGCGTCTAGTTTGTAGGGCCATTTAAAAGAACATCAAACCACCAAGGTTTCTTGCCACTCCAGTGCGAAATGGTGGTATGGAAGCCCATGGCCCAGATGTCCACCTGGACCTGCCTGAGCAGGGATGGACTGAGGGCTGTATCCGAAAATGCCACGGAGGTGCCCACGTGGGCTTTGCAGGTGAAGGCCTCACCTGGGTGAGATGGAGGGACATGAGCTCTCCTCCCTGGGGTTTTGCAGGGAAACGTTTCTCCTGAGCACAGCACAAAGGCTGCCTATATCACTACGGGCTAGCAAAAACCCTAAAAAAAGTAAAATACAGCTGAAGGGAAGAATATATCAGGAAGGGAGTCATATGGCTGGCTGGGAAACGCAGGGCTTTGAAAGGGGATGGGGCGGGACAGGAAGAACATTCCTTTCTCACTACAAACGCCTCAAGCCACTTGGGAAACATCCGAGGAGGACGGGGCCGCCCCGCTCGCACCCTGGGGCCGGCAGCGAGGGCCCTGCTCGCTGGCAGATGCTGCAGGCTCATCCGAGACCACCACCATCGACGGAGAGGGACGAGGTGCCCGGAAAGAGGCAGCCTGAGCCCCAGATGCTCTGGCTGGAAATGGCCACGTGCGCTGGGCTTACCTCTCCTGCGGCCACCAGTGCCGTCTCGGAGATGCTCAAGCTGCATGCATGGAGAAGGAGGGAGAGGGGAGTTTGTTGCTGCCAGGATGTGTTTTGCAGCTCCATGTGGTGCTCATGGCCAGAGGCCTTTCCTCTTTCATAGAATCATAGAATCATATGGGGTTGGAAGGAACCTCTGGAGATCATCTAGTCCAACCCCCCCTGCCGGAGCGGGTCGACCCAGAGCAGGTCCCACAGGAACGTGTCCAGGTGGGTTTTGAATGTCTCCAGAGAAGGAGACTCCACCACCTCTCTGGGCAGCCTCTTCCAGGGCTCTGC
>JAOQGM010000039.1:3352116-3362688 GCA_027564225.1 Gallinago stenura | reverse complement strand
GGATGGGGCTTGGAGCAACCTGGGCTGGTGGGAGGTGTCCCTGCCCAGGGCAGGGGGTTGGAACTCCATGATCTTTAAGGTCCTTTCCAACTCTGACCATTCTGTGACTCTATGATTTACTCATCTTGTCAGTCAAAAGTCTAATTGCTTAGCCAGCTTTTTAAGCAGTCATGACTGTTAGTGGATTGGACACAATTTTTCACAATAAAAACCTCTCTAAGTATCACTCCACTAATTACTCATTTAAGCATGAGCAACAGTTTTGTGAGGCATAGACTCTTTGCACACTGAAAACTAGCGGAGATTTTTTTTCTGTTTTTTTCTTACCTGGTGGTTCCTTCTGCTGATGAACGAAGCGGAGGCAAACCTCAGTCACCTGCACTGCTGGGATGGTGTCTGTGGACAGGAGCATCGTAGCACTGCTCTAACAGTCTCGGGGGGCTACCTCTGTGCTAGTAGATAGATGGGCTGGGTGCACAGGGAACAGGGAACACTCCTCTTCCCCTAAATTAGGAGACCGCATCCAATCTGCAAAGAGGGGATTGCTCCAGGCCCATTCTACCCCCACGGACCACGATGTGGAAAATGCCAGCTAGCCCAGGACAGCTCTGGGACTGTTTGAGAGGGTGGACAACTCTGTATGAGGGCTTGAGCCTGTGCTCTGGCTCCATTTCTTTTACTGGGGTAGATATTGCCTATTGCATAGACACAGATTGTCAAGAAGGTGGGATTTGAATGTGTATCCCTTCTTTAAAAAAATACACTGTTTTTCCTCTTTTTTTTTTTCCTTATCAGCAAAATGAAAAAAAAAAAAACAGGTGAATGCTGCACCTCTGTTGCATCCTCTCTTCTGCTCGGTCACAGCCGCGGCAGCATCACCACCCTCCCAGGGGGGGTGAGGACCAGCAGCAAGAGGGTCCTGCAGGAGCATCCCTGGAGGGGGATGTTTGCCCCCCGACGTGGGGGGGCAAATCCTTTGAGGATTTAACTTTTAAAGAGATGGGGGTTATAATCACCTGGTTGTGAGCGCTAGGCTGCTTCGAAGGATTCAGTTAAATATGCCCCGCAATAAAAAACGCACCCATAAGAGGTTATTTGGGTTTGGCACCACGCGTGGGACTGCAGCCTAATTAGGTCTTTATTGCTAACGATATCTGATTATAAGGCTGTCTTAATTTCCCAGAAGCTGTTTCGCAAGGTTTCTTTGTATTAGCAACGCACGGGGACGTCTGCGCCACAAAATGGACTTTGATACAGAAATCATCAAAGCGGGGCTGAGCAAAAAGCAAAAAGCTCAGATTTATGAATGGGCGATTCGACAGGTAGATCCTGATTCAAAGGACACCGGTGGGCACAGGGAGCTGGGATTCACCCCCGTCCACTGACGTCAACAGACTGCCAAGTCTAGTAATCAAAGAAGCTTTTAGGTCAGGTTAAAGGCACCAAGAAGATGACCAAGAAGAGTGCTGCACCCCCTCTTGCCGGCAGAGGAACTAATTGATTTTGGAACTTTCATGGGGAATAAGGAGATTGGGACCTTAGGTCTCCTGGCATTATCTGGGTTCTGGGTGTGGACGGCTTAGAATCATTCAAAATGTTTTTAAAGTGAGGCAAGAGCACACATGCACCCACCATACTCGCACAGGGCCAGGTGGACATGAATAAACCGGGAATTTTCTTCCAAGGCAGATATTTCCTGCACACTCGATCACCTCCGATAAATTTCACTTTTCCAATAGAATAGAAATTGATTTAACAGGCTTCAGTCACACATAACAAAATAGTCTTGAAGGTTTCTTTTTGTGTCATTCAAAATAATGTAATTTTCTAGAAAGCAGCAGTGCACACTTGATGGTCACGTCCTGCCACACACAGATTTCCATCCAGCCCTGGGCTCTGGGCTTCTTGCTGGGTCGTGTTTGCCAAACACACCTTGGGCTTAGGTCACTGTTGAAACAGAGACAGAATAGAGATATATAGTCAGGACAGATGCCTATTTACACTTATTTCCGAAATAATATTGGACACCAAATGAACATAGCCTGGTTTCAAGATGGCATTGTAGCAGAAGGATTATAAATCAGGAACTCTTTCTAAAATGAACCCGTGATTTTGTGTGCTGCTTTTATTGCCTGATCACCTGCTAGATCAGATTTTGCCAAACATTTGGCCACTGTATTTTAACAAGACCTAAAAATTTCATTTAACCTTTCATTTCAAAATGATTCCTCTTTTGATAGCAGCTCTTGCTTCATGTGACCAGGTGGCTGTGATTTCTTAATGGAAGCAGTCAAGCTTTTCAGATGGTGCCAATCAACTTAATTACTCTGAACTTATTTAAGAGAGTCCCAAGTAGAGGTTTGGGATCATCTACAAGAAGACAGACTGCATAAATGCTGCAGGAAAGTACTAAATATTTGTTTTGGGAACCTATTTATTTGGAAAAGGTGTCTTTTGGGGAATGTTTTCCTAGTTTTTGTAAAACTACACAGCTTGAGCTGCCTTGCTGTGCACAGACAGCACTCAGATATAACTTTTTTAAAGTTTTTAGGTTTTTTAAAAAATGCATGGCACAAATTCTTCTGATCAGCTCTGCTGCTAAAATACAAAAAGCCAAAGGGGGGCGAGGCCATATAATGAGAGTGTTTGGAAACTATTTCAAACATTTCTATTAAGTCTTTATTTGTGATTCGTATATTAAAGCAGCACAGACTTACACAAATATTGTGAACGCTCCCCATAGACCAACTTATTCCTGGATTCTTTTAATCTATTGTATTTTTAATCTTCAGGCAGCGTAAAGATCATGAGGAATGTGCTTTGCTTTCATGTGCTTATAATTTTCTCCATGTGAATACAAACATTGTAGCTACATGGGTATTTCACAGCACAAAAATATCCTTTGTAGACCAGCAAAAAAAAGCCAGAAAGCTGACAATGGAAAATACCATGAAGTTAGCTGAACCTACATATTATAAATCAATATACCACAGGAAAGGTTGGCCACTTTGCAAGCTTTACATGTGCTTTCTAAACAGTGAAGCCTGTCATAAATATTAAAAGTAGTGGGAAGGTGAAAAACAAAGAGCGTTAACTTTTTCATTTATTTGGATCACCCAAGTGCAGGAGCCTTCAATTTGTGCCTTAAGAGACCACCAACATCTGCCATTTGAGATGAGTTTTCTCACAAATCCCCCCCCAGGGAATAAATGTATGTGTGTAATAGATACAGAAATGTGTGTTTGTTTTGGGAAAGGCAAAGTCTGTTCCGGCATGGGAGTAAAAGCTGGATCTTTGAAGGTGGCTTTTGTTCCAAAACGAGTCCATCTCACAGTCTGGAAACCAAACACGAGTGTGATTCCTCCTGTCTGCATTGACAAAGGGCTAAAGGCCTGTCTCAAGAGCAGATGATAAATTGTAGCTGTTGTCTTCATTTCATTTGAGAGCCTTTTTTTAAAAATATATATTTATCAAATATACCAGTTATTTTATTTGCTTTAAAATTAGCCAGAATCATACTTTTAAAGATTTTGAGGTATTTTCCTTTGGATTTTAAATTTGATTTAATTTTTAAATTTTTACTGCCATCATTTTTAAACATGCTTTTCAGGATTTGTTCTGCTGGGTGGTGCTCCTCTCCAGCCCTTCTACAAATGAGTTTTGCCTCTACAAAGTTACTGAACTCCTGCTAGGGAGGGAGTTCCTTCCTCAGCATTGCTGCTGAGTTTACTTTCGCCAAGAAAAGTTATACTACGATTCTACTGAATAGTTAACCTCAAGAAAACCCAAATTATGTGTTTAAAACTCCTTTGCAGAGTTTAGCGGCAGGACTGAACCAGTCGAGTGTCACCGACCTCTGTTTTTTCCGAGTCCTAGAAAGTCTGTGTTGGAATTTGCAGGCCAGAGGGTCAATATTTAGTTCCGTGGGACTTTTTTGTGTGGGCTGAGGAGAAGCCTCTCCCTGAGGCACCTTCAAAAGCTCTTGTGAAGCATCAAGACCAGCAGATGGGAGCTGGGGCAGAGACCTCAGCCCCGGGTGAGCAGAGGGGAACTGGAGGAGCGGGCAGGCTCTTTGAGCACAGCTCTCTTATTAGTTTTAAACTAATTAGTTTAAACTCACCTTCTAATTGGTGACATCTGCTCCCGCTACAACGCGGCGGCGGCCAAACCGAGCGCTGCAAGAAGAGGCAAAAATGAGGAGTATGGGGAAGAGGAAATCAGAGATTGTATCTGTTGATTTTTCTCTAAATATGGAAATTCTTATACAATAGCCCATCAAATGTAATTTCCTATGTCTTAGGGGACAAGCTGTACATTTTTTAAAATAGTTCAAAAGGCTTACAAGCTTGAGCTGAGGGTGTGGAAGTGGAAGGAGGGGGCCAGGGGTGCCGCGGAGGAGAAGAATGGAGCTCAGGATATCCCCCCTCCCAACCCTTCTTAGAAACTCCCTCAGTTGAAGAGATTTCTGGTACCAGACAGGCCGTTAACGGGACAGGACTGGGCCCGCTGCGGATTGATGACAGGGATGTCCTTCTATGGCAGAAGTAAAGGAGAGCTGCTGGTTTTGTGTGAGGAGAAGAGCGAGCTCTCTCGCCAGCCCCACGTGCAGGAGGGACAGCCTTTGGCGTCAGAGCTGCAGCCACACGTTCCTCATGTGGTTCAGCATCACGTGCTGCGAACAGGAGGAACCAGCGACACCACAAGTGCTCTGCCCTTTGTTGGTCTTTTTCTTCTCTGCTTGAAACCCTAGATGTGCCTTGGTTTACCCCATAGAATCACAGAATGCCATGGGGTTGGAAGGGACCTCTGGAGATCTTCTAGTCCAGCCCCCTGCCAGAGCAGATCCACCCAGAGCAGGTTGCTCAGGAGCGTGTCCAGGTGGGTTTGAATGTCTCCTGAGAAGGAGACTCCACCACCTCCCTGGGCAGCCTCAAAGCAAAGCAGTTCCTCCTCATGTTTAGGTGGAACTTCTTATGGTCAAGTTTGTGCCCATTTCCTCTTGTCCTGTCCCTGGGCACCACTGGGAAAAGACTGGCCCCATTCCTCCGTTCCTCATCTGCTCCTGCTTTTGGGACCCTTCCCTATGAACTCTCAACCCCACAACCCTACAAAGCCCTCCCTACCCCACCTCTGTGTACACCAACCTTCTCCCAAATGAATGAAGGACGATTTTTGGTTTCTTCCCTTATACTTCCTATTTACGGGAGTTTTTGACAACTTGTAACCACCTCTTGTTCTTGGCTTTTCAGCCTCTCACCAGATAGGTGGGGTTTTTTTGTGTAAGATAAAGGGTTTTTTTCTTTTCGTTGCAGCACTTCGAGCTTGTGCTGTGTGCATCCTTTCTGATAGCCAACCTCAAGGTGTGTGGAGACAGTGGCCTCCTACTCTTTACTTCGGCATCCACAGAAAGGAAAAGGTTTCCTTTTTCCCAAGGGTCCGTGACGATTTCCTCTGGAAGGTCTTTGTGCTTCCAACCCCACCTGAACACATTCCTGTGCAACCTGCTCTAGGTGGACCTGCTTTGGCAGGGGGTTGGACTAGATTATCTCCAGAGGTTCCTTCCAACCCCATGTGATTCTGTGTGACTCACCTCTTGGCGTAGTGGTTGGCACAGTATGAATACAGAGCCCTTGGTTTCAACCTTAATCGGGTCCAGTCCACAATCAACACTTAGCAGAACGTTACACAACACCCCTCTCCCTCTCGCAAAAATTACCTGTGTCAACTTTAGTGCTCTTGGAACTACAAAACTCATTTGCCTCCCCTGTGCCCACACTCACAGTATCTCATCAGGAAGAAAAAGGAAAACAGAAAACAACCAACCATCCATGGGAATAAATGTATTTACTCTCAGATTATATTTTAATAGCTCTAGCTAAATGAAAGACCTGGAGAAAGTGGGACTTCAGGCACCTTTTGCATCCTGGTACAAGTGGAGGGAAAAAATACCTCAAGAACTACATTTTTCACATTCTTTTCCTCCATGTGCTCAACACCTGAGCAAGGTGAAAAAAATTAATTGATAGCAACCCCTCTAATACTGGGAAATTCCCCAATCCCAGAGCCAAGGGACATGTGACAAAACTCTCTTGGAAAAGTATACTCTGGAAGTGAAATGTCCTAGAAATGAGATGACATCATTTACGGGACAGCGTGTACATAGAGCAGCTCTTGGCATCCTTGGAGATGGGCTACATCAATGCTCGGTGAGGAGAAACACCTGGGTTTGAAGGACTCTCTGCTGCTGGACACGGACATCTGGATTGCAGTCACATTTATGAGAGAGGCTTTTTCTTCATCTCTATGAGATGGATAACACACACACACACACACAGAGAATGTTATTTCAGTAAGTGAGCCTACTCTGCAACTAAATTTTTTTAACAGTCCTCAGAAGGTGGCAGAAGGGATCTTGGCTGGAAGGCTAAGTCCAGCCCCTCCATTTGATGCTTGTATATCTTTCACATCTTTGACCCCTTCTTTACCAGGGGAACAAGTGCAGGGCTGGGATTTATTTTTTTTTAGAGAGAAGAAGGAGCAACAATTCACATCCAGCATCTCTACGATGATATTATTTCATGTGATAGCATACAGACTCACCCTCAGACACTCTTCCCTTAGTCCCACCAACCCCAACTTGTTGAGTTGAACAAGTTGCCCCGTTCTCATTGACACCAGGAAGAAGGGCAGAATCCACACCCCTGGAGATGCAGCAAAAGATAAGCAGGAGCCAGGAGGAGACGTGGTGGCTTGTCCCACACCAGCAGCACGGCTCCTTTTCTTTGCAAATCCTGGCAAAGATTTCTGAGAGTCTTACCTCTCAGGGCTTCACCCAATATCAAAGTCTGAAAGGATAAATATTTCTGCCAGGGATCATTACTTTCCTTTCTCCCTTTGTTTGCCCTGGAACAAAGGGAAAAGAAAAAAAAAAAAAAAGAAAGGGAAAAAAATCCTGTACAATTTAACAATGCTGCATCGAGAGCCACAGTATCTTATAATACAAAAATGACCCTCTCCTCACCCCCTAATTCTTGTCTTTTAGAGCCAGGGGTATATTCTGCTGCTGCCTGCAGCAGGGGTAAAGAAACGTGGAGATGTGGCTTTGGAAGAACATTTCAGATTTAGTGAAAGGCACTTTTGACCTTGGCAAACGAGCTGTACCAAAAGTGCTGGTGTTCAAGGAAAAGAAAAATATAAACAAGCAGAGAAGCCTCCCCAATCTGACAGCGGGGTGAAACACTCCCAAGGGGGATTTTTAACCCAGTTGACCAAAGTCTCCTCCAAAAGAACCAGGGAGTTAATGTTCCCTGTGCAGAAAATACCACATCGTAAGCAAAGATTTTTTGGATCCCTGCTTAATTGGATGAACAATATTTTAGCGGAGCCCAAATACTAATACCCTCAGTGTATCCAAATATATTTGGGTAGCTGCGAAACTGAAAAAAAAAAAAAAAAAAGCAGACATGGTGTTTGATAAATATATCCTGCCTGTATTTGGGACAAAGTTGAATGCCATTTCCCCATTATATAATGATGATGAAACGCCTCCTGTTCAAGCAACTTGAAAAAGAACATCAAACAGCACGGTTAATGTTTTAGAAGCAGCGTGTCTAGAGGACTAGCACGAGGGTATTTTAAGGGCTGGTTCTTCAGAGGACTGTTCTCCATAAGGTGGGAACGTGAGTGTTCAGCAACGGTCCAGGAGACCATTTCTGAGGAGGAAACCAGTGCTGTGTCAATATTTGGAAAGTGTGACTGAGGCGAGCCCACGTAATCTGTGACCAGAGGGTCCCACGCCGCTCCTGACCTCGGGATAATGAAGTGGTTCCTAGCAATTAATAAGGAGGTGGAGAGCAGGGATGTAATGAGAGAGCGATCGGCAGTTTTCATGGGAAACTGTCAAAGAACAAATTTCATCTTGTTCTTGAATAAAATCACGGGTACAGCTGATAGCAGTTAGCGGTGTTGACTCAGTGCTGCGCGGCATCCAGATCTGAGGAAGAAAAAAAAAATAAATAAATATACAAAATCAATATGAGTGCATAATAAATGGTTTAAAAATAGCTAATGGAAAGATCTTAAAATGGCTTTGTTATAAAGGATTCATCAATGAATAAAGATTGCTTCTAATGGACTCCTGCAGGCACTTGCACTTGTGCTCGTCATTGTATTTTATTTAGGATCTGCAAGAAAATACAAGATGATTGCATCGTTTGTGAGAGTTTCAAAAGTGACTACACTAATTAAAATTGCACTAACGGGAGTAGCTTGCTTGTCTTGCAAACCGAGGCTGCTGGGATGGGATAATTAGGAGAACTTGGTAAAAGGAGCTTAGTTAAAGGAAATCTTAGGTCCTGCAGTTCAGAACAGTCACCCAGCAGAAAGCAGGGTCATAGAGACATCATCTCGAAACGCAGAAGTGCATACCATGGGTATTCCATTAGTCCATACCCTGGAAAGCAGCAGCACTGGGGGAAACTGGGCTGCAGGGACATTTGTAGTAAGCTAATTCCAGCCAAATGCTGCAGCCGAAGGAGCAAACAGCAACTTTGGGCAAAGGAACAGGGTTTTAAAAAAAAAAAAAAACAAAAAAAAAACGAGGCATTGCTGGGTTTTGTTTTTTTTGACAAAGCTGCTGGAGAAAATTCAGAGTCAGGTTCTAGTGCATGTAATGTTTTTTAAGTGATGTTAAAAACTGGAAGGTATTCAGAGATGTTCTGCAATGCAATGTACTTTCAATTACGCCCATTCTCTCTACTTTCACGGTAGCTCTTCTTCTCTTGGATAAGGGAGGTCCTTGGGAGGTCCTCATGGTACCTCTTTTCCAGGAAATTCCCAACTGTGTCAGCTCTGCAGAGAGGAAACGTATATAAATATATGGCTATGGAATTCTTCTGCGAAGGTCTCATGATGGGAGGATCACAGCACCACTGTCTGCATGGAAGGTTCTACACAAATGACATTTCAAAAATAAATGTAACTTCCCTTTACAACTTCCATATAGACACATCCTTCCACATGTATTCCACTGTAAGGAAACTTTCCTCCGCTGATGGTAAATGAAGTTTTAAATCCGGTCTTATTTTTCGTTTTCCGTTATTTCTATGGTGATGGAACTTGAGTCCTGTGTCATGCCAGAAACTTTCCAGCTGCTCCACACCTGTGAGCTCACTGCTAACGGGAAAAAAAAAAAAAGAGGGGGGGAATACTCCTTTTCTGAGCTCAAATGAGAGAGGTCTGGGGTCTCAACTTCATTCGCAGCAGCCTACCCCAGCAAAGACCTTCCTCACAAAATCCAAGTGAAAGCCATGGGGACTCTTTTGGGAGGAGCTCCAGGCTCTGGAATCCCTTCACTTGGCCTTTAAAAAATCAGTTTTCAGGCTATGTGTCTCCATGGGTCTCCAAGATGACTGTAATGAAGAACAGTCCCATTGGGAACCACATGTTGTGGTTCAGCTTGATGATGAGGAACCACCAGCGCTTGGTCTTTCCGCCTGTTCTCTGCAGACTGTGCACAAGAAGGTTGTTTATGTAGAGCAGACCCATACATCCAGAAATGCACATCAAGAAATAAATCAAATCATCTGAAAGAATATTTGAAAAGGGTAGACAGCATTTAAAGTGCCCCTTGTTCATTTGGACAATCTTCCTTGACCTCCGACAAGGAGCAGAAGGAGGAAGAGTTTGAGTAGGGTGACAGGAAGAAGGGTGAAACACTTGCAGAATGAGAAAAGATGGTGAAATCCACCTGGCTTTGATGGAAATGAGGATAAAAAGTGAGAATCCAACAATCTTCAAAGCAATCTATGAGGTAAGTAACATCCCCTTTTTCTTCCCCACTGTGGAGGAAAACCTGGGATGGGCTTTACGGAGAGATTACCTCGTGGAATTGATTAGAAATGCAAAGGATAAGTTAAACAAAGAGATCATCATCCCCATCACTCAAGCAAGGTGGTCAAACTCCCCAACTCAGCCTCCTCTTCTAAATTCTTGCTGGTACCTTGTTTTTCTCACCTCTTTTTCCTTCCTCTCTTTCTCCATTCGAAAAGGTAGGACATCACTCACAAAGCTCCAGCGGTGGGAGCTCGGGAATGCTAACAGAGTCCTTGGAGCTTTTAGGGTGGAAAAGTGTTGCTGGTGCACTCAAGGATCCTCGTGTAGCCTTTCCGTGTGATTTTAATGACTCAGGGAAACAACACACCGCTGGACATTTTTAAAAGCTTCACCCACCCTTCCAGCCTGGACTCAGCGTGGCCTCTCTCGGTGTTTTAAACACACTCCATTAACAGGATTCCCTGGCTGAAAGCGGGCGTAGGAGGGAAGGCACAAGCCTATTTTTGGATGCACGATGCCGTGCAATACACAGAAGTCCCCTTGTTGAGGGAGGACGTGGGATGGAGAGAAGCAGAAGGTGTAGGAGATGGAGGGAACTGAAAGCTGGAGAGGGACTTTTTATAAGACTGTGTAGTGATAGGACCAGGGGTAATGGTTTCAAACTGAAAGAGGGGAGATGGAGATGAGATCTGGGGAAGAAATTGTTGACTGTGAGGGTGGTGAGAGCCTGGCCCAGGT
>JAOQGM010000039.1:3310605-3321387 GCA_027564225.1 Gallinago stenura | reverse complement strand
TCTCTCCTGGAGCCCCTTGAGGGACTGGAAGGGGCTCGAAGGTCTCCCCGGAGCCTTCTCTTCTCCAGGCTGAACCCGCCCAAGTCTCTCAGCCCCCCCTCCCAGCAGAGGGGCTCCAGCCTTCTGATGATGAGCAGAATCATGGTCAGCAGCAATCATTTAGTTGACGTTCACTGACTCCAGTGGTTCATCTCATCCTTCCACACCCAGCAGCAACCACCACACAGGACTTGTGGTGACCCTGTAACGTCTCCCCGGAGCCTTCTCTTCTCCAGGTCTTCTCTCGGTTGGGTTTCTGCCATCCAAACCTGCAAGGATGTACAATTTTTCTCTCCCTAGATGTTGTTGTTGTTAGGATAGATTCTTATGAAAGGATAGAGAAAGCACAATGGTAGTTATCAACTGAGGTGTCACTCCTATTTTGAAGGGATACTCTTGCACACCAGGAGAGCCTGGGTCCTTTCTGGACATGGATTCATCTCTGCGCCCACAGGAACGTTCATGAGAAATCAGTTTGCATGTTCATTGAGTTCTCACTGGATTGCTTCTTGCTCTGGCCAGCGTTGTCCAAAGCTGACATGTCTGCTCTTCAGAGTCAGCTGTACTTCCTTCCCTGCTCTTGCTCTGTCGCTATAAAACAGTGATAAAATTCTAGTTATTTTCTGTGAATCGGTTGTTTGCTGTAACAGAAGAGGTAATGTTTTTCTAATCCCCTTGTTTCTTACAGACAGCGTTTAGTTTTTCATCAGACTGTGGCAGGTCTGTCTGCCTTGGCAAAGAAGCAAAAAATACTACAGGAGAAATGTCACAGCATCTGGCTTAACATGGCTGGTTTGGGCTGTAAAGGGTTAAAATATGAAATCGTGACGGCTTAGGCTTTCTCGGAATGTTTTTAAGAGAGTATAAAAAATTCATTTGACTGGTTTCAAGTAGGGGACAGGTTAAAACTTTGCTTGTTGTGGCAAAAAAACCCACCCAAAACCCAAACAACCCCTCTGGGTGTTTTCCATGAGTTTGGACTTTCTGGCAAGACCAATGACAGTTAAATAACACTTTTTTTTTTTTTGCGTCATGGAACTATCACTGTTGTCAGCTCTCCTAATGTTATGTATCCCACATGAGATGGGACCAAAGCAGCAGATTTCCAAACGCAGGTGAAATCTGAATTCCTAGCGGTAGGGCTGCGGTGCTGCTTGGCTGAAGCAAGTTCTGAGCCTTAGATGAGAAATTCTGAGTTGGGTGATGACGTGCTTCATCCCGACAATCAGGCGGTGTGTCATGAGGTTGGTCCCAGAGCTCAATCGGTTCCAAATCTGGAAAACACAATAATTGCACACACACACAAAAAAAAAACAACAAACCCCAAACCACCGGAGCTTTTAGTGGATTTTGAAAGAGCTGGATTCTGTTCGGTGCCAGAAATTACTCATTCAGAGGCTTTCTCATTGAACTTCCAGCTCCGAGATATTTCTGAAAGGAGAGAAATGCAATGGAGCCTTCTAGTAATGGAGCCTTGAAAGCCTCTGTCTTACTGCAGGGAACAGTCAAACCTGGGGATCTCACTGTACAGACAAGGAGAGAGAAAATAGGAGTGAAATTGAAATTTTTTAGTGATAAGAGTTCATGGGGCATGTACCATTGGTCATCCCACCAACCTGCGGTATCTCAGGATGCGTTGCCCTGCTGCTTCCTCCTGGTTTTTGTTTTCAGCTAAAGGGAGTATTTTGGAAACCTGCCATCCCATAATGAGGGTGGGAGGAGAATGATGTGAAATGTCCCCAGAGGTCATCTCCAACCTGCTGCTTGGCCGGCTCAAATTAATCCTAAATGTAAAAAAAGAAAAGCTTTTCAAGGTAAGAAGTAACACAGATTTAGGTATAATGGAGTTCTAGATTTTAACTGGTGTGTAAATTACTCTTCTCTCTCTGTGTTTGAAGAGGATATTTTTATTTTTTTTTTTAATTCTTACCCATATAAATTAAATGTTGTTCCTTTTTGCTGCAGCTATTCATAGTCTGAAGCTGAGTCGCAACCACGTGGACTGGCACAGTGTGGATGAAGTGTACCTTTACAGCGACGCAACAACATCGAAAATTGCAAGAACCGTTACACAAAAGTTGGGGTTTTCCAAAGGTAATATTTCTCAGAGTTTGTAAAGCCTACTGTAAATACTGGTATTTCAAGGTTGTTACTTTAACTCTAGAAGGATATTACGAGTTTGATGTTTTAATCTGTGACTGGCTCCCCTTGGCCCATTGCAGTTGTTACAGAAGAGTACAGGAGGTGCCTTGGGTTGTTGTACGTAATTTTAACTAGATGTGAGTGAGCTATGACTTATTTTTATTATATATTTTATTATTATTTTGGATGCAGCAGTGAGCGTGTGAAAACATTACAGTGGCAGAGTCTAGCAGCTACGATGTAAGAATCACAGTTCCCTTTGCAACCTGAATTTTAGCGCTGTCTACTTTCATACTGTGATGCATTCCTTAAATACACCATCATCCCTTCTCCTCTCACCACCTCCTGCCTTTTTTTTTTTCTTTTTTCTGCTCATTAAACAGATGTATGAACTGAGAAGGTGAAGCTTTTAGCCAGAAATTGTATCCAGTGGGAACCCGGGCTCATTTAAGCCCAAAACTACCAGTTATAAAGCCAACGTGGCTGAGATGGTGGGAAGGGAGGATGGTCTCTCTCTCGAGCAAAAGGCAGATTATTGCCAACTTAGAAAATTGGAACTTGTCCCCTCTGTTGTGGTGCTTCTATGCACTGTTGGACAACAGCAAAAACAAGAAAATACACAGCTGTTTTCTTCCCTGGTCTCTAAAGATACAAGATTGGGTAATAGGTTTGGTTTTAGTCTCCATGCCTCTCTTCTGCAATTAATGCCCTCCTACCACACAGGGCTCTTGGGTGCACACTTAATTAGTGTTTGTCCAGAATGAATATAATTTAATGGTTCAGTTGTGGAAGAAATGAAATATTCTGTATCCAGAACATGATTTTGACGGAGTGTAATAAATAAGATCATCCTAAACAGTTTGGGGAGAGAAATATCAAGTAGAAGCCCACAATAAACAAAAGCTGTCCTGTGTAAAAACTGCCTTTAGGGGTTTTGTTGCATTTTCCTCTTCCTTACAGACAAAACAAGTTGTTTGCTTCAATTTTTAGGGTGGGGAGTGATGCTGCTTTCCTCTCCATGGTTATCTGAAGGGCTTGCTGGGTTCCTGGGCAGGGCTGTGGTCCTGTCCGTGGGTCTGTCACTAGAGGGGGATGGAGACACGTTGTGCCAATGTGGGGAAATTTGAGGTTAGATCAGCTTGAAATAGAGCATAGGTTTCCTGTCGAAATGAGGAAAAAAAAAAAAAAGTAAAGCTTTTCAACTGAGTCAGAGAAAGAATGACAACACTTAAACTGGTTTTGGTGGCCAGATCATTTCCGTGATCCCTCCATGCAGTGGAAGTAAGGGGGTGTAAGGGGGGAGTTTATTGGTTGAGACACACAGAAGAAGGGTATTGTGTTGTAAAAGTCGATGGACAATTACACAGCTGCTGTCTAAAAAGTTGTTTTTTCAAAACATCTCTGAAATTAGTTATCTTTACAGTGGAAATGGCCTGTTAATGTGCTGACTGACACAATATCACCCAGTTGCTCAAACCTCTCAGGAGTTTAAAACTGCAGATATTTAAAAGCATATGCTGTTCCTTTAATGTATAGTCTCATTTTCAGAATACTTTAATGTATAGGTCTGAGACAAGTCAAGCTTCTGTGAAGGTGTAAGACCATCGCTTAGGTTGAATGTTAGGTTGAATGTAATTGATCTGGGATCATGGTTTTTTTTTCTACAGCTTCAAGTAGTGGGACAAGGCTACATAGAGGCTACGTAGAAGAAGCCACGTTAGAAGACAAGCCACCACAAACTAGTCACATTGTGTTTGTTGTGCATGGTATTGGGCAGAAAATGGACCAAGGAAGGATCATCAAAAATACAGCTATGTGAGTGCTTCGTAATATTTGCAGTACAAACTCTAGCCTCAATATTAGTCTGATACTATTTATAATAGCAGACTCTTTGCTTTAAACTGTATCTTTTCTTTGTGGTTGGACTCGATGATCTCTGAGGTCCCTTCCAACCACCACAATTCTGTGATTCTGTGATTCTTTCCTTTCCTCCTCTTGCCCTGAATCATTAGTCTTTATATTGTGGGTACGCTAGATTCTGAGTTAATTTGGATATGTGGACTTCGTGAGAGCAGCTGCAGGAGCGAGAAGATCAAAGATATATTCTGTTTTCATGATCAACGTTTGTGACATTTAGGGGACTGGCCTGTGAATTTCTAGCAGCTGTGGTTGAAAGTTTACTGGGTCTTTTCATTAAGTGTCTTCTGTCAAGACAGATGGGGGTTTGATTTAACATCTGAGCTAATTCCGAAGGCTGGTGGACGGGAAGAGAAGCTCCGGAGCTATTGAGGATGCTGCACCTGGAAAGAGTTTTGGATGTCAGAAGAAATTGTAAAGTCCTGATGACAACACTGTGAGGGATGAGGCAGTGTTAAGGACTGCTTAATTAGCTGAAAGAAGAGGCTAAAAAAGTGTTAATTGCAAATCAGTCTTGCGCAGATGGTTTAGTATGTATGTCCTGAACAACTCCACGTTCCATCAAAGTTGACAGAAACAGTGACATACCCAGTGGCTCTTGTGACAGTGTGTGCAGAGCTGGGATTGCTGATTTTTGTGGTAAGAGCTTTGCAAACCTCTTTAAATCCAGAATAGCAGTGTAGGTCAGGGCTTATCTGCCGTCGCTGTGGTGTGTACCATCATGTCAGCAGGCTCTTGTGTCCATTCAGCTCGTTGTCCCACTCCAGTGTCCTCTGGTGTGGTCAAGTAGACCTCTTGATTTCACCGCCGTGTCATTTGTCATCTCAAAGCAACCAACCTGCTCCTCCCCTTGTCTGGGTGCTTTGCTGCTGTTTTATCCCTGTTGTTTAAGAGCAAGGAAATCAAAACCAAAGAAAACCAATCCATAGCCCTTGATAAAAACCTGAAGCGAGTCACCAAAATAAATGCTAAAACTTGAATTTTTGTAGGCTGCAATTACACTGACAATGCAAATACCCTAAATATAGGTTGGACTTGATGATCTTAAAGGTCTCTTCCGACCAAAACAATGATGATCTCTCTGCTTTAAGAACAGGGATGAGAAATAAAACTTCCACCCTGGAATCATTAAGGTTTTCTGCTTTTCCTTTCTCCCTACCCCATTTTCCATCAAACACGCCTATAGGGCCTCTATGGGTGGATTAACTGCAGCTCGGGACATAGCACATAGGTGTTCATTCCATAAGAAGTCCTGATTTAATTGACAGCCAATTATGTACAATCTTTTATCTAAAAGGGAAACGAGAGGTTTTGTGTCTCAGTAAATCTCATGTCCTCAAGAAAAAGCAGACAGTATTGCACAGCCTTTTAAAATGCCGATTATTGGCATAAATTGTGTATTCTGTACAAAATCTGCAAATGAAAACAACATTTTAGATTGAAGTCCTTTTTTTTTTTTTTTCTTTTGAGAGCTTAAAACTTATCAAACTTATCACTGAGGAACATCCCATATGTTCTAGGAAGAGATTTTAGAGGAAATGTCTGCCAGGCCAGCACAGTGGCAGCTCTTACAAGCGTACTAACACTTCCTGTTAGCACCTTCATCCATGAAATATGTGTTTATTTATTTTATTTATTTATTTATTCTTACATTCATTTACATTAGGGACACAGTCCAATATTGCCTTTTGAAAAATGGTAAGATGGATAAGGAGAAATATTTTTTGACTGTTCACACTTTAAAGTAGAAAAGACTTACAGTGTTGGGTTTTTTTCCTTTTAAATGCACGTTCTTTAGTAGGAAGCCTGTAGTTGGAGCGATGCTAAATCTGTAACTTAAGCCACAGGTCTGCCCATCAGTGTCACTGCCCCTTTCTTCCCCCATCAGTACCTGGGTACCACCAGGAGATGTAGAAGGCACTACCAGCCCTCAGAGTAGAAGGTACTACCAGCCCATGGTTGACTTGGGCTGTCTTTGAAGGACTCGGGTGTCCCTTGTGATAGACATCTGCTGGTGTGGGAACTCCCCGGGTAGGTGTTGTGTATTTCCTTTAGAAATAGAAAGTTGCTTTTTGGTTTAGGCACCAGGACATCTGGCAGGAGAAGTTCCTCCAAAGAGTGCCACCAGTCTTCTCCATGGACTCTGGGCCACGGATGGGGAGAGACAGGTGATGAGGCAGGTTGGACAAGGCAAACTCCGTAACACCTTGTGGGTTTATTATTATGATTCTTGGAGGGACTCTGGGATCTCCCGAAGGGAATGACTTCTCAGGTGCTTTTCCTTTCAACCATCCACAAAAAAACTGTCCTGGGTGCTTTGCCTTTGCCGTGTACATTTATTGTTGCTTCTTGGGGGGTTCAATCTACCCTGGGATAAAACTTTGACTTTTACTTCAACCTGGGTTAGAGCAACACTTCAGCTCATAGCACAAAACCATACCCTCCCTTGAACAAATGGCCTTAAAAGGAAGAAAAAGTGCAAAAAAACAGTTTATAACCCAGACATGGGGTACTCTGTTGGTAACCCAGGCTGGTGAGAGACCCTTCCAGAGCTCGTTGAACACACTCTGTCCTTAGTGTACCACCTCGAGAAGAAATTGGTGCCGCTCACACCACATTTCTGCGTCGTTAGGTGGATACAGTTGGTTCCGGAGGGGAAAACAGAGCTCTGCTTCCAGGGTAATTTAAAATTATATGCGCTGATTTCATTAAGGAATGGAGTTCAGTCAAGCCATGAAGGTGGCTAGATGCTGCGGTGGCAGGGTGCCCTCTGAGTGGGTAAATGGTAAAAGGTGCCTTTTATCGACGCTTGAATGAACGGGCCTGGGGTAGATGTGACACCGTTGTGTTTCTTCACAGCGTAGTTAAACACATTTATTATCTAAATGTAGCCCGGCAGCTGGTACAACAAGCTGCTCCTGTCAGTGCTGATATTAAATTAACTGGGGAACTCGTCTGGGAAGAGTCGGTGCCTCCTCCGGGCTGGAGCAGTGATTCACCTCCCCTAATGTGAACAGAATAATGTGCTCTGAGTCCTTCCGACAGCGTAGGGATGGCTTCTTTACAGAAGAATATAATATAGTCTGTATTTCTGCGTGATATAAACTAAGATATTGTGTCCTAATGTCATTAATTGGAGGTGGTTTGTTGTTGTTTTTTTTCTTTTTTTAATTTGCGGTCAGATACAGTATTCTGGCATTGCCAGGTAATAAGGTACAACATTGATTATTATATATTTTTTTTAAAGTTATTTTGGGATATCCTTTCATTTTACTGTACCTGCTTTCATATTGTTATTTAGAATATTTTTGCCTATTCTCTCTCTGAGTTTTATGCTTCTAGATTACGGCAGGGGTGGCATGGGGTTTCTTACATAGAATTTAGGAATGTGACTGTCCATGTTTCCAGCCTCCTTTAAAAATATCCCATTTTTTTACCTGACGTAGGTAAAGGTCAGACCCTTTTGGCTGACCTTCTACGTTTCATCAGCTCCTGTGCTCGGAAATTGAATGGAGTTAACTCTTGGGTGTTATTTCCATAATAGCTGTAACGTCGTAATGACGCTTCTTGGCTGTTCTTACCCTAAAGCTGGTGTCTCTCTGCCTCTGTCTGAATCTCCTGTTTTGATTCAAAAATTGTATTTGCCTGGGCTGCAAAAATTGCTGTCTGCCCAAAGCAGCGTCATGTTGGCCTTCCATAATCGCCAATTACGTTTTTATTGCAAGTCCCATTAGAAAGCATTTTAATTGTGGATTATCATTATAATAATTACTTTCAAATAGCTATTTTGGTGAAATTCCAGCGGTGTGGTGGCCCTGACATAGTGCAGAGCCTCTCAGATGCCTTTCGGTGCATTAAATACATGCTGCTAGAATCTCAAATCAAAATTTCCTGTGAAATTTTTCCTGTAATTTTTCACTTTTTAGATATTGGGTAGCTTTGCTTGTTTTTCATTCAAACGCTTACGTGGCATTAGATACAGATTACATACTCGTTTTCCATTCTTTAGTGCTGGTGGTAATTGCATGTTTTTTTCCTGAAATTAAGCATCCAAATGGTAAAAATTATCTTACAGGTTTCAACTTGAGCTTGCCTTGCAAGCTAGATGAGGAGTTGAGCGCAAGAGGTAAAAGGTGATAGTTAGGTCATTAAGTACTTTCATAAGAGCCTGTTTTGTGTACCTTTATTAATAATCTAACACATGATTGCATCTCGGGTGGAAGCTGTAACAGCCTGTTTGGGGCTTAGATGTATCTCTAGGTCTGTTCTGGTTCTTGTCCCCACCCTGGAGCCCTCGTTTCTGCCCAGTGCTGCCCTTTCCCTGCCCACACCAGCACCAGTCTCTATGGACCCATTGCAAACTGGATCACTGCGGCTGGTCCAAACAACCAAAACCCCCTCTGGAAGGTAGGAGCCAGTGGTGAGGAGGCAGAAGATGACAACAGGGACAGGGAGAGCCCAATCTGCTCTACACCGAAGCCATTGTCTCGTTCATTATGGGGATCCCACAATCCCCCACCAACCGAGCGGCTGGAGTTCCTTTGATTGTGCCAAGTCCCATGATTCTCCAGAAAGCTGAAGTGTGAGTCACCATCATCCTTGCTTTGTCTGCAGTCTGGAATTTCCATCTTTCTTCCAAAGTAAAAGGAGTCTGCATGTGTCTCACCCTTCATTCTGCAAACCTGCCAATGTCTATCCAAGCCCAGAGCAAATCCAAATCCATTTGCTGCAACTTCTACAAGTGCTAAAGCTCATCTGTAGAAAGCCACGTGTGGGATTATTTCTGTCCTCTTCTTATTACAGACTCATATTAAAAAAGATATTCCACCAACCTGTTGTTTCCCAGGCTGAGAGCGTGCGCACAAGCGGATGGTAGCCCAAAAGTGAACTGGCTGGCCAGGGAAGCGGTTGAGTCCCCATCCCTGGAGGTATTTCAAAGTTGTGTAGATGTGGCATTTAAGGATATGGGTTAGCGGTGGTTTTAAGGCATTTAAGGATATGGTTTATGGTTTTATGGGTCTTGGCCGTGTTAGGTTGATGGTTGGACTCAACGATCACTTCCAACCTAACCGATTCTATGAGTCTCTGTCCTAGAGCAGGGGTCTTAAAGTGTTTGGTCTGAGAGCAGGTGAATCCCTGAAGAACAGCAGCAGAATCACAGGATGGTTTGGGTTGGAAGGGACATTAAACATCATCTCATTCCAAGCCCCCTGTCACAGGCAAGGACACCTTCCAGAAGATGACTTGTGTCTTGCAGTTGCTCTTTGTAATCTGCCTAGGCTTAGACTTGGGCTTGCATCTCTGTGATGCGGATAAGGGTTTGACAACACCCTCACTTTCATTTCCTCTGGCTTCAGCAGATCACAGTTTTTATTACTCATACCCGCTACTCTCACTTCAATTTACCAAATTTAGCTCAAGTGAGCCCTGAGTTTCCTCAATAACTCGTGGTATTATTTCCTCAAAGAGGCGGTGAGTGTTGCCCTCCCTTTGGGTCACTCCGGCATGGTGGAAGCTGACTGCTGTATGCTTTTTAAATAATAAAAAAATAAATAAATAAATCCCTTTTTCTTGGCTATGAATCATCTGATGGAAGAGAATCTGCAAAGATGGCTTGGGAATAAAATGAGTAACATCTTCAAGCCTTCAGGCATTTTGCTCTGTTACCAGCCATCAAGGTCATTTTGTAAAATTTGTGAACCAGCTGAAGCCAACTTGTTTGTAGCTCTCTCTTTTTTAAAGCAGTATTTGTGATCACTCCACAAGAGTCAAATTAGTAGTAGAAAAAAATAAAAAACCCACCCCACAGTAATAACCGTAAATACGTTAACATGTCTCTTCAAAATATTTAAGCAAGGATGAATACCTGTGAAAATATGGTTTTATTATTTATTATTTTAATCAGAGAAAGGCAGCCAAGCACGTTTTGTTTATGGCGAGTCTCAAATTATCTATTTTCAGGCCATTCCTCCTTGCATGGAAAATAGCAATATGTCAAAGAAACCCTTTCTAAAATATGCATTGCATCTCTACCTGAGTGGTGTTGTTTTTTCCTTCGAGAAATAATAAATTTCAGTTGTTACCCTGCATTTTGATGTGTAGATTTAAACAATAAACGTTGCTCTAGGGTCAATATTTCAACATCCATTTGTATTGGAAAGGAGAAGAATTCTCTGCCTGTTTAAATGAGGATTTATGACTCCAGTTGGTGTTAGCTTCGCAAGTAAGAAGAAGGACCTGCCATCTAATAAAATAGCTCAAAATATTGATTTATAAAAAGCCGAAAGAGGGAGACTTTATAGCAGAATGGCATCCTGGCTTGTATTAGAAGTGGTGTGACCAGCAGAAGAAGGGAAGTGGTTGTCCCCCTGTACTCAGCTCTGGTGAGGCCACAGCTGGAGTGTTGTGTCCAGTTTTGGGCACCTCAATACAAGAGAGACATTGAGATGCTGGAGTGGGTGCAGAGAAGGGAAGCGAAGCTACTGAAAGAGAATAAAACTTATGAAGAGCGATTGAAAGAGCTGGGACTGTTCAGTTTCAGGAAGAGGAGGCTGAGGAGAGAACTCATCACTCCCTACAACTACTTGAAAGGATATTGTAGAGAGGTTGGTGCTGGTCTCTTCTCCCAGGTAATTAGTGATAGAACAAGAGAGAATGGCTTCAAGCTACAACAGGGTAGGTTTA
>JAOQGM010000039.1:3170886-3186730 GCA_027564225.1 Gallinago stenura | reverse complement strand
CCCGGAGCCTTCTCTTCTCCAGGCTGAACCCCCCCAACTCTCTCAGCCCCCCCTCCCAGCAGAGGGGCTCCAGCCCTACCAGCATCTCCGTGGCACCTCCATCTCCTTCCAACATGGTTAAAATGAGAGAAAAAGGTTAAAATGTGCCGCACAGGGACAGTGGTGGCTGAAATCCAGCTGTTCTGCCCCGACTGTGCGTTTGGCTCAGGTTTTGCCGGGGTTTTGGGTGGGCTCTGGGAGGGTGTAAAGAGTAAATCTCTGCGAGAGGTTAATCCTCTCACGGCAGTGGCCCTTCTCCAACCTGTCTCTGGGTTCCTGCGATGGAGGAAGGTTTCGGAGATGCTGACACAGGCACTGTTGAGGGTCAGCCCCTTCCTCAGGGCAGGTTTCTTGGCTCTCAGCACACAAACTCAGTTGAAGAGGGTTCTGTCCCCACCTCGCAGCAAATTCACCTTTTCTGGGGGAAATTTTTCCATCCAGATCATTTCCCTGCTCTGGGTTAGACACACGCTGCTACAAAATCTAGAGCAGAAAGTTTTCTGTCCTCAAGCCATGCTGAAGTAGTGGTAAAATGGGACAGGACTAAAAAAAAACAACAAAAAAACAGCCCTGCTGGGGCAAGCCAAGAGATTTAACCAAACCAAAGGAATTTTTCTCCTCATTTCTGCAACGTTTACGCTGCAAACTCTGGAGGGTCAGCAGCCAAGGTAGAGGCACAGAGGGTAGCTCTGTTCAGCTGTTAAATACCACGGGACGGATGTGCCTCCTGGGTCAGGATGTTCCTCCACCAGCTGGTTGCCGGAAACGGGGAGGATGTCTCTGGATCAGGCTTGTCCAAAATATTTCTCCTGCGCAGGTCCAGGCCCTCTGCTCCCAGCCTCAGCGGGGAGAGCTGGGCTGACCCCATGTGGCCACAGACTTGTTATGGCACCCGTTTGGCTTTGAAAATTAAAACTCACGACTTTTCAACAGTTACTGAGGCAAAACGCAAAATGTACCTCGTATCCCTAAAATCTTTCCGTCAAGGAAAAGGCATCGCCCAGGGGGTTAAGTTAAATCCCCGTTTCTCACCTTTCACGCAGTGGAAATCACAGAATGGAGTTGGAAGGGACCTCAAAGATCATGGAGTTCCAACTTGATGCCTGGGCAGGGACACCTCCCAGTGGAAATGTGTCCACGCTCCCAGTTTCCCCCATTTAACCAGCCAAAGCAGCACTTTTCCATTCCTTTTCGTGCACAGAAGTGAGATAAATTGTTCATTTTTTAGCACAGATGGGACCTTCCCGGTCCTCTTCATCCCTCAAAACTAAGGAGATAGAGAAGGGATGGGAAAGGAAAGCTCCCAGCCACTCTGCGCCTTTCCCTTACAATCAAAGGTTAATATTTGTGCTTAAAAAAGGTTCATGATTCACCCAAGCAGCCCCCAGTCCTGGACAAGTTCGGGGCATCGCCCCCAGACTTTGGGTGTGCCGGAGCCCAGGGAGGTCAGTGTGTGTCATCTTGGTCACTCTGGGCCCCAAGAAGTCAAAACTGAGTAATGTTGATTGTTTCCAACGGTAACAGAGTGATTCATTCTGAGGGTAACGTAACGGGGAAGGGGGGGCAGAAACCGTGGAAAATGAAAATCATGTCTCAGAAGCACGTTGTATAATTATCTCATTAAGCAGGCCTCCTGCTCCATGCGTGCCTTGGCCTCAGCTATTTATAAAACAATCTCTTGAAATGATCTCTGCACTGTTTTCTTTTTTTTTTTTTTTAATTGAAAAGGGAGAAAACCCCTCATCCTGCCCCCTGGCAGCCTTGGAGGCTGAGGAACACCCACCCCAGCACAGGACAGGACAGCAGGTCTTGGCCAAGGGGAGCGATGGCCAACCCAATCCACTCAAAGATGAAAAGTATCAAAGTGAGCGATGCTTTCGTGACAAACACTGCTGCCACCTGCAATTCCTCAGGAGAAAAGAGAAACCTTTGTACAGTCCTTTCTTCTGAGCTATCCCTCCGCAGGTACCCTTGAGCCCCTCCTGAGCCATGGCCAGCTGTGGATTAAGGACAGGGGCCCTTCAAAGCCACCAAGCAGCTTCCCAGAACTCCCGAGGCCAAACCCCAGTCAAATGCAGGGAAACTTATGGGGAGAAGCTGGCAATTACACCCTGTGAGCTGCCCAGTGACCTGCTGCTTCTGAAAAGCATCCCACAGATCTCCACTGACCCTCCTGTTGTCCAGGACTCGCTTTTACCTTCCCCAGAAGAAAATCCCAGCTGAAAAAACAACCCACCAAGCTGTAAAGAGAAAGCAGACACAAATGAGAGGATGTGTGATCCAACAAATACCTCCCTGCATCATGGTGAGGGGAGCAGAACCCCCCACACTCCACTGAGGAGAAATTACTCCCCATGCTGAGGGGCACTTGCCTGCTCCCCTGCCACCCGCCTCACTCCTGGAGAGCTGTTAGTTCAGGGAGAGCGTGGGATTCTCTTTCAGGCCTCAAAACCCTGTCAGGGAACGACAAACGCCTCAGAGTTCAGGCTGGTGGAAGGCCCCAGAAGCCTCGGTGCCTGCTGCCTTCAGCCTTCCCCTCACCAGCCCCACCGCCAAGGTAGAGACAGCCCTTCTGGTGGGGGAACGCCGGGAGAAGTGGCGGGGAGAGCTAAGGCCAGGGAGAAACGAGGCCGAGGAGAGCCGAGGCCTGGACAAGCAGCGACCCCTATCCGGCGTCCGCCATCTTGTCTCCGCCGCCAGATCCGGAGCGCCACGTGACGGGAGAGACGGGGCTCTATCGGGGAGGGAGGGGGCGGGGCCACACCGCCCACCGCCCAATCCGCGCGCGGTGGGCGGGGCTCTTACCGAAGGTCGCGAGGTCCGGAGCGGGGGCGGCCCGGAGTTCTGAGCGCGCGGAGCCGGGGCGGGGCCGGCGTGCGGTGATTGGCTGCGCGCCGGCGTGCGTGCGCGCGGGGCCCCGCCCCCTCGCAGTGCCACGTCTGTGCGGCGGCTGCGGCGGAGCCGGTGCGGGAAGCAGTTGGCGCTGCGGCCTCGTGCGCGGGTGAGTGCGGGAAGGGGGAGCGCGGCGCCTGAGGGGCTGGGGATGAGGTGAGGGGCCCCCTCTCTGAAGGGCTGGGGATGAAGTGAGGCGGGGTGGTGAGAGAACTTCCGCCCCCCCCCTCCGCAATGGCTGTTATGTGAGGGGATCCCCCACACACACCCGTGAGGGGCTGGGGAACCCCCTCGAGGGGCTGGGTGAGAGGGTGAGGGGATACTCCCCCCACCCCGAGGGGCTGGAGGTGATTTGAGGCCTCCCCGCCCCACAAAGGACTGGGTGTGAGAATGAGGGGACCCCTCCTGAAGGGCCGGGTGTGAGGTGAGGGGACCCCCCCGAAGGGTTAGGGGGATAGATGAGGGGCTGGGTGTGAGGTGGTGGGGCGGGGGATCCCCTTCCTTGAGGGGCAGGGTGAAGGATTACCCCTCGAGGTGCTGGGGATGAGACACCACACACCCCCTGAGGGGTAGGGGGTAAGATGAAGGGACTTCTCCGAAGGGCTGAGGGTGAGGTGAGGTGACGGGGAGAGGGGACCCCCTCCTTGAGGGGTAGGGTGAGGGGTTCCCCTCCACCATTGAGGGGTAGGGGGGCGAGGTGAGGGGGTGAGGAGAGCTCCTCGAGGGGCTGGGGGTGAGATGAGGGGATCCCTACTCCCGAGGGGATGAGGTATGGGGATCCCTACCCCTGAGGGGGTCAGGTGAGGGGTAATGGAGACCCCAACATACCGTGCTCTCTTCCCTGCTGGCTTCTGGAATGGAGCAGAGGGAGGTGGGATGGGTGAGAGGGACCAAAGGTGCCCCTATCCCACTCCTGGAACCCGGGATGCTCCGGGGGAGGCCTCAGGTGTCCACCAGGTCCAGTATCCAGGCTCACAGGAGGTCTGGAGGGGAGCCCAGCCACCCATCATAACAGGCCCGAGTTCTTCCTTCCCGTACGTTGATCTTTTTTTAATTGACCAATGATGCATTTCTAGTGAGTAATGTCCCTGTGGACATGTGGGGGGACACGTCTAGTGACATGTCCCTGACTCCAGAAAACGCATGAAGCTTCAAACTTCTTCCTGCTCCATCAGTGCCGGATGTAGTTTGAACAATAACTTTATTTAAAAAAAATACTAGCTGCTTGAAAAGCATCAAAAATGTATTTCCTTCATGTGTTTTTTTCTACCACTGTGTGTTCTGTAACTCCAGAGCTGAAATTTATTCCATTTATTTGATTCTGTCCAGGATGCTATTTGAATGTTGTGAATGAATTGATGAATTCTAGGAAGGCTTTGTAACGGGGTAACAGCAACGTTAAGAGTAACCCAGATCTAGGAACAGAGGTACCAAACGTGTTGCTGGAACCAGGGAGACTTTGATTTTTAGGAGTTTTGATTAGCAGTGATGTAATTAATATGCTGGTGATGGGCTTGCAGTCAGCTCCGGGTATTGATGCGATCCGATCGATAAAGCTCAGGACTGGGACTTGGAAGAGCTGAATTCTCACTTCTGACTCTCCTGGAAACATCTATGGAAACGTTTTTCTTTGCACTTCATTTTTCCCGCTGTTTCCTTTTGAAAATTCATGTGGGATGAGAATTTTTATCGCTGTTTAATTGTTCTAGCAGCAATTATTATTATTTTTTTATATGCAAGACTGAGATGAGAATGGGGATTTAAAGGCCAGTGTGTACCAGCAGGTGGCATAAAAAGATTTTATGGTTGTTTTGTGGTGGGTTTTTTTTTTTTTGTTGGTTATATTTTTTTCAGAAGCTTTTTCAGTTGGGTTTCCAAAGCCACCTTCAGTTTTGAGAGGTGTGTGCTCCGGTTTTGCTGAGATGCTTCATAGTTCATCCTCTCTACCTTCTCTGGGCAGCTTAATGGGGCTATGAGGTGTCGTATGTGGAAAAGCATCCATCCCAAAGACATTTTTCTTTCTGATGTTCATTTGGCCTGTCCAAAAGTGTGTGACTACCATATTTTATGGAGCAGCTAAGTTAATTTGAAGATGTATAAAGAACTTAATCACAGGAGAAATTCCCATGATAATCTCTCTTCATACTAGGTATTCCACAAGTGATAAAGAATTATTTTCCTATACCTAGAAATTAGGAAAATATATCCCTTTGCTTCTTCTTATCCCCAGTGCTAAATAACGCCCAATTCCCCACTGTCTCTTTAATCATTAACAGGTGTCTCACCATCATCTGGGCAGTTGTGCTTTTTTTTTCCCTGTCACAGGACAAAGAGGCGCTGCGCTTCGCAGCTGTGATGGCGTTAGGTTTTGGAAATACACCGAGCGAACAGGAGCGCCCCAGAAACGCGGCACGGGCTGTAAGCGTGTGAGCAGGCTGTTGTATCATCTGTGTTTTCATCCATACAACGCGGTGCCTCTCGGCTGAGATAATCAATATTGATGTGATGGGACTGGTTGAAAAAAAAAAAGTGCATTATTCCTACCATGAGTTTAAAATGCAAGTGATCTCCTCTATACTTGGTAAACACTTTTAAGAGTGCTAGATGCTTTGCTTTTCCGAGGGCTATAGGGGTTAAATTTCTTAGTCAATGTTTGATCTGTTTTATTATTTTTTTTCCAAGAGAAAAAACTTCCCAGATGAACATAGAAGTTGTGTTGACTTTAGATAACGCGTGCGGCGTCAGCGTGTGCGCTCTTTGTTTAACCCAACGGCCTGGTCTGGTGAAGGTTGAGGAGCTTCAATCGCAGATAAAGCAAACAGCAGTTGTGGTTTCATTCACTTTTCCTTACATCCCTGAGGAACACCACACGGCGTCAGAGAACCAGGGAAAATAGTGCATTTAGGGATGAAAAGGAGCAAACCAAAGTGTTCCTTACCCGTGTGCTTTCTCTTCCAGAACACCTGCTGCAGCCATGATGCCCGTTGCAACCGTGATGCCCGACGACACGCCGATGTTTGACCCAAGTATTCTCCACGAACTCGACTGGAGCGAGAACACGACGACGTTTTCTCCCGCTATTTCTCCTTTAGATCCAGGAGACGGTCTGGTTTTGAGACCGCTTTGCACGGCTGATTTGAATCGAGGTAGAATCCCGTCACAAACAAAAGCTGGGTGCTGAACTAGATGGGGTGTATTTCTGCATTATCTCTCAACAGATTAGGATTACCTACTTTAGCTGATTTGGGTTATTTTTACCAGTAAGGAATTTGAGCGCTTGGCACCCTGGATTGGTGCTGTGTTGGTTGACCCTCAAAATTTGTTTGACTCCGAATAACCTCAAAAACCATCTTAAAATTCAAGTCAAATCTTCCAAATAATTCACAGCTTCCTACTCATCGCAGCTTTAGAGAGGGAGTGCAGTTGTTCATACTCTTCCCTCTAATATTAATTAATGTGACCCGCCATATTCTTCTTAGTGCATGGAGACCTCCAAAATTCTGTAGAGCTGGATGGTGCCATGGGGATGTTCACTTTCCAAACAGCCGTGGCGGGTTGTTCTGTGTGATTTGGACCTAATTGCGTGTCTCTGTCACAGGTTTGTGGTTTTTTTTCCTTTCTTTTATAACAGGCTTTTTTAAGGTTCTGGGTCAGCTGACGGAAACCGGAGTTGTGAGCCCGGAGCAGTTTATCAGTGAGTATATCGTTATTTCTTGGCGTTTCCCTAGAGGAACAAGAGGATACTGATGCTGACAGCAAAGCTGCTTGGCTGTGAGGTTCCCGATGCCGGAGGGATTTATTAGCTCAGCCTTTGGCACTCAGCATCGAATCCAGTCGCAGCCATCCCCGTGGGGCCTAAATTCCATACCTGCTTTTGAGACTGAGCTTTAGATACCTGGCAAGAATCTGCTGCGAGTCTTAGACTTCCCCAAGCAGTTTAATCTGGGATTAACGGTGCCCGTTGCGCTGTCTGTCTGCTCCCACAGAAACCTTCGAGCACATGAAGAGATCTGGAGATTACTACGTTACTGTCATAGAAGACACCAATCTTGGACAGATTGTTGCCACGGCAACGCTGGTGATAGAACATAAGTTCACTCACTCCTGTGCAAAGGTATATTCTCCCTGCAGCTGTAAAGTGAGAGAAAAGATCCTGTCCCCAGACTCCGTGCCCGTTCTTTTTATGGTGTTACTGTGTGATGAAGTACCTTCTGCTGAGTCAGTGACAAAGGCATTTCAAAAATATCTCCTATCTTTGGGTGCTCAGCTAAATAGTACGAGGAAACTTGGGCTGTTCTTAAGGAAAAAGAGCAACGGAGTCTGTCCCGTTCTCCCAGCGAGCTTTTGATCCAGTCAGGCTCGGTTCTGCGGAGCAGATGGTTGAGGATCTTGCTGCTGGATGTGTGAAAATAGGGAACCGGAGAGAAAGGGAAAGGCTGTGGGGGGGCTGTGGCTCCCACTGGGTGCTGGAAGGGGCATTACCAGCACGTTGGCTGTTGTGGGGGGGTTGTATTGAACTAGATGGTGGAAAATCCAAGTGTGAGACGTAGCGTGGTGGGGAAACGAACACAATGGTGTTCCCTTCAACTGACACCCCCCTCTGTTTTCACAGAGGGGACGGATAGAGGACGTAGTAGTCAGCGGGGAGTCCAGAGGGAAGCAGCTTGGTAAACTGTAAGTATTTCACCACCGTTGCCATCTGACAGCAAGCTCTCACCCAGTTGGTTTCTGTCCTCCCTCCCCAGTTCACCACACTGGTGGGTACCAGCAGCCTTCAGATGGGGGGGGGGGGATTCAGCACTGCAGGGCAGGTCCCCCCCAGCCTGAAGGTGTCACCCGTTGGCCGAGGTGCCTTAAAATTGTCTGCAAGATGCTGGTGCTTTTTATTTTCTATCCTGAGTAGCAAAGGGCTGTAAAACTTCATTATTGTAGGTCTGATAACTTCAGCTAATTAAATGTTAATTGAGCAGTTGAGGGACAGTTTCATTTAACTGTTGGCTTTCTGTCTCTTTCAGATTAACGTCCACCCTGACGTTGCTAAGTAAGAGACTGAACTGTTACAAAATCACGCTGGAGTGTCTGCCAAAAAACGTGGATTTCTACAAGAAGTTTGGTTATTTGGTATCTGAAGAAAACTATATGTTTCAACGGTTCTTTAATTAAGAACTTCTACTCATTTTTTTTATTAATTTTTTTTTTGGTAAAGACTGTTGGTGGAGGAGCTTGTGCTACAAACATTCTCTTCGTGGAAAATTTCTACAGTTTATTGCTGCAGGTATAACAATCCCTATACATAATGAACATCAAATGTGTAAATCCTACAAAAAAAAAAAATTACTGACATTTTAGAAGGGTCGTTTGGGTTAGGAAATAAGCTCTTAGAACTAATTTTTACTACTGTTCAGTCGAAGTGAAGCATTTTTTTTGTTCTAGCTGAGTTCCAAAGGACTCTTGTTCAAGGGATGGTTTTTAACCAAAGGTCTATATTTTTATCTCAAATTTTTTCTTGCATTGTATTTTTCTAAAGGTTTGCGCTTCTTTTTCTCGGTGGCCCAAGTGCAGCTGCCGGGGTTGTTCTGGCTGTACTTGGCAGGAGGAGGACGTGGTGACTCGGGTAGGGACAACGTTTCTCTTGCGCAGGATTTAGTGACACCAGAACGGGCGGTTGTTGTGTCCTTTCCGTGGAATCTCCCTGAAGTTCTGCTGATATTCCTGTAGCTAAACTTTTATACAGGCACTATTTTAAACCGAATTTGGTACTATTTGTGCGGGTAGGGGAGGATCCTGATGGGCTACGTCTGAAAACAGACGTGTACTTCTCACTGCAGGGGTCCTGCACTTTAGCTGATAACTTTGTTTTCAGGATAATTACATGTTTTTTTTCTGACTTAGCCCCAACGGTTTGCCACGGGGCGAAGGTAAAGGGGGAAACCGCAAACCGGCAGGGAAATCCCCAGGGATTGTTGCTGCTTTGGAGCATCCCTTCTCCTTTAGAAGACTGGATAATTGATTTGAGCACTTTTGCCAGTGATGGCAAGCAAATAACTTACAAAGCCCTGGTTTCAACAGTAGCGTTTTGTGTGAAGAGAGTGAGAAATCCCACGTCTGTGAATAGGGCATTATAGATTACGCGAAGGTTCGTACAGAACAACCAGTTTTGTTTGTGAACAGTTGGGCCTTACAAAATGTTCTTTCTTTGTGGTGTGGAGAGCTACTTTAAGCTGTGGTGGGGGTTCTATTTAATGTTCCTGATGGTACTCCACTCAATATAGTGTTCCCTTGGTGATGTCTGGTTTATTTATTGATTATTTTTTTAAAAAATCTTTGTTTAAGCTGAATAAATGAAGACTGCCAACTGTGTCTGGTCTGCTTTTCATACTGCAGGAGGTATCCAGAGTGAGGGTGTACCTGTTGTCTTTCAGAACAGGTCAATACCTCCTCTAAATACCTGTGTTTTCCTTTCCCTGGTCTGAAAAGAACACTTCTTGAGATTCCATACAGAGTTTGAGGAAATTCTCAGCTCTTTTAGTGGTTTTCACCCATTTTCTTAGGGTTGTGCTCCTCTGAGGGAGAGCTGGACTTCTCCCCCATGTGTTCTGCTGACATAAGATCTGATTTGAAAAAGATGATCTTATTTGAATTTCATGTTATCTACACCATCTAAATAGCTCCAGGTCCTCATTAAGGGTTAATGAAAAAGATTAGTACAAATGAAGAGCAGGTGATTGTGTACCCAGCTTAGAGCACTGTAAAACTAATTAATTAGGTTGAAAGTTTGGGTTTGTGGCTGCAGGACAATGACTCTGCTGGGTGGAATGTGGCTGATCTGCATGAAGAGCTCAGGTTCTGTACATTTTTTGGGTGGCGGCTCTTCTCCCATGAGAAGGAAATCTCCAGCTCCTTCCCTAGAGCTGGAAAGGGAACTTTAGCTCCCGATCTTGGTCTTCCAGTTTTGTGTCCAAATCTGGGGAAGGGAGAAAATTGAACCTCTACTACTACTGGAAGGCCCCAGTGAGGGACCCCCTGCTGCTAATTACCATCTTTGGTTTAAATTTAACCCCAGAAAGCAATCAGTAATTGAAATACCTCCTGGCAGTGAGCTAAATGAGACAGACGTCAAGAAGTTTTAAATAAAAGGCTTAATAATAGATACACGAAGAAAACTAATCTCCAAATCCCTTAGGATGGGAGAGGCTGTTCTCTGTGAGGCAGCAGACGGAACAGAATGACTGTATACCAAAAAAAAAAATAAAAAAAATTGGTGGGAAATCCTTAGTCATGAAGCTTGTTCATTTATGAAACAGTGTCCCTGGGGAAGCACCAGGGCCCTGCTGAGATCACAGATCCAGCCTACACACGAACAAACCTCCACTGAAGCCTCCAGATCCTTCAGCCTCACCCAGGTGTCCTGGGAGGATTTCCTCCTCCTCCTCCTCCTCAGGTGTCACCTCCATCTGATCCAACAACATGTGGGAGTTGTACCTTGCCGTGTGTGCTCAAGGCGGGCTGGTCAGCTCACCCTGAGCACACACAGCAAGGTACAACTCCCACAAAGCAAACCAAGGATCCTCCAGCAGAAGGTGGCATCAGAAGAGATACTCACAGCACAAAATGCCTTTGCTGTTTACATTCCTGCCTTCACATTTTGGTGACATCTGCCCTCAGCTGCGCTATTCTGGATCATACGGGCTCGGTCAATCTATTAAATCAACCTATAACTAATTTAACAAGAATTCAGTCTTGATGTATCTAAAATTGGGAGCTGCCCTCTGGATTCATTCAGCACGTGATTATTTTATTAAATAATTAATCAGCGCTCTGTTCAAGTTGAACTTGAATAAAGCAAGCAGAGATTTTTAGAGCAGTATTTTCTCTTAAATTGGTTTCAAGAGCATCCTTCTCAAAATATTTCAGTATATAACGAGGCAGAGAGTTATATACTTTAAAATAAACTTAAATACTGCTTCAATCCCTGCTGTTGCTCGATTTCTACAAGCATGACCCATAATATATACTGAAAACAAGGTGTTTTAGCAAACTTTTTCTTTACTAAAGTCTCTTGTTATAAATTACACAAATAACTTTATAAACAAATCCCCCCCCAGCTTGCATTTTGTTTAAAGTAATAACTTTATATCATACAAATAAAGAAATTTCAAGTATGAAAAGTGCATTATTGCAATAATACCTCTTTGCAAGTCCAAAAATCTTGGTTTAGAATAAAACTGTAAAGTGTAAAAAAGGAGTAAAACAATCAGTGCCATCTATTCATTCAAGAAGTCCAACATCTTCAAAAAGATGCTTAGTGTGTTGCAGAGGCAGATTTACATCTGAAAGCAACATGTAATTGAAAAGAAGCTCTGTATGTTTGTGTTTTCATCCGTTTAGCATTTTAGGTCTTTTTTTTTTTTTCCCCCTAAGTTTTCTTCACCTTTCTTGGCAGGAATTCCCCAATACCAACTCTGCTGTCCTCAGGTATCATCTGTTCTGTGCCGCCGCTGCCGCTTGCATGGTTCCGAGTTCTTCATCCTCCTCGTGCGTTCGCTTTAAACTGCCTGCAAAAGGCAAGAGGAAGGAGGACATCTCTGAGAAGACCGGCTCCAACAACACCCAGCTGTGAGTAGAACCACAGGGCAGTTGTCACCACCTTCTTGCAACACCCTTTGAAGACACTCAGCTTTTGGACAGCCAGTTCTGACATCACTTTTCTTCCCTCATGCTTCTCCACATGGAGAACTTTCCTACAACCCACCGTGTTTTGCCCTCCTTTCACATCTCTCCCCAAACTCGGGGCCTTTCTCCAGTATTTCTTTCCACCACAACCACAGGAGAACAGAATATTTAAGTACTGCAGACTAGAGTTTGAAAGGGTGTCTTGCACATCAACTGCAGCCACCTCCTTCCCAGACTCTGAGATTCACTGCGGCTGAGGGTGCAAAAGGCACCTCAGGACAGCGGGGAGGGAAGAGAGGAGGCATCACACACACAATAGCAGAGGCTTCTGACCTGTAGTACCAGGTGGAACCGAGAGGGATCTCTCCAGCTGCAGTGGTGACATCATCTGGATGGTTAATTTTGCTAGATAGATGGCTTCATATTCCTGAAAAAGTTTAATAATGCATGTTGCTATTAATCCTTTGCAAGGATGAGAAGCACTAATTCAGAGAGTTCACTAGGGCAGATAGAGAGGATCTTGCAACAAGGTGGAGATTTGAGAGGAGGAGAGTTCTTTGTTGCTTTGATGTGAATCATAGAATGGTTTGGGTTGGAAGGGACCTTAAAGATCATCTTGTTCCAACCCGCCTGCCCTGGGCAAGGACACCTCCCACCACACCAGGTTGCTCCAAGCCCCATCCAGCCTGGCCTTGAACCCCTCCAGGGATGGGGCAGCCATAGCTTCCCTGGGGAAACTGTTCCAGTGTCTCACCACCCTCACAGGAAAGAGCTTCTTTCTAATATCTAATCTAAATCTCTCCTCTTCTAATTTAAAACCACTACCCCTTGTCCTGTCACTGCACTTCCTGACACAGTCCCTCCCCAGCTCTCCTTTAGGCTCCCTTCAGATACTGGAAGGCTGCTATGAGGTATCCCCAGAGAGGTTTTTAGGGCTTTCATTATGCCCTACTACACACAGATATACCTCAAAGGAATAAAAACTGAGTGTCGAAATGAAATTTTAAAACGTTTCTCCCATCTCCTAGAAGTTCTGGGTTTTGAGCAGCATGGTGGTCGCCTCCAAATCGCTGCTGAGGCTGCGAGCTGCCTTTCGGTGCTCCTCTCCAAAAAGCAGAAGCCTCCAAGGCACGCCCTTCATCTCCCTCTTACCTTGAGCTCTTTGGTGAGGTGGTAAGTCACGATGGTGGTGAAAGAGGAGAAAAGGGGAGCCAGGAACACACAGACATTTCGGATGTCGATGGTGATGTGGAAGAAGTGCAGCACGTGGTAAATGGCTGCCGATGTGATCATCAGACCTGCAGGACAGAACTGTTATCAGGGTGCTCTAGCTCAGCTATCTGCTCCCCCCCTCCTGATTTTCGGGGTGCAAAGGGTGTTGGGGGTCAGCCCCACAGCTTACCTGGGTAAATGGTGCCCCCGATGATCCTGCCCAAGGGGTACCACGCTCGATCATCAAACCAGTTGTGGAACTTATAGAAGCCCTCCTCTGCCAGAAAGCGGGTTGTGCGGTAGTTGAAATACCTGCAACAGCAACAAGCACAAAGCATTTCTGTGGTGAGATGGAGAGATCTCGACTGTTCACCACTCCTCGGGTCAGGAGCGGTGAAGCACAGCCCTTAACGAGCCCTCAAACAACGAGGCAGCTTTTAACAGGCAGTTAATTACCCAACTGGGTGCCCATTTTAATACCCTTCTCTGATGTCTTAGGGGTAAGACAGATTTTAAGGGCTGACCAACAACAACACAGAGGGAATTAGCTTATTTTCCCTGGACAAATGCAACCCTCAGCTGTAAAGATTCATCCCTCCTCCTTCAGAAGAAGGTTTGTGAAAGCAACTTTCTCCCTCACGCCTGATTTAACCAGCAACAAGCTCGAGGTGGGGACACAAGTTGTAGAATACAGAGTAACCACAGCCCAGCATAAAAGCAATGCTGGGCAATTACTTAATGGGCTGCAGAACTTAGATATGGGGACTGAAAAGTGAATTTTGGGTCTGGAAGAGGCAAAAATGAGAACTGCCCTCCAAGCCCCTCATCCTCAAGGGGGATTAACTTGAGCCCAGCAGCCACCACCCAAATTCTGCATGAAAAACCCAGCAGAGTCCCATGAAATGGAAAGGGGAGGGAAGACACTCACGGGTCAAACTCATGGATGACGCTTTCAAACCTCAGGACGGAAAAAAGCCTCGTGGAGAAGGCTGCAAAGACAGAAGAAGGGCAGAGTGAACCTACATCTACAGCACTGCCTGAGCCAGGATTATGTTAGGTTTATCTGCTTCTTTGCTGAATTAAAATTCTTTCCATCTTGAACTAATAATTGGGAAGATAAAGGTGCAGAAGGAACACAGAAGGAAGAAAAGCGTTCTTTTTAGGCACTATAAAGACAGATGAGAGCTTCACAACTTATGAAAGAAGAAGGAGCAGGGGTGGCTCCATCCCGGTGTCCCCCTTGGAGGGGGGGGACAGTGCCAGGACACGGACTCACAGAGCACAGCTGCCATCGACAAGATAAGGAGCTTGAGAAGAGTGTCCTGCTTCTCATAGGAGAGCCGGAGAAACCCTAACTTGGTCATCTTGACATCAAAGACGGAGGTTGAAGATGCTTGAAGACCTGAAAACGAAGAGGGAAAGTTGATCAAAGAGTGAGCCAACACCCAGCCCCACAACATCCCTAAACCTTTTTCAGGAAATCGGACCTTAAATACCTGACTCCTGCCCCCTGGCCTCCTGTCCTCACCTGATCAGCTGCCCCAAGCCTCAGCTGAGCTTTTCCTTTCTTTTACAGAGATCAGAACTTCTTCAGGGCACTGGACGAGTCCGTTTCTCTACATAAAAACAAAATCCAAGTGTCAGCTTTTCACAAAACTCCTAAAATCCAAAAATCCCTGACTGGTCTCTGGAGTTCAACCACAACCCGTAAGCGATGCATTAAAAAAAGTACTCCATGTACTTTTTTTACATGGAATAAATTTTTTTTTTTTTTTTACATAAAATTTTTTTACAAAATCTTTTTCTCAAACACACGAGGTCCGAACGGCTCTTAGCTGTTCCCACTCTGAATTATATCCATTTAACTTGTACACCTCAGCACTTTGCTAACGTGAACCAGGGCAGTAAGTCACCTTTGTTTATATCAGATAACTTCTGTTTTTTTTATTTAATCAATAAATTTTAATTCAATCTACTCGGCTGGAGGAAGAGCTGGCAAAGGAAGACACCAAGGAAGTGAAAACTGTGGCTAGAGAATAACATCCTTTTACTCTTAAAAACACTCTTGATTTCTTTAAAATGTTTCTTTACCCAATCAATCCCCGCCGCTCCCTGCAGGTGGGTAAATCCTCAGCTCCCCTCTCCGAGCTACAAGGCCGAGGAGGCCAGATTTGAGAGGCTGAGATTTAAAAATAAAATACAAACCGGGCTTGAAAAAAAGGTCTGTGACCTACAAGTGATTCCGACTTGTACAAATTTCTCACTAACTGATACAGAAACAAGCCCGTGTTGTACTTATTTCCTGGTTCCCCCGGGGATAATAAGCAGCAGCTGATGACAGAATGCAAGATGCCTCCTGGGTGTGAGCTGACTCTGAGGTACCACAGGCACCCCGATTTCCACACCTCCAGCAGACACAGGGGGGGACTGCCCAGGGGGACTTTTCACCACCCAGTAAGGGGGAACCAGCAGCCCTCAACTGGTGCCCGGATCCTGGGATGGGAAGGCGGGAACACCATCCCAGGGCTACGGACTATCACCCCACCCTCACCACCAGCCCTTCTGAGCTTGTCTGCGTCCCTCGAGACACTACAAGCTCCCACACTCCATCATTCTATACCTCCAGGGACCCCACAACCCCTCCACCTCCAGCCCCTTGCACCCCATAGGTCCACATCTCACAGGCCCCAGCCCATGACCACCAGCAGTACCTCAACCCACACACCTGGGCACCCCCAAAATTCACAGCCCATGACCCTACAGGCCCGGGCACCCCACAGCACTTCGCCCCACAGAATTGGGCAATCCACACCCTCACAGCTCCTCACACCATGGGCCTGATTACTGCACAACCTCTCGGCCTGCAAACCTGGGCATCCCAGAGCTCCTTCACCCCACAGGCATGGGCACCTCTCACCCCACAGGGATGGGCACCCCATAACCCCACAGCTCTCTCACCCCACAGGGATGGGCACCCCATAACCCCACAGCTCTCTCACCCCACAGGGATGGGCACCCCATAACCCCA
>JAOQGM010000039.1:3153980-3164185 GCA_027564225.1 Gallinago stenura | reverse complement strand
AATCTGTTTTCTGCAGACTGTATAAGCTACCTGCTGTGCAACACTTGCTTACATTTGGTCTCCACTTGGAGACCAGTAACACTCAAGTGCAAGAAACACTACTTTGAAAGCTTATATGAAGAAGCCTCAAGGACTGTATCATGATTCTATGACTCTACATCATCAGTGATGAAGCCTGTGCAGAACAACCAGTGCGTTGTACATCCACACTTCAGCTTTCTGCTTAGAAACTTCCCTCTAGAGTGGGGAGAAAAAAAAAAAAAAAAAAAAAAAAAGGAGAAAAAGCTTTAGGACGGTCTGTACCAGCCACAGAAGCAAAAAAAAACAAACAAAAAAAGCCTTTAACTGGTACATTCCTACAGTCACCAAAAAAATAGAAGATAACAAGTATAGCAGGTAACTTCCCTAAAATCCACATTACCTCACTTAATATATTCAAACTAACTTTATTTTGAATATTCAGGATTTAGCTTTAACAATTCTAGAAATTTATGTTCTCCATGAACTCAGCAAGCTGGTAATCTCCACTCTTCTCCATCCTAGACAGTTACAGCAGGAAGGATCCTTGCACAACAAACACTTGTGTTCAGCCACAAGGACACAATATTCCACCTCAGTTAACTCACCACTAGCACATCACATCCTTCCACAGAATCTGAGACCCACGAGTTTGTGAAGGTTCACCACTATTTACTATCATCCCACTCAATCTATCAGAATTGTCCAGAACAATTGCCAGGATCAACATTTTCATCCTTTGCTCCATTTTACAGAGGTGCCAAAGCTGAACAGAAAAAAATGCTCAGGCAGACTCTATTCCTGTCTTTCCTTCTCTACAACTCCCACCGTCCTCTATTAACAGGCTCTTACTCATTTTTGACCCTCACACACGAAGGAGTTGTATCTGAGATCACAGTTACCAGCTGGAGGGAAAAAAAAAAATAATATTCAAACATATCTTATCAAATAGACTGCATACATTTATTTACATAACTTTGTTGGTTGATACACACACACCGGCAGCTAAGAAAAAACTTTGCCATATGTCGTTCTTGTTGATGTTCCAATCTCCTCAAAATTATGATAAAGTTAAAATCTAACTATTCTACCTCTGAAATGTGGTCAGGATTACACCAAGAAAGATCCAAGACTCTAAACAGCATTATTGTCCACCTTAGCACCTGCAGTTGTACCAGTAGCATCAATTTCATATTAATACTCTTTTTCCTAAGATACACAAGAAAAATACAGCGCTTCCTCCAGACACAGTGAGGTTTTGCCAGCCCTTAGTAGTGGAATTAGAAAGGATTTTAGTATCAATAAAGTTCTTGTGGAAACCACTTAAACTGAATCCGGGACAGCATTTCTGAGAAAGTAAACATTAAGCCACTCCAAACAATTCTTTGAATACAACCAAAAATGGAAGTGCAAACACAGAAATAAAATGCACTGAAATGGTCTTCACTAAAAACACAGAGAGGCAGTTATTTCTGCATGTACCAGTTGTAATAATAAAAGCGTCTGGTAGTAGAAAGTAGAAATCTTGTGGCCAAAGGATGATATTTACAGAACTGTATCCTTTGAAGGTTGACCTAAGAGTGTTTTAGCCTAATCCCGTTGTCTCACTGTGTATATGAAAGCATAATTCACTCAAAAAGCAAGAAAACCCCAGTTTTGTCCAAGCATAAAAATAATATTATGAGTATTAAGCTCTGAAAAGCTTAAGCCTTACTCCAGGAATATACAAGCGCTTAAGTGGGTTTATTGCTCCATTTATACACTTGTAGAGTTTAAAAGTCTTAATCTGGAGCATAAACACAAATTCATCAGTACTTTGGCCAAAGGGGACTTAACAATATATTATAAATATTCCTTTCCAATGTATCAGAAGCAGGAAATTGTGTTAGTCCCAACAGCTGTAAACTGTGCAAAATGAGGAGGTAAAAATGTAGCAACATACAATCCAAAGGAAACCAAAACCCAAAAGACAACAGATGCCACAGATGTTCTGAACAAGAAGAAAAATGTCAATGTTGGCTCCAGACAATGTTCTCCAAGAAGCCAAAAAGGCACTGTTTCCAGTGGGATTTAGTCTGCAAAGTAAATATGTGAAAAATGATGAATAAAGAAAGTATTTAATCTGAGGCAAGCACGCAAACTACTGAGTGATTCTGGTGATTTAACGGCCCTTCAAGGCTTTTAAAACTATTCAAGTGTTTTGCAAAACGGTTAAAAAAAATAAATCTATTGATGTAGACTGAACCCAAACAGGTCTCATTTTGAGGAATTCATTCATCAACCATGTTTTCCACTATGTTTGAAGGATCCAGCAGAAAAATGATAACTGAAAGTTTTTCTTTCCAATCAGACCAAGAATTTTGTTAAGGAAAGGACTGCTGATGCTAGAGTTGGACAGAATAACAGCACTCCTTGCTGCTAAGTGTTCAGTAGGTTCTACAGAAGAAGTGACAACTCGCTGGAAGAAGCGACCTTCAATACTCACAAGATAAAGAGAAGGAACCCAACCCCACCCCAATCCCAAAATTTTCAAGAGAAGCCACTCGCTCACCTCTGACAGATCTTCCCAAACGAGCCTGTGATTCACTGACGGGCAAGTTTAAAAGATAGCTCAGCAGTTCTGCTGAGGGTGTTCGCAGCACGTATCCGCTGCGTTTTGTATTTTGGATAAATGGAATTCCAGGGACTATCCAAGCACTTTAACTACTGTCCCAGAACGAAGCGACGACAAAGAGAAAAGGGAATAAAGCACATTTCAAAGCTCTCCGTCCCTAACCTACAGCCAACCTCTAGCTGAAATAAGTTGAAGATATGAATGAATAGGTGAGATTTATCTATACTATAAAAAGCTTGTTGGTAACCAAGATGTAAACTACATCAGGAGTTACTCTGCCAATGTTTACAGTTATTTTGTTAATATTTTGCCGTAGCTATACCTGCTCTTCTTTAGAAGAGCAGTTTTGTGGCAAAAAACCTGACACCTAACACTAACACATACAAAAGCATGTACCTGGGGACTTTTTCCTGAAAGAGTGACTTTGGCTAGGACTTAATATAAAAATCACATTATGAATTTTAAAATTAGTTTAACAGCCCTGACATTGAGACTCGTCTATGCTCAAAAGCAAAGACTGTGTTTTTTAAACACAGCACCACAATGTACCTTATGCAATCTGCATATACCTCACCAGAAGGAATGTAGTGAAATGGATATCGGTGGCATCTCTTAACTGGTCTCTGACCCACAGCTTAAGTCTGAAGACCCATCTAATTTTCACAAATAAAAGGTAAATCCCAGTCATCTCTTTGGTTAAAAGGCAACCCGCAGTAGTACACTTCCATTATTATGGTTAAAACTGCTGCTGCCTTATAATTAATAGAGCCTGCAAACCACAACTGCCCTAGATGAAGGAAGAAGCTCTCAAAGGTGCTGAAAAAAAAAAAATCCCAATAAAATAAATGAAATCAGTAGTTTAAAGAAGGAGGATCCAATATCAAGAAGCGTCTTTCCTAGGCTTCTAGGAGCTGCTTCTTACTTGCCCAGCATCACTGGGCACCAGCCACCATCTGTAATGACTCCCTGCTTTCAAGGCCAACTCAAGTCCTTTCAAAGAGCTACATGGGAATCCCAGTAAAACCTTCCTGACCACTGCAAGTTTCTGACCCTTTCCCAACACTCAGACAGCCCTTTGGCTGTTGATTAATGGCATCATTTACCTCCCTGTAAAGATTTCTCTTCCCATCACAATCCGTCACAGCAAGACTTCTGCATGACTGATTGCTCCTTGTGTAGCTCAAAAATCCAGGGATGTCAGAATCCTCCTGCCTAAATTTGTTTCCCTGCCTAGTGGAATATTCACATAAAGCTTTAACACTCAAAAGTCTCTCCTCCAACCCTGGTACAACGTTATTCCACAAACTGTGAAATCAAAGCTGAAGACAACTGTTACGGCAGCGACAGCCACACATTCTGCTGACCTGCTTCAGTTCCTTCATCTGCTCTGCTCAACTGATCTCTTGGCTCCAACTTTGTGCTGCTCTGTACAGGAAATTCAAATTACAGCTAAACAATGTTGTATCAGAACAGTCAGAGGGCATGATTATATTAACCACCAATACTATTATCACCCCTCCTTAGCAGGGTCCAACTCGGATTGTGGATGGGTCCTGATCCTTTAAAGACTACCTTGACAAAAAAAGCTTTATGCTTAGTACTAAGGCAGATTTAAGTTTAATTTAAAGAATGAAGTGAGATCACAGTTTGGTTTTGAAAGTATTTTAGACAATATTTTGAAAAAAACCCAGCCTCCTAGCTGATACAGTCCAACAAAAAGGGGAGATGACATGTTATCATTGAAGACTTGTACAAAAATAAAGTTGTACCAATGGACTTTGTAAAATGGAACAAACAATTGTAAAAAGAAATTATGAAATAGTAAAGAAGTAGTAGAGCATACTCATTTGCCATTTTTTAACAGGAAAACAGACAAATTAAGTACTCAAAACAAATTCAAGAAGAATATTTGCTATTACTGAAATCTGTCATGTCTGTCACTGTGAAGCACACTGCTTTAAGGCACTCTAAATTAGCTACAAAGACTGCATCTTCAGTTTCAGTCACGCTTCATGCTCTTGAACAAAGTTATTCCAGGGAAAAGCTGGACGTATAGATATATTTCAGGTAGAAGACCTAGTGCAAGTATATAAAATATAAAAAATTAAACCCACTCTTTTTGTTCACTCAAGATGTGGACACACCACTAGCAAGACTGGAGCTATAAAGAAGGGCTAAGGAAGGCTTTAACAGTCCCAATAACCCAAAGCAGCAGCTGGTTAAAGGGTGAGGTTACACACTCCCACGGCTGCGCAGTTGTTTAATCCTACAGTCACCTATAGGAAGCCATAATGCCCCCAAACTAACAGCTTTTTTAGCAAAGCTGGCTGTCTACCCAGTAAGCTCCCTGCTCCAGGTCACCACAGGTCAGATAAGCATCAGGACAAAACTGGTGACAACGCTGGACGGGTAAAGCCACTTTTAAGCAAAGCCAGCTATTAGATGGGCTTTGCTGTAAGGGCAAGCTCCCCCCTTGGTCACAGGTCCCACTTTGGTCAGGCTCAACAGCAGTAAACAAGGGCTGGGGAGCAGCATTTCACAGGGTTTGCTGTGTATTTGTAAAGAGACGGTGGGAAGTCCTCATCATACAGACATTTTTGCTTTTGCAAACATAAAGGAGTACAAAAGCAGGAAGGTGGAAAGAAAAAACAATAGCAGGTGGGAATGACAGAGCACACAGAGGAAGGAAGAAGAGTACAACAGGAAAATAAAGGTTATTTTGGCAAAGACAAACACAAGCCACAGAAAAGGGCAAAAGGTAGGCGAAGGCAACTAAAGGAAAAGTAAAAACATAATAGAGATAAGAAACAAATGTTTCGTATTTGTTCCATTTTGTAACATTAGTCCAAAACCTCTACTAGCTCATTAACTAGCAATTAGCACACAGGATCATCAGCACTGGCTTTCATTAAAGCACAGTAAAAGAGTAAAGGCAGAATTCTTCAGCTTACACAAAGCACATCATCAAATGGCAGGACTGCCACACTTTCTGTATTATTTTCTTTTTAAATACACTTGCAGAGAAGCTGAGACTCATCTGAATTTTTTCTAGTAGTATTTCTCCCGCATTCACCCCACGGCAATTCTACCCACTACAATAATAGGGCTTGATGATTCACTTTTTACAAAAAAAATCTGTAGAATGAGCACAAAAGAACAAGTTTTACCAGTAAAGGAAAAATTGTAGTGAGATTACTATTAGAATTGTTTATAATGGTGCAAGTATGCAATTTTTCATGCTTTTTAATTTTATTTTATTTTTATTTTAATTACAGCCTAGTGAGTTGGGCTATATTGAGCCAAGGACTGGCTGAGTCTCTTCACAATCTTCGTTCAGATGAAAAAAAAAAAAACAAACAACCACCTCCTTTTCTACAAACTCCTCCAGTTGTGAGCCACCTCCATGTCTGCGTGGATGCCTGTAGCCTCTTCCATAGGGCTTCCCAGGGATACAAGGCGTAAGATAATCACGACTGACAAGACTCCTCAACTTCAGCTGCCACAACGCGCTGCTTCTTTTGATATATGCAAAGTAGTCTGATAATATCCCACAGAGTTTGGATCAAAATCTGTCACCTGATAGCATTTGGCATTTGTTTTAAATTTCTCTTGCTCTGTTACATCGGCAGGTAAAAGAAAGATAACAGGCTTCCAACTTATTTTAAAGAGTCTGCAGAGAAAAGGAATCACAACTACTTTAAAAGTTTAAGAAATTTGTTCTCCCTTTAGGTGGACTGCATTAACTGCACAGTTAAAAAAAAGCAGACAAAAAATACATTAGCATTTTAGACTAAATATAGCTGGCAAGAAATGTAAATTTCTTAAAAAAAACATGTGTTAAAAAGAGGCCAGTTTTTACACGAATAATAAAAAGGCAAATTTGACTGCTTAGTTAATAAGCTGATAATTCCACTACAAAACCCTAAAAAAAAAAATCTAAATATATTATGAATACTAGTTTACTCAGCCTGCTCACAAGCAAGTATGCCAATGTTTTAACAAAGAATTGAATTGGTAATTATTGCTGTTTCCATTACATATAACCTACCACTTTAGCTGTTTAAAATTTCATGGGAAAATAATTTTCATTAAATTCCTTGAATTATTCCAGTCCTTATTTACCATCCTTCCAGAAGATGGTAAGATCTCTCAGTACCAATAGACCAATACGTACTGTTTTTAAGCTGACCCTCTTTATAAGGTCTTTAGCCATATGTGCTTATATTGAAGAAAGAAAAAACTCTGCACTTCGCAAATTTAAGGAAGTTTGAGACCTCAACTTGGAAAGTGTGCCAATTTTAGAAAAAGACATATAAATCTAAGCTTAGAAATGGTTTCCATGCCACGTACGATCACTATTACTAATAAGACTTTGACTTATTATTAAATTCACTATCACCAATCTGTAGAAGAACACGTACAGTTTACAGATGTTCACAGCATCTACCAGAAAAGCCGTGCAAGAATGATGAGTTACGTGTTGAGTATCCAAAACTTAAGTGTAAAAAACACTCGGATAATATAAGGACCTGTAAAAAGGGAGTTCAGCTTTTAACTGCCATAGACTCACCGGTGAAAGATGGAAGCTGGCTTATCCTGACCATCATTAGCTCACCTTGCAGAACTGGACAATTCACCCCTGGCCACAGCCAGTGAACCAGAGCAGACCAGAGGAAGCACTGACACACGCTGTACCCAAGGGTGGCAGATGCTGGCAAATACCTGTCTGTGCTTGACCTCTAACAAACATCGTTTCACCACCTGAATGAATTCTAAGTGCACACTAACCGCAGGAAAAAATAGAAGTGACACAAGTCACTAAAAGTACTCAAAAGAACAAAGTTGTGATCCATTAATTGCTGAGATGGTATCAGACCAGGAATGCAAAGAAGGCATAACTCGCTCCAGTTGATAAATATCACCAGCATTTCTTCACGTGGCATTTCACAAGCTCCGAAAAGCACCAACAGCCAAGTAGTTGAAAAATCCAGCAATGTGTAATACTGGATATGGAGCAGGGACATCGTAAACAATCTACGGGCCAGAAAACTGACCTATTTATCTCGAGTACATTTCTGCAGTCTGCCAAGTCAATCCAACTGCAGACTACTCTCACCCCCTCAACAGACAGCCTTGCCCGCTCTCTGACTTTTCCTTGTGCCAGCACTAGGGAGTGTGAAGTTGTGCAGTCAACCAGATCAGCTCACTGACTTGTTTTTTTTTTGGTTTTTTTTTTTTTTTTTTTTAATTCTTATTTAAGCTGTCACATGGTTACTAGTGTCAGCAGGGAGAAGGGAGCTGGGGGATGGCAGTTTGATTGCCTTAAAACAGCCACAAAGTCACACTTATGCTGGAGCAGCCTATATCTGGAAGTAAACTAGGGATTCCCCAAGATTTCTCTCTTCCACTTCCTCCCCAATATCTTGAAATCAAATGTACCAAGACAGCATTAAACCATACATAACCAATTTCCTGAAACAATAGACAGTATTTCTCATTAAAGAGCCTCTTCACAACAACAGACAAGAGATGATCTTCAGCTTTCCATGAATAACTACCTTTTATAGGCAGAATGATTTTAGTTTAATTAGTTTGCTTTTCCAAAGCATCTTCTTAAGGATCAGGCTAAAGGCCCAATGCTGAAGTCTCTTACCCTTTGCTTAACAAGTTAACTCTGCAAAAACTTCAACATTCTCACACTGGTTTTAACTTTTCTGTTTCCCCAAAATCTTAAGTATGGTGTATTTAGTCTAAGTCAGGCACAAATATAAGTTGATGAAAAAAATTACCTTACAGTTTTTAAAAACAGCGCTTGAAATTCTCCACTACGGTCTTGCAGTGTGTGAAATTCTAATATTCTATACATTATACTATTGAGAGAAAGCACATGAAAATGGCAAACAAAATCCACTCCAAGGACATCGTATTATAATTTCAGTTTTCATCAGCTAAGAGTTGCCCAACTGGCAGTAACCTCTGCTTTTAAAACTATTTTAACTGCATGCTCCTTTTTAGCCAATCTAGTTATAAAAAGGTTCAAAAAGCCATCCAGGCTAATTTACTTAGCCATTTTCAGATGTAACTGTAGATGATATGATCAGTTTCTCCAGAAAGAAAAGATATTTAAAAACAAACAAGTTCTAAGCCTCGCAGGGTGGTATATAATTTGTGTTCAGATACCAACTGATTACAACTTTCTGAATGCAATCAAGGTGACTTGTAAATACCTCCATAGCTTTGAGGTGAAGAGGGTATTAAATCTTAACAACAAAGCCAACAAAACCCCAACATATTAAATTCCGTATTTCAGGTAACTTACCACAATAACAGCATTCAAGCATAACTCCATTTAAACAAATAAATGCTGATGTTTATGAAATATGCAACGATCTACAGACCTCTGAGGCACTCAGATACTGTCAATTCCCCGCATGAACACGGTGACATTTTGCATTAAATATCTGACGCTATCAAAACGGGACGCTCAGGGCTGTTTGTGACACATGGAAACACACCACCAATATCCAGGGTGAGAAGCTAAGCCAAGTTCAGAAATCAGACACCACGTTGACCCGACTCCTCTGACACCACGCGGGGTGCAGTTTAGTCTTAGCAGATATTGCCACCTGTCTTAGTTTGCAGAGAAGTCTTGGCTCACGAACACCATAAAAATGCCTCCCCAACAGACTCACCAGAGCGCCAAATTGTTGCTTGAACGTCTAAGAGTTAGTAGGCACCAACTGTTTGGAGGGGGAGGCGCAGGTACCTTGCTGCATGTACAAAAAGGAGCAAACTGACAGCCAACAGTAGATGGAGGACAGGACTGGGGACCATACAAAGGGGAGAGGAAAGCAAAAGGGAGACTAACAGGCAGGCCATGACACCCTGAAGCAGGGAAGAGGGGACACCAGGGACAGCAATCTAAGTGGGGTGGCCACTACCAGAGGGAAAAAAAAAACGGGCAAGATGAACCGGGGGGAAGGCTTTTGTGACAGCAGGCACCTTCTCTTCAGCAGGCCAGACTGGCTAACAGCCCCCAGAGCAGGCAGGCGGCCAGCGAGGCCCAGTGGGGCCCAGGGGAAAGGGGGACAGAGGGGAGGACTGTCACCCTCAGGGCAGGGGGAAGGAGGGGACAGGGACGAAGGGAGGACCCCGAGGAGAACCTGCTCTCTCTCCTCAGGCCCCCTTAGCCAGCTCCCCACCGCCGCTCACCTCAGAATCCTCTTTGGCCTGCGGCAGCGCGGGGAAGGCCGGCTTGGCGAGCTCCATGGCCGGGGCGCCCTCTCTTCAAGGCAGGACCGAAGCAGCGGTTATTTAGGCAGCGGGCCGGCGGGCTCCGGTTCGGCGGTAGAAGAAAAAAAAAGAGGAGGAGGAGGAGGCGGTGAAGAAAAAAAAGATGAAGAAGAAGAAGGAGGAGGAGGAGGAGGCGGTGGCGGCGCGCTCAGCCGCTCACACCCGGCCGCCATGCTGCTGCTGCTGCCGCCGCCGCCGCCTCTTCCCTCCTCCTCCTCCTGCCGCCTCAGCGGCGGCCCCGCCCTCAACGGCCGCGGCGCGCGCGGGGGGGGAAAGGGGG
>JAOQGM010000039.1:3141624-3153179 GCA_027564225.1 Gallinago stenura | reverse complement strand
CCCCTCACACACTCGTTTCGCCCACCAGCCCGCCATTTTGAAACAGGCCCTCCCCAAACCTGTTTTTCGGGGCAGAAAGTCATTTTTTTTTTTCAGCGTTTGGGGGTTCCCCGGCCCCACGCTCCGCTGTATTCTTAAGGTATCGCCCCAAACTATTGAAACGTTTTACTTCTTTCTCCCTTGTGAAACTTTTGACAATCGTCTTTCTGCTGTCGTTTCTTCAGCGCTGCAGGTTCCTTCCAGTGGAAGATGAAAAATCATAGAATGGTTTGGGTTGGAAAGGAGCTTAAAGACCAGCCAGTTCCACCCCCTTGCCCTGGGCAGGGACACCTCCCACCACACCATGTTGACCAAAGCCCCATCCATCCTGACCTTGAACACCTCCTTGCTTCTCTGGGCAACCTGGGCCAGTAACCCCTAACAGCCATTAGCCACCTAACCATAAAAATATTGTTGCCCATCGCATTGTAACTCTTTTACACCTTACACTACCTGTTTTGTCTCACGGTGATGGGGAAAAAATACAAACCACCGCCAAAACTGTTGGAGAGACGCTGTTAAGTGGTGAGTTCTCTGGAGAATCTACAGTTAATCTAATGGACTTGTCTCTCAGCTGACTGTGCCCAAAGTAATCCAATTAGGATAACTAGAAGTGGCCAGAAGTACACAGTGCAGTGGGTGGATCTGCACACACACCCACCCCTTGGAGTGGAACTGATCAGAAAACAAAAGGCCTATAAACTGGAATAATAACTTTTACCCGTCAAACTGGTAGCAATTTCTCCCCTTCACTCTATAAACTGGCATTCAGGACAGGGAAGACAGCAACCATTTAAAAAGACTTGTTGACTTCTTGCGCTAATTAAATGTTAGCTCAGCTCTAAATCCTCCTCCTGGACTTGAGCGATGAAGGAGTAAATAGCACTTGTCCCTCCTCCATCCAAGGGTACGGCTCCCGCCGGGTGGTATGTAAGGAACAGGACTCCAACATAATCTCCACGCCAGAGAAAAGCTGCTCTTCAAATTCTGGAGACATATAATTCAACCCTCTTCAAGAATTACAGAGAAGGTACATGGAGATAAGCAGATTTAAACAAGTTTTATTCATAAACTGTTTGGGGGAAGGAAATTTAGTGATATAAAAAAAATGTCAAGAAAGAAATTGACTTTCTTAAAGTCTAACCCATTCAGGCACGTTTATAAATTCACACTGCAACTGCTGAGAGAACACATCTCCACACATTTTACTTAACCTGGGCCGTAATGAATATTGTATTTGAGAATTGTACAGAAAATACGTTTCTGTAGCCAACATGCAACTAGCGTTACCAAATTACTAGCTACATGTTACACAGACACCTTACAATAATAATCAAGAGGTACATTATTTCTCTCTTTTTATACATTAACCCAGTACGAGGGGTGCAGTCCGTCACAAATGACAGGGTTAAAATTTACACAGGTTTGTAGTCGAGCTTGGACTCCAGCTTCTTGGAATCAGCCACTTTTCTAACAGCTTTCATGAAGTCTTCTTGAACTACAAAGTCATGATCGGCACGGATCGCAAACATACCTGCAAAGAATGATTTAACAGCGAGAGTAGGTTGGGTGTTAACTCACTAAGAAATATATAACTTGGTTTAAACTACAAATGGGTAGTCACTGTGTTACTCAGCCTTTCCATGTAGGCAAAACCCTCAGCGTACAAAGAATTTATAATGGAAAAAGCATAAAATAGTATTAATTCTCCAGTCACCAAGGTACCAAGAGACTTGGATTCTCTGCAAAAAGGACAGTTTGTGGCTGTTTGTGGAATGTATCCAATTTTTCTGAAATAGTACAACAGATGTCACAATACTCAGCCAAACTCTGGTTTATCCTCAGACCTGACAAGAGACTGTAATCTTAGAGGAAGGATGTAAAGAATCAAGTCCTGCCTGACCGTAAAGGTCACAAGGAAACTTGAAAGAAAGAAAAGAGATTTTGTTCAAGTTGTTCCATCGAGCTTCAGGGCATATCAACATGCTGCTTATGCTTCACAGTCTGTACACATGTGACATGCTGTGAAATAAGCAACTGTTTTGGCATTTTTTTTACTGTTCAAGTGCAAACATCTCCATTAAGTAAATACAATCCAGCCCTTAAGAAAGAAATATAAAAAAGTGAGCACCACTGAACAAGTGCTGTGTCAGCAAAACATTTTTCACCTCCCAATTTTAATCTAGTCACAGAAGTACTGGAGAAAACAGGTCAAACTTTTAGCATTTACCAAGACTTAGCACATCAAAATTAAAAGTTAAGAAAATACCTGCTTCAGTGCAGACATTTCTCAAGTCTGCTCCATTAAAGCCATCTGAAAGCTTCACAATTGCTTCATAATCTGGTCATAAAACACAAATGCCAATTAGAAATAAATTCCCACTTCCCATTAAGGATGCCAAAGAAACACATACCCGGCTAACAAAGAAGCACTTCACTTGCATTTCAATGCAAGTAGACAGTTGTCCACTAGACTGACAAATTAGCTGAAATCAGCTACATTACCTCTTCCATTAAAAAAGAAAGGTATGGTAGCCAAAAGCTGCCATATTAATTAAACAATTAACAATTAATCCCTAAAGTTACTAATTCGAGGTTACAAGCATCAACATGAAAGGCAAGAAGAGCTACATCAAGGCAATGTTCTAATCATGGTTTAAATGATGTAAAATAAAACCCCAAACAGAAAACTTATCTCCAAGTGATCGTAACTCAGTCCCTTTCTGCTTGTAACAACTGTACCTACTAAAGGCATTGAACATCTTGATATATTAAGCCTGATATTTTATGCGCATATATTTACTAAAAAGACTGGCTATGGTTATCAATTTCTAAAAGACTCTTGTTTGTTGAGCCTCCAGCAAGTTCTGATTTTTGCAATGCTGCAAAATTTCTGCAAAAAAGAAAAAGATCAACTTTCTGGGAAACTTTTCATTACAGAAGGTTAACTTTTAAAATTCAAAACATTTGAACTAAGAGTTTTTATCTTAAGAATCCCCCAAATGCTAGAGATTAGAAATTCTTCAACTTGAAGTCCATGTGGCACAATGTGCTATAAATAAGTCTCCCCATAATAGAAAAAGAAAATAAAAAAATAAGCAAGGGACTAATCGATGTCAAACACTGCAAGGTTTGTATGTTTAGAGTCATTAGTAGACTCCAGCTGGAGAATCTCATGCTGGAAAGGATTTTAATGCAAATTAGGGTTTTAATGCAATTTACACCCCACTTTGCTGGTAAATTCTGGGCTTTCTTTGAGGATCTCAATGCTGAGGAGCAGAGTCTTCTCACATCGTGTTCAGAAATTAACCTAGTATCCATTTAACACCTCACCTTGCTAAATGGTGGAAGGGAATTCCCCGTTCTGCTTCCACTCCAGTGCCCAAAAATAGGGGTAAAAAGCTCAAGTACTTCATCTCAGGTTCCTGATTTGCTTTGGAGCTTCTCTACCTCAGATTCTCGTCGCGTGCATGTTTAAGCCCATGTTGCTACTAAGAAAGGCAACCCTCATCCCTCTCCTGAGCTGCAGCTGTTTATGCAGCCAGATGGTGAAGGAGATCAGTTCCACCATCCCCGTCCTCTGCCTGGCTGCATGAATAGCTCCTGTCAACACGGAGGAGGCGGGGGTGGCCACACAGGCTGGGAACAAGCCCAGCCTTACTGAAATAAAAGGCAGCCAACATCTTTTTAAAGGAAAATCACAACTAGATTTTACTCGAGGAAAGCTCTGAAGTGTCACTCAAACTAAGACTCTGGGCAGCTTAGAGTAACAGTCATTAAAGAACCTTCCCCATTTCATCTGAGAGGTATTTCTCTCCCTTATGCCCTGGAGAGAGCTCTCTACAACAGTAACCAAAGCCAAGCTTTGTTTCAGACGACAACTTTTCATTACCCCATCTCTGAACTCCAGACTAAGTTTCTCCATGACTTTTAAAGACTCTTTATTGTTTGACTTCTGCAGTAACAATTTTTCTTTCTTTGGAGGGAAAAGGGGCTAATGCTGTCTACTTGCTTTCAGCTATTCCTTTCGAAACAGGATACTACCTGAAGAGAATCATGTCAATTTTCCAGTTTACAACTGTGCTCCAAGGATTTATATTCATTTTTCCTTTGCAAAGGAACACTTTGCAACAACTCAACCAGGTAGCATTAAAAAACAACTAGAATTCCAAGAGACGGGAAGCTGTATGGCCAGTGTAAGGGAATTAGAAGGGCAGAGTCACCAAAACAACTCACCTTCATATTTTTACAAAACAGAAGTAGGAAGGATACACAGGGAGCTTCCCACTTACCTATTTCACCATGTTTAGTGATAGGACCTGCGTGAATCTTCAAAATGTCTAATCTGGCTTGTTCATTTGGTAGATCAATATCTAGAAAGAAATGACAGCTTTATTAAAAACAGAAAACCGCAATTCAGATGGACAATATCCTCCCTTCCAGCCACGGTGATGTAGGAACTCACGGATTTTTCTATCCAGTCTTCCAGGCCGCAGAAGGGCAGGATCCAGCGTGTCTGGTCTGTTTGTAGCCATGATCATTTTAACTCTGTGCAGAGTATCGAATCCATCCATCTGATTCAATAACTAATAAAAAAAAAAAGAGAGAAGTTTGTTTTTAAATAACCCAAACCCCTCCCCGCACGATCTACTGTACTTATTTCCTGCATAAATATTTTCACCAAGATATAAAAGAGATACAGATTAATCAAAAATAAAATGCTCCAAGCCTTCTAATGGAAGGGCACAGCTCCCTGTGCATCCCCCAAGCAATAAAGGAGAGATAAAGAGAGACTGAAAATGCTTTGCCCAGAGAAAAAGGTATTGAGCAAAACAGAGCTCAAACCTGAAAGACTTGGCTGAAAGAACAAGGCAATGAAAACGGTGCAAGTACTAAAGGAGCCAATGGTTGGCTGACACGTCTTGATTGTGTTGCACCAAGTCCAGGACATTCAAATTCGACTTGGAGAACAGCCTCTAGAATACTAATACAGGCACACGAAGGCGTTTCATTGTGAAGATTCAAATCACTCACTCTTTGATCACAGGGATTTACTTCTTTATGTAAGGCAGACACAGTCTTTTGAACCTGGCAAACTGTTTGCAAACACAGGCCAGCGAAGTTTCCCATCGGCTTCAGAATTCTTAATCGTCACCAGTGGTTTTGAAATTCTCTTCACACAACCCAGTTTACCAGAGCAATTAGCACAGAAAGAAAGAAATACAACCACTTCTCCTAGCTTTGAAAAATTGAACAGTTCTAAAATTTTTTAGAGTAAATCTCTTCGGGACTACAAGAGACATGCTCCACTTTCCCCCCTTTAAGAAAAAGGGGGGGTGTCTCCAAACCTTCAAGAAGATGAAGTAACCAGCAGCAGAGTCACGTCACAGTAAAAAGAGAAAATACCCCAAATAATTTTAGCAATTTTAAATATTCTTTCGATTATTCTCCACACTGAATTCATGGCTACGTCATCCAGACGTGCAGCTGCCTTTTGCAAAAGCAGCACCTAGTTCACTTTTAGCTTATTAACTCAGAAAAGTTCTACCAAGTGGATCACAGCATAACGATTCCCATCTGGATTATTATTTAAAGTGAACAATTATTTAATGTACAGTACATCATCAGGCTTTATACACTCACCTCCATCAGAGTCCTTTGAATTTCTCTATCAGCTGAGGTGCCTTCAGAAAAACGGCGACCACCTGCAGCACAACAAATTCATAAGTTATATGTTTTTGTCTCTATTTAAGTCTGAAGACAATTATGTATCCCTTTTAAACTGAGGGGATGGGGGCAAGAAGACGGGTGGTATTTAAAGAGGTAAAGCACACATTTTAAAAATGCTTTTTCATTTAGCCAAAAATATCCAAGCCAGATACAAACAGGCATGGTTCTAGGCCAGCTGTAATAGCTCCAGGAAACTGAACCACTTGTCCCCTTATGCTTCTTCTGAACAAACATGCACACACTTTCTCTTTTGAGAAGACAGAGCATTGTTTTATAGCTAATTTCAGTGTTAAAAAGAGCCTTCCAGCCTTCCTGCAGGCCGTTAGCCTTACCTATAGCATCTATCTCATCCATGAAAATGATACAAGGCTGATGATCTCTGGCGTAATTGAACATCTCTCTGATCAGCCGAGCGCTTTCACCGATGTACTTGTCCACTATGGAACTCGACACCACCTTTTGAAAGACAAAAAGACACGTGAATGAAGAGGCCAGAGTGCAAACAGATTAAGCACATGTGGACATGTGTGAGCACACGAGTAAAATTACACTACCTTTAGGAAGTTGCAATCAAGCTGGCTGGCAACAGCTCGGGCCAAAAGCGTTTTCCCTGTACCTGGACAGAGAAAAGATTGAAGGTGTTTAATTACTGACCCAACACTGCAAGTTAGCAACTTTAAAAATAAAAGAAAGAAAGAAAAAAGAGAAGCAAACAAAGCTATTTCCACTGTTTGATGGTGACAACTAAGCATTCATTACGCTTTTGTGAGACTCACCAGGGGGGCCGTAGAGCAAGCAGCCTTTTGGAGGTATAATTCCCACACGCTGGAATAATTCGGGGTTTGTAAGAGGCAATTCTATTACCTGTGAAAAGACAAGATAAACAAACTGAGGCGCTATTTGAGTTTTAAAATAGATCAGGAATCCCAGAAAGCTAATGGAACACTTGCCACCTGTTTTCCAGATACCCATATTTTTATTTATCTGTGTGGTATATTAAGTAAGAAGACATCAAATGGATCCAATGGATCCATCCACAATCCTGCCCTTAATGTTCAGGCTTCAGCTCTGTGATGGCTGGATGCTCTTTGCTCAAACGATGTTTTCCTACTGTTAGGATACAACTACCCAGAACGAGTCCAGTATGTTTTTGTGCAAAATTCTGAGTTTGATTTTTTTGGTTGTCATTCCTAACTATGCCCTCCCACTTGACTTTAGAGCCTAAAGGGTCTTGGATTCTTCAAACATCTTCTTTAGAGGACCAGCTTCATTTTTATCTCAATCTAAGCTTCTGAAACAATAGAGATGTGTTATAACCCGGTTTGAGAATCGGGCTTTTCACTACGAGTGCACCAGCACCCTGCAGTCACACTGCTCTTCACCACAGAGACAGTTACAAAGCTGGGAAACATCTAAACAACTCTTCAGAAGTTATCTTCCAGTAGAACAAAACGTAATCTAAGTTAATTAAACACAAAAAGCACCAAACTGATAGGATCCTTTAAGATCCTGTCCCATTATAGTTTAGGACAAACATCGTTTTTGCACTGAAAAACTTCCCTTGGAATGTAAATCACTATTTGAAAAGTGATTTTTGAGCTATTGGATACCTCACGCAGCTCTCGGATTTGTTCCGACAACCCTCCGATCTCAGAATATGAAACATCTCCTGGATCTTCATGAGACATATTATAAACTAAGGGATCCACTTCCCTTGGTAAATATCTAGGGGATAAAAAAAAAAGGGGTTAAGAGCAGACATTTTTCATTGTGCAGACACATTTATAAAGCCATTGCAATAAATTTTAAAGTATGAAAATTATTTCTTCTCTTCTCACCTTGATAAAAGATAAGTATTCATTGAAGGAACAGAATAAACCCAGCAAACTTTTTCAAGTTTTAAAACAAACAAGCAAAAGCTTAAAAAAACTGCTAAAAATACTGTTAACTGAATTATATTTTTAAAGAACAATTAATTATATGACAAGCAGAAAAGCAGGTGTAGAGCAGAAACCTACCTCATGATAGTCAGCGTGGTCATATCCAGAGCAACTCTTGTCCCCGGCTTCAGCTTACTTTTGTCAAGCTGGTCACAAAGAAGGTATTTTTTTTATTAGAACCAAGCTCTAAAAAAATGTCTGGTTTTAGCCAAAGATGTTTACTGGAGCTTGCACTCTTTGCTCAGTCACACACAAGAAGAAAACAAGGCTAGAGCCACACCGAGCAGCTCATCTAGTAAACACTGTGTCCCCATCACCACCATTTTTGGGAATGCTTAAACTGGGAAAAAGCTGGCCCACTGTTTTCCTGGGAGAAGCAATCCCAGAGCTGACCTAGACCAGTGAACCTGTTGGTTGTCACAACTGGACACCAGCAAAGCTAAATCACACCACAGGAAGAATTTATATTAACATTGAAATAGATCTTGAACAGCAAGTCGTTAACTCACCTCTGCCATTTTGGACAATAAATACAATTTTCGAGATGGTAAATATTTATTTTCTTTTTAATGCTGTCAGTCTGACTGGTTTAGTGAGAGATCTAATCCCTCTTCCTTCTCCACACAGGACACGGCCAGCCATTTCAAACCAGTAAGCAATCCTCCATTAGAGACACAGAGAGCAGCCTGCCTGTTTGAGTCTGAACTTGCCCCCCCCCATCTACTCAGTGGCTTTCTCCTTTCTGGACTGCCAGAAAGGGTGAAGAGATGTGCAAATGATGGAGCCTTGGAGACAATAGGTTAGGAACATTTTTCCATATCCCATTATATTCTCTCCAAAATCAGTCATTCCAGTTGTTATTCTTTTGCTATAATTTACCTCAAACGCCCTACTCATCCGCCTCAGCAGTTTTTGTCCGCTTACTCCATTTTTATAAGATTTTTAAACACATTAGCATCCTATTCCACTACACCCTGCTAATTTCTGCTGGGATTAAAAATATTAACTTGCATTTCTCACTTTAAGAAACCTGGTATAGGAGAGCGGTCTCACCTCTCGTGTGACACAACCTCGAACAACACTAATTTCTTCTCTTTTTCACTCTACTCAAGCCACATTTGAAGAATATGAAACCTATTTATTCTGAGTTTTACCGACACGGCATCTGAACAATAGGGATTTCCATAACTGTTTGCAAGCGCTGCCTGTAGCTGTCCATCGCCCCCATGGGGGGATTTATAAGGTCCCTTGTCCACATGAGCCCCCAGCATTCAGGCTCAAGCTGTCACTCCTCCCTTACTGGGGTCACTAATGAGACCTCTTTCCAGCTGCCTAATCCTAAGAAATCTGTCAAAGCTTGAAATTCTATCAGATTCACCATCACCCAATAGATTTCAGTTATTCTCCAGTGGGAAGAAAACAAAGAGAAACCACTTGACCTTCAATTCCTTGGGAAATCCACTCTAGATAGGGAAGTAATTTTGTTTTCAATTTAAACACCACAAGGACTTTATTCAAAAACTAGTTCTTCCAGTCTGGAAGAAACACTCAATGGGAAATTATTTGCCTTGATATTTTGACATTTTGAAAACAATCACGGGTATGGATTTTTAGTCTCTGGTATCACCTCTTTGAAGATCAAAAGGTGTTTTTACTCAAGAATAAACTAGAAAGTTCATGCTGTGATGCAAAGCTCATCCAAGCATCATCTAATCCTGAGCATTTATCTCTGTTTCAACACAGAACCTCAAGACTACCTAAGTGGAATACTTATGGTCCAGAAAAATATTTTGTGCATTCTGGTGAAAGAAAATACTGAGCTTGCAGCATAACATCTTAAAAGGGATGAAGCTTAAAAAATTATGTATTTAAAAATGCATTTCAATACTAGCAATTCTTGCAGATGTTTTATGCAAGTAAAACAACATCTCATCGGTGTGCTTGAGGGAAGTCAAGGATATCTGTATCTACTACATCAACTAACAGAATTCCTGGTACCCACATTTCCCAAACAGTTTGGCTCTAGAAGGAGCAGAAAAGGTCCATCTTTACCAAAAAACATACAACCCATTGACAGTCACCACCGTAGGACAATACAGAGTGCTTGAGTTTTGCTCACTGCCTACTCCCATTCTTTACATAGAATTACTTCAAAATGACGTAAAGAACATCAGCTTCTTTTCAGAAAAGCCACCTCTAACATCACTACTACACCTGTGCTCTTTTTCCTGAAGGAACTCCTATTTTTCACAATTTCCATAACATAGAAAAATATGCTACAATTGCAGCAGCTCACAATAAATCTCAACTGCAGTTACCTTTCTCCACCAAAAAGGAATCAGTTCAAGATACACTGAGAGGTCGCAGCTTTTAAAAGCTCTTACACTTAGGTGTGCGTTAAAATAACTAAGTAAAACGCTGCTGCCTTCTCAGGATACACTACTCTCTGATATTCTCTGTTAGGAGACACCTTACAGTCCCACATTTCATATGTATTCTTCTTTGCTTCCATTTCACAGAGCCAGGGATGAGTTTAATTAGATCTAACTAGAGATTTGCTCTCCCAATGGCTCTGCAGTCACAGAACACCTTCAGTAAATATTGTTGTTCCTACTTAATAGGCAGCTTTGGTAAGGAATAGCCCATCTCTGGGGTTTAATTATTGTAATTAATTTTCAGAGAGTTCAAAATCAGGTAGAAAAACAGAGCTTTGACTCAATAAAAAGATTAAGCCACAGGCAAAGTACCAGGAATGTTGTGGACAGCTTTATCTTTACAACAAAGTTATGCTACAACCAGCTACAAAGGGAGAAGAGAAGCAGACACCAGTATAAAATAGCCATAAAGAACTTAAAGAAGAAAATACTTCATCCCACTAAGGACCCAGTTAAGGGAAAGCAATGCTAGGAATCAAAACCAAAGCAAACTTTTAATGAATATTCACATAGATCAGCTACCTGGCGACGGCAGCCGACCACGTATCTCGGTCCATTTGTAGCCTTCACAATGACTGGAGAGAGAAGATGAAAGGAAAAAAAAAATCAAATTTACTTGATTCACTGCTCTGAATGATGCTTCTGGACTATCCAATGTGTTAGATTTTTTCTGCCAGTGCTGAGATCGCCAATACTCTGATTCTTTAATTCCTCAAAAATAAGATTTTCACTGCAAAAGCTAATTTTCAAGACTTAAAAGAACGTGACATTCCAGAGTACTTACATTTCTCTTCTGTCAGCTGTTTAAGAACTTCGCCAACAATCTGCAAAAGAATAAGCACAGTATTAGCTTACAAAAAAAAAAACCACCATTGCAAAACAATATTTGACATGTTTTAGGACATGGAAGAGGGCTGTCAGCTTTGATGGTCTTCCTCCTGCTCCATGCTGTTTGCCAGCACTTTTGTTTCTGTAACATTAACATTTCTTTTTGACCAAATAAACACCAGAACCTCTCTAATCCATGTGCTTGGTGTGTCTGTTCCCAATGCTTCTGTTTCTGCTGGCTGTACCATCCCCACTTTTTCTCAGCACCAAAAATGGTCTTAAATTCTAATTCCAGGAAAGTTCACTGTCAGCCACCACCACAGGCTGCTAAAAGAAAGGAGACCTTACGTACCTGCCCGACACTCTGTAGGGCCTTCAGATCATTTTCTGATTTTTCATATTGCTTGGTGAGCTCCTTCAGCTGTTCCCTTACTAGAAAAAGAAACAAAGGATTTTCATAGGATCATGGATTGATTTGGGTTGGAAGGGACCTTAAAAATCATCCAGTTCCAAGCCCCTGCCCTGGGCAGGGACACCTCCCACCACACCAGGTTGCTCCAAGCCCCCTCCAACCTGCCCTTGA
>JAOQGM010000039.1:3097015-3114204 GCA_027564225.1 Gallinago stenura | reverse complement strand
CGTGGCCTCCTCTGGCCCCACTCCAACAGCTCCATGTCCTTCTGCTGTTGGTGGCCCCAGAGCTGGAGGCAGCACTGCAGGGGGGGTGTCTACCCACCTGGGTCAGCAGAGCCTTTTAACACAGACCTCCATCTTCTGCTGCTTGTTCAAAAGCAATTTGGTTTATCCAGGACCTCCTTAAACCCAAGGTTTCTCCTGGCTGGGAAGGGCAGGTCTCTCCCTCATGGGCCGTGTCCTCAGAGTCCCATCTGGGACCTTCACTGATGAGGGTCTGGGGGTGTTTGCTTTAAAAAGAGTCTGGGAAAATAGTGAAGGGCCTGGTTGTAACCAGAACCCCATTTAGCTGAAATTCTAAACTCTTCTCTGCCCGAGAGCTCCTTGAAGCTTCTACTTGATCCCAGTTCCCCTTCTCGTGGATTTGAAAGACGAGACATGAGTTTCTTTTTTGCTTTCCTTCCCTGTAGGATTTCAACCAGCGTTAGAGAACTGGAAAACTTCAGGAACATCTTACGGAGCATGCGGTGAGTCCAGGAGAAAGAGAGAGACTTCACTTTCACCCACTCGGCCTTTCCAGGTTCTCCAAACACGGACAAACACCATCATTCCATCACACTCCCAACCACTACGTGGTGAAGACCACTTGCTGGAGCTCCTCTTGGCAGCTGATTGTCTGTAACCTGCTGATGAGAGATATTTCGTACAAAGGGGGAACAAACAAACAAAAAAAAGCTACTCTTTTCTGTGTACAAAGGTGGGGACTATATGTAAAGTTTATTTTATATATTGGAATTTATTTTTCTGAATGATTTCTTTAACTATTGCTGTGCTATTTGGATGGATGAGACCCATCTCTTTGCCTTCAGAAGCTGGAGGTGGGGCCAGAACCCTGGCGCTGAATAAATTTGGGGAAAATTCCTTGTCTGCTCCGTGATTCCAAACCAGTTCCTTGGCTTCCAGTGCCTCCACACTAACTTTTTGCTGCATAAAAAAAAGGACTGTAAGGGCTCACAGGAGGATGGTGCTGCTGTACCCAGGTGCCTTCCTCATCCTGGTGGAACCTTCTCCTGGCACTGGGCTGCTCCTGGTGGTCTCTGCTCCTGCAACTTTGTGGGCTTCAGCCATCGTGTGTCCTTCTTGGAGGCAAGGAGAGCTGAACCAAGAAGCATCTGGAAGAACCCTGCTACTCTCCATTTCTCTCTGAAGAGAAAATGGGGCTTTTTAGGAGCCCTGCAAAGCTGCCTGAAGGCATCCCTCCTCTTCCTCAGGTAGGGTAAGGGGCAGCCAGGCCCAGAGTTACAGCTTCTCCTGCAGAAAGCAACTGGGTTTGTCCTTGTTTGGGAGCCACTTGTGCTGTGCCAGTAGCCAGGCAGGGCTAAAAAGGGAAAGGAGGGAGCCAGGGTGGGGCTGCAGCTCCTCAGGGTTGAGTTTTGCTGCTCCAAGGACAAGCAGCTGGAGAAGTGGGACAGAGAGCTGCTGGGACACAGCAGAGGGACCTTCTCGGGAAGGGAGGGAGGAGACACCCCCCCCCGGGGTGCCACAGGGACAGAGCCAGCCCTGATTACACCATCTGCCTTCACAATGGGGACAAAGGACAAGCTCATGCGTGGTCGGTGGTGACACCCCCAGGACCAGGGGGTGCTTTTCACCCCGACCCCCCCCAGAAACACGCTTGTGGGGGCAGGAAGGTGCTGCTGCTGTTGGCAGCAAGCTCAAGGCCAGGCAGATAAACCCTGTGAAGGACCAAGCTCTGAGGTTTCAGCTCCTCCACAGCCACAGAGGAGGCTGGAAGGCTCACAGGTCCCCAGGAGGAGGACCTCAGGTCCCTCAGGACCACAGCCAGCCCCCAGGAACATGAGAGGATGAAGTGCCCTGTCCTCTCCAGCCCCCCAAAACCCACCACTGCAAAGAGGAACCACAAGACCCCTGGTAAAAAACCACCTCTGGGTGCTCTGCACCCAACCAGTTTACAAGCCAGAGAGGGACTGGTGGGGGTACTGGTCAAACTGGAGCAAAGCACAGCGTGGTGGTCCCCAGCTGCTGGCTCCCCAGGACCAAGCTCAACCCATCAAGAAGCAGCTTTACTGGGTCACCAGACACATCTCAGCAGAGCCACCAGCTGTCCAGCACCACCACCAAACCCCTGGCCAGGACAAGGGTGACCACAACCAGAGCTGGGTCACACCAAGAGCAAAAGCTAGTACTGAAAAAAACCCCTTTTTTAAATTTATTTTTTTATTATTTCAACATAGTAGTGCTCGGTTACAGTTTAGTGAAGAACAAATAGGTACATTCATTGGCCACAGCTTCCTGTGGCAGCCAGCTGCTGCCTGCCTGCAAAGCCAAAATACTGTTAAACCATACCAAAAACAAACCAAAAAAAAAAACAAAAAGGAAAAAAAAAAGTTTAATGAAAAGGCAACTATGCATTAAAAAAGTCATTGTACTTCTCAGCTATAAATTACTTCAGTAAAACACGGGACCGGCCCCAGGGGGAAGGGTCGGAGTTTGGAAATTAAGGGCCATCCGTAAAATTTAATAAAACAAAAACACTTTTTTTTTTATTTCTGTTTTTTTTTTGTTTTTTTTTTTTCTTTTTTTTTTTTTTTTGCCAGTCCCTCAGGAGTACATTTAGCAACGAAACTCCCTGCCCCAACCTGCCATCCCAGTGCCAGGAAGATCACGGTGGTGGTGGTGATGGTGTTGTGTGCTTCAGTGCAATACGAACAATAAGCCTGTAGCCCTTTAATAGTTTTTAATTTTTTTTAATATTTTCTTTTTTTTTTTTTGCACTACACTCCTTTCCCTCCAAAGAAAAACTTAAAGTGCTCCTAGTGCTTTGGAATTTAAGCATGAAGGGGGCAAGGGGGGTGTCACTAGCATCACTTAATGTCTTTGGTGACTTATGGGAGAAGAAAGGAGGTCCTTCGTTAGCTTTGCCATAAGTCAAGCAGTGATTGAGATGGAACAACCCCTTCCTGCAGCCCGGCCCAGCCCAGGGGACAGGTCCCTTGTCCCTTGGAGAGTGACAGCAGTGAGGGGGGAGCTCCCTGGTTCAAGTACTAGAGCAAGAGGGATGTGCTAAAAAGTTGTCACCTCGGAGCCTTCTCTCAAAAAGAAAAAAAAAAAAAAATAATAAAAATCCCAAAGAGCAGCAGGGGTTTCTCCTGGTTTGGGGCCACCACGTGGGGTGAGCAGGGAGAGGCCAGCATGGAGGGACAGGGTGTTCTCAGTGTGACAAGTGACATCTAGGTGAGTACAAGTGGTGGGGGTGAGCAGGCCATACTGGTGAGCACACAGCAGGTGAGGAGACACCAGGGCTGGCCCAGTTCCTGGGGGCTTCTCTCTCCCACAGCTGTGGGCACAGAAGGTGGCTCAGGGTCCCACAGCACCACCCCACTCCCAGGTAAGTCCTTCAGTGTCCAAGCAGGGTTTGAAGAGCAGGAGCAGCTCCAGGTAGGAGAAAAAGCAGTTCCAGTTCAGGTTGCCACCAGAGATCACAGCAGTTGCCTTCCCTAGACCAGTGCCTCCATCCAAGCCCGTGTCCAAAGCCGCTTCGCTCATCCCCACATCAGGAATAACATCAAGCCTCCTCTCCAGGAGCTCAACAGAGCTAAAGGCAAGCTCAAACTTGGCAATTTTGGTTAAAGACACAAGACACCTGCTCCCAGCCTGCCCCGGCACACTCAAACCCAAAGCCCTGCTGCCACAGCTCCTGGAGCAACAGGAGGTCTTCTCCAGGCCCATGGTCCTGCCCCACGGCAGGAAGAGGAACAGCCAAGGAGCCCAGATCTCTGCAGCATCAACCCCTTCCCTCCTCAACAACCAGCATCACCTCCAGAGATAGACATCTCCTGCACCTCAGCAGGGACCCCACTGCTTCGGGTTAAAACTCTTGGTTTATGGGCTAAACACAATTTAATACTGAGGGGGGAAAAGGGGAGCCCCACAGGGGATGAAGAAGAGGAGGGAGCAGGACCGCTCTCACCACCCACCAGGTCAAGCAGCCCTGGTTTCACACGTTGCTTTGGGCCACACGTGTTCCAGCACACACACTCCCCCTGGACCAGCACTAAGCTCTCCCAGGAAGGAGCAGTTTTATTGTCCCCTCCATCCACACCAGCCCTTCATCCTTCACCAAAAACTAGCGGGTCGGTCACAAAACCTAAAGTGATCTTAAAGGAGCACTCGATCTCACCCTCCCAGGCCAGGACGTGCTGTGGGAGCTCAGCTTTGAGCCCACAGGCAGCAGGACAGAGCAGCGACCAGGTGACACACCAGGACCAGCTTCAGCCCAGGAGAATATGGCACAGAGTTTGCTTGAACATTCACCGTTGGAGGCCCTGCCCCGTTAACACGTCGGGGCCGGAGCTTCCCACTCCCCAAGTGAGTCAGGACACAGAGTACTTCACGGAACACGTCTTTGCAGGAAGACGGTGCCTCTCCCAGCTATGGATGTGCAATTAAAAAGAGTAATTAGAAACAAACAGTCTCGGACCCAGCACGGCCCGAGCGAAGATCTCGTTCCTTCCAAATGTGCAGGTAAAAAGTGCAAATACGCATTTGATGTTTCTTTTCTAGTGAGGAAGCTCTGGTGCATTTAGCTGCCAACATCTTGAAGACCAGACCAAGGAGAAAATAATAATAATAATTAAAAAAAAAAAAGTAGCTTCCAGAGAGAGTTCAGCTTCGCTTTTGCTACATGGTACCTTAAAAGTCACAGTTCTCTTGCTCAGCCCCTGCAGCCGTAGGCTCAAGTCCTGCTTCGGGCTGCAGCAGGTCGTGGAATGTTTGTGTCGATGAGTTAGATGCTTCAGGGAAGAAGGAAAGAGGGGGGGGGGAAAGAAGGAAAAAAAACAACCCCCAAAAAAACCCAGGTTACAATCCTATACATGAAATGCCACTTCTGGGGAAAAAAAAAAAAAAAAAGGGACCTGGCAGCCTCTTCAGTTCTGTGGGGCAGGGTATGAGCTCTGGTGATTATTCATCTCCGAGCCGCCCGCGGCAAAGAGCAAGGGGGCACTGTCTGTAGCGGTTCCGCTGAGATGGGGACCCACCACGTAGCTGTCGTTCCCAGCCAGGGACCCATAGCAGCCAGAGCACTGGGGGGTGGCCAAGCTGGGAGGAGAGAGAGACAGAAAAACCAGACACGAGCTCTTAGAGAGGAATAATTCGGCTGTGGCTAGTCTCCAGCCCTCCCACTATCCCAGTCTGCAGGAGAGGGCTGTGACACACAGGCACAGCATCTCCAAGGAACCTGGCTTTGATGAAACCAGGTCCTACGAGGCTGGTCAAGAAGAGCCAGAACCTCCAAACCCCTCACTACAGAGCAGCAGGTGGAGTTTAGAGCCCTGAGCAGCAAGTGAAGGACAAGGCTGTCAGGTTTCCCCTTGGTTTTGCTTGGGGATATCAGACTATTCTCCTCCACACCAGCTGTTCCCACAGAGCTTCATCCCACAGTTGGCTCCCAGGGACAGCATCCCTCCCAGGACTTCACCACCTCTCACTTCCCAGTGGAGAAACTCCTCTGGAGGTCATTTAAGAGCACTCTGTCACCCCCCAGCTGAGGAAGGATCCCAGCAGGATCAGGCCTCCTGTCTGTAGCCACCTGTGATATCCACCTCTCAGAGCTGGTGGCTTCTATCTACTAAAAACAGCTCCTTGTGAGCAGAAGGGAACAAGACCAAGCTCAATCAGAAGCCTCCTTGGTCCATCCACCTTGCCCAAGCTGCCTCTTATCCCAGAATTCTTTCCCAAGAGCAGAAGCCAAGAGCTCTGTTGCTTCCACAGAGGGCAGCAAAAGAGCAGTTGGGCTTTTCATTGACCAGGACAACACTTACCCTCCTTCCCTGGCCCCAAGCCGTGACAAGTCGTCATCGCTGTCGTAGCGCCTTGGATTGTCAAAGAAGTAGGCTCTGGAGCTGTAGCTGTGACTATTGACCATCCCTGCTGGAGCCTGGTAGAAAGGAGTTGGGCCACAAGTGAGATGTTTCTCACAGCGTTCCTGAAGTTCCATCCCCAAACCCCCAAGCACCTCATGGCTCCTCAAGCTCCAGCAGCTTCCTCACACCTACCAAGTTCTGACTCAGCCTCTGTGCCCGGAAGAAGAGGACCACGAAAGTCGTTGGCACCAGCTCCCAGAGGAAAAGGACCACTCCAAACACCACGTACTCCTCACTGCTCACTTCCACGTGCACCTGTGGATGGAAAGGAGAGGTCTCTGTAAAAATCCTAACCATCAGCAGAGCTCCACAGCGGGACACAGCACACAGCTTTGGAGAACCAGGACTGCAGAAGTCCCTAAACCAGAGTAATGACCCTTTCCTGACTGCTGCTGCTGGTTTTTGAAGAGATTGTTCCCTTCAGTGTCCTACCAGGGTACTCCTAGCTCCCTCCCCACACCCTTGCACACAGCCACACTTTATTAAGCATTGCTTCTCTGCTCTAGTTGATTTGTTCCTTCTCTCCCCCCACAAAAAAAAAAAAAAAAGAAGAGTTGGCAGGCTAAAAAACCAAAGAGCGCAACAGGGAACCCCTCCTGAAGTTGCCAAACAGAGGAAGATTTGAACTTGCTCCAGTGGAGAGAGCAAACAGGGCTTCTGAAGGTAGAAATCCAGCTCATCTGGGGATGCAGAGAAACAGATACACCCCCCCAGACCTCTTTTTCCTCCCCTACACATGCCCTCACGGGGTGGTGGAGCAACCACCTTCCACTATACTGTCTCTGGATGGGTGTCCCAGGCACTTACCTTGTCTGAAAGGTTGTCCCAGCCATAGTTAAACGGACCAGGAACATTGTCTGGAGATATGGCCACAGCTACCAGGTTGTAGCAAGCCCTTGAGGAATACAGAAGAGCGACTACGGAGCCCACGAGAATCGCCTGGCAGACAGATGTTCCCTGGAGCAGGAAGAAAACCAGTTTTAATACAGACACCCCCTTCCTAGGGAGCTGGAATTCCTCCCCCCCCTACTTAAATGCACCAGAAGCTGCACAAGCCAGAATGACCTAGAACATTTGTTGCTAAAATATTCAGAGCCCGTTAAGAGGTTTCTTGTGTGATGAGTTCACTGCAGTAGCAGAGCTCCACAGCCAGTGTCACCAAGGAGGAAGGGAAGACCCGAGGCACAGGAGTGTCACTGTCACTCAGGATCTTAGCAGTCAGCCTCAGGCTGGTGGTCCAGAGAGATGCCATCCCACCCACTGCCTTGCTGTGGTAGCCTCCAAAAGAAAAATCAACGTGCTGCTTCTACACCCCAATCAGACTCTGGAGCAGAGATGTCCACCCAGCTCATCCACCCTGCAGCAGATCGACACCCCCACATTGAACAAGTTTGTCCAAATATTTGGGGTGGGCAACTCTGAGAACAGGCAGAAAGACCCAACACCCGATTCCCAGCACTGCTGTGGGACAAACCAAGTTTTGCTAGAAACAAAATAATGTATTAAAGGGTGGAGAGATGTTGCAGGACCTCTGCCTCCTGCTCTGTGTCCTGAGATGGTGAAGAGAAGCTTCCTCCAACGTTTCAGATGCAGTATCATCAGAGGGACAGCTGCACGAGGTACCTGAAGGTCCTACCTTTCCTGGACAGCTAGTCATGGAGGAGAAAGCCACCTGAAGATCTGCAAATGTCTCCACTTCTTCACTAAATACAGCCCTGAAGACTTTTAATAGCTACTGGTAGCCACCACAGCAGAAGCCAGTAAGTGGGCAGGCAAACACATCTCAGCAGCTGACTTGCCTTGGTATTTAGGGTGCCAATCTGCTCAGGAAGCTCATCTCATTGACCTGCTCCACATCAGCTGGTTCACAGCTGGAGTTCAGGAGGCAAGGACAGCCTTTTCCAGGCATTTGTGTAACACTTCTGCCAGTCCCCACCCTATTTTTGCAGCTCCTCCGCAACACAAAGGCAAGGGGATGCCTTCAAGGCAGGGAAGGGAGACAGCATTTGAATGCAAGAGACCTTCAGCAGACAGGCAGGTTGTGTATTCAACCCCAGACAGCAGGTTGTTCAAGAGCAAGGCCCCACAGGCAGCCTCAGGCATGTAACTGGAGGAAGCTGCTGCAGTCAAACCACTCCTGGGTGAACTCCATAAGTTAATTAATGTCCAGACCCAGTCAGAGCTGGATACTTGGCCCGTGCAAGCCGGGATCTGAGCAGGTTCTCAGCTTAGTCACAGCTCCTCTGTCTCACTTCAGATCACCCAACTGCAATTCACAGCCTCTGTGGACAGTTGTCACAAGAGCCAGCTCAGCAGCCGGTCCCAGCATCTATGGCCAACACACAACCTGGATTCTGGGCAGCCCCCAATGCTCTCCACTGCTTAAGTGACCCCTTTTCCTACAGAAAACCTCAGCTTCAACCTTGACAGCCCAGCTCTGGCAGCCCTCAAGCTTGATCATAAGAAGTTCCATCTAAACAGGAGGAGGAACTTCTTTACTTTGAGCGTGGCAGGGCCCTGGAACAGGCTGCTCAGGGAGATGGAGTCTCCTTCTCTAGAGACATTCAAAACCCTCCTGGACAATGTGCTCTGGGTGGACTTGCTTTGGCAGGGGGTTGAACTAGATCTCCAGAGGTCCCTTCCAACTCCATGTGATTCTGTGACTGAGTGGTCACATGGATAGCCCACTAAGGAACAAGGAGATGCCTCCAGGCAATGCAAGGCAGTTGTTGGGATCCAGAACATCTTTGTGGTGGTGTCTACTGCAAGGCTGCTTGTCACCTTCTCCTGAGGGGGGTACAGAGGCATCCAACAGCCTCCAAGAGCTCTACACTCCAGGTAAGGTGTCTGCAGGAGGGCAGAGCCTCACCTTCTGACATCTGGAGAGAAGCAATTCAGATCCCACAAGGTGAGGAGCTGTACTACTGGGAAAAGGCAGTAGCTCTAAAGTAGCAGAGCCAGGGAGCCAGCTCCTCTCAGCCTGACTGTGCTTAGGTGCTCACCCTTTTCTCTAGATGTTTCCAGGCCCACCGAGAGACTCTATCTGGCCTTCTCACCAGGCCAGGTGCCCAACCCTCCTTTGATGGGAATGATATGGCTTCCCAGAGGAAGAGGAGACAACTTAAGTGCACACTTGATTGCAACCTCCTGCCACACTAACGTGAGACCACTGGTGGCTTATCCACTTCCCTGCCTGCTGGAGAAGAGCCATGTATGTTCAGACCTTCACCTGTCCTTCTGAGTTGAAGGACTTACAGCAACTTCTCCTCCCCTTTTAAGATGCTCATCTCAGGTGAGCAATGCCTCTGGCTCAAACAAGAAAGCAGCTAAAGCTACAAAAGGATCCCCTCCGTAGGGAATTGTCATGTATCTGCAGACTTCACTGTCCTTAGTGACACTACTCTGCAGGAACTGCATCTGCTGCTCCTTGGAGAGCCCTCTTTTCCAGGCAAACCTTAAATGATACCTCAAAACCTGAAAAGCATGAGCAGCTCCAAAGATGCAGACAGTGTATTCCCCTAAAGAGTGCAGGGCACTTCCACAGCAGGAGCATACACTTCCTTGGAGGAAAGAGTCCAAGAGCTGCCACCTCCACCCTGGTAGGAGTATTTAAGCAGGAGTAGCTCAGGTGCAACCAGGCCAGCTCTGAGTAAGCACTCACAGATCCAAGATGAGAATCCAGCTGATGAGGGTGCAGCTCACAAGGCATTTACCTACCTTAGACTCGAGGTAGACATTCGCTGAAGACATCTTTCCAAGTTTGCACATGCAGCAAGCCAGCGAGATGGCACAGAGGATGAAGAGGCTGTCGTTGACCAGGGCACGGGCAAGGACTGTCCACCTCAGCTGGTTCTCCGGGACCTCACCGTGGATTAACATTGCACAAGTTAAATTCACAACTAAGAAGAGGAGGCTGGTAAATATGGAGCCCAGGTACAACAAGACCCTGGAGAGATGGTGGGGAAGAAAAAACAGTGGAGTAGAAGTCAGACAACTCTGGGGTTATTCTCCACCACCTTCCTGTCTCATCAGGCGAGAGAACCTCCCAACACACCCAGTGTTCTACTTGCTACGAAGATCAGACATTCCAGCAAGTTTCAGTGGTTGTACTGAGAGTGTTTGTTTGAGCTGCTCTCATAATGCATGAGCAGCACAAGTAGTCATGAGTTACAAGACTCATCTTCTGACAGTCAGGTTCTTATCTTGCAGATTTTAAGTGTTGCTCTAGCTCTGCATTAACTTCAGTCAATAAGCTATGAGTCATCACAACCACTGCAACTTCTTTATTGAAAGCCACTGGAGCTTGCATTTTCCAGCCTGAGTTTCCCTGGCAATGGCTAGGAAGCACCTGGGCTGCACAAACACAGATCCCACCTATTGCCCAAGCCTTATTCTACAGATCTTTTCTGGGGTGGGACAGCTCAGGATGACCTTGAGAGTTCATCTAGTTTGCTAGCAATACTGGGACACTGAGACATGCAGCATGTTTTAGCTTCCTTGATACCTTCAAAGCTCTCAATCCCACTCCAAGGCACAACAGTGAACCTTGGTCAAAACAAAACTAGGCAAGGCATTAGAATTCTTCAGCCTTTGGGGTCTGAAGTTCCCATTCCCAGCGCTGCAGCACAAGTTCACCCTAAGCCACCCTGGAAGGCAACAGCAGAAAAGTATCACTTACTTGTACTTGTTGAATTCAGCTGCACATTTCACTTTGAATATCACCTAGGGGAAAAGATTTGCGCAGCGTTACTTAACACGACCTACAGTTCTCCTTTAACTTTAGCAAAGGCAACAGCAGAGCCAGCAGCCAGTTGGACATCTTGAAGGATTCCACATTATCTGTGAGCACCAGATCTTGCGCTGGACCCACCTGCAAGAAAGACTGGTGTTCTTGTTTCCTGCAAGAGCTAAGCCCAAATGTAGGTGTCCAATAGCCATAGAGTCATTTAGGTTGGAAAAGAGCTTTGGGATTGACTCCTAACACTGTTAAGTTCACCACTAAATCACACCCCTACAAAAATATTTAGTATTCCATGTATGACAAGGACTTTAATAACACCACACCTAAGGTCTTCAAGGAAAGCAGGAATTTTAGCACTCAGTAGCCACTAAGAACATTCAAAAATATATCTATTTCACCCAATGTGCTGTGCTGCATATTTTAGGACCTCAATCATGCTCAATTTCCCTGCTAGAGAAGGCCTCTTCAGCTGCTGTGCTCTAGCAAGACAAATAGCTGATCTAAAATAGCCCTCTGGAATGGGATTGTGGACCCACAGGCTGTAACAGGCATTTGGAGCTCACAGCTCCTCCACCCTGAAGATGTTTTTAGGCCAAAACCACCCAAAAAGTAACTCTGAGATGGTAGGAAGTCCATGCCTACTAAGTTACATGGCATATTTGACAGACAAGCATATTAGACATCAGTCAGTAATTTAGAGACTGTTTCACCTGAAGCAACACATGCTCTGTCCAAGAGTGAATCTGGATTCTGCTGAAGAATACAAGGGTAGGACTTCTAGCCTAAGGACATATGGACAACTTGGGAGTGTGTCCACACCTTTTAAGTCACAGCTTAGATGGGAGCACAGAGGTCCTGCTGCAAGGGGACAAGGAACTGGTGCTCCTACAGAGTCAGGAGAAGCATCAGACTGGGAGAACTTCATGGAGCTCTCGTCACACACCAATTCAGCACAGCCATGGCAGGAACTGGGTTTTTTGTTCCTGTGAAAAATGCAGGTCCTGATACACACCACAGAGCTGAGATCACATTCAGTCTCGGACAAAGCCCATGTCCTGACTAGAATCTTGGAAGGAACTTGGGAAGAAGTGGAGAGCCACCTAGCCAGGTCCAGCAGACATGGACTTGTGGGGTGAACACAAGACCGGTGTGGGCTCATCGCTCAGGTGTGGAGGTTTGGTTTCACTGCTTCTGCAAGGAGTCCTCCCTGTCAGCTTCCAGACAAGGATCACACATCCTTCCTCCCTCCTGGCATCCTTAGCCAGCTTTTTATTTTTCCTCTTTCTGATGGGACCTTTTGGCTCCTGCCTTCCAGTCAGCGCCGAGGTCACAATGGCACCCTGAAGCTTTAGAAATGAGGCTCCTGCTGACAGGATTTCCTGAGACACTTCAGGGTTTGAGGGTCTGATCCAGCTCATCTGAGTTACAGGAAACACGGGCCTGGAAGGACCATGTGGTGACTTCAAAGCAGGAAAAAAAAAAAAATTAAAAAAATCCCTAATCCCTGAAGGCTACATTCAAGCACTTTGGGAGTGTCAAAACAGACATCAAGGACATCCAGCTGGGAAACCTCTTGGTTCAGCACCCATTTGCACAGCACAGAAATCCATTTGAGACATTTGCCCTGCTCCCAGAAGAGCCCAGCAGAAGTCCCTGGCTTGTGTTCCAGCTGACCACCCTGGGTGAGAAAATGCCACTGGCTAACAGAAAGAAGATGCTGGCTCCTGCAAGACACTCTCCCTGGGGCTCGGGGACTAAGGCACACAAAGCTGTCCCGGGGTTAAGAGTGCAATGGCAACCTGAGACTCACACTTGGACTGCTGCCACCGAAAGCAGAGGGAGACCATGGCACCAGCCTGACACTTTTCTTAGCCCCCAGCTATTTACTCCTGCAACTTCAGGAAAAGAACAGGCACGGCTCTGTTTACAGTGATTTTAGGGTTTTTTAAGACATGAGAACTCATCTGAAGGTTGCTTTTTTTCCTTCATAGGGGCTGGGTTAGTGGGTGACACCAGTAGCGTTCACCTTCAGGTTCTTGCCCTTGAGACAATCTCGCAAGCCTTCCAGCGCTGCTGCTTTTCAAAGCCCAAGGACAGCTGATATAGTGGGTTCTACTGCAAAGAAACCAGCTCAGAGAGCTCAGGAGTAGTCCTATTCTCCATAAAAATAGGAAATACAGACCCCTGCCACCTCAAACGGGTGGACCATGCCAAGTTGCTGTAGCAACTCTTGCAAACTGAACGGTTCCTAGCCAGGAGGCCAGGCCCAGAAGTCATCAGTTGCCTGCTGAAAACAAGGAACAGAGGTCTCTGCTAGCCCAGAGCAGCAGGGCTGAGAACATGCACTCCTCAACAAGCCTTTTATAACAGTTGGGCACCACTCAAGATGTCTTTCTGGAGCCACGAGTCCTTTGAGCCCTTCACATCAGCCACAGACTTGGGAGGAAGGCGAGGCCAAGAAGAACTTCAGACCTCAAAGTCCCCTGTGATGGTGGGGGCTTTTGGGTTTGTGATGCCTGGGTATATTTCACAGAAGGGAATATTCCCTTCTCACATCACTGAGCCCAGAAAGGGAACTTGCTCAGGGTATGTTTCAGAGTATTATTTAAGAAACACACTCAATGCACAAAAGGTGTACTGGAGGTGTCACAGCTGCTAAGAGAAAGTGACAAGTGACAGACAACCATATCCCACTGATGGCTCTAAGGACCACTTTCAACATCTGTACAAGCCAGGACCATAGTCCTACCAGAGCCTCAGAGAACACTTCAGCTTGGTTTAGGTACCACCATTCACAACAAACCCGAAAGATCCAGCAACTTGTCATTGTCCATCTGATGGAACCAAAGTCTTTTTTGCTCCATGAAGAAAATTAGGAGTTTGGGCTCTCCAGATGCAAGACAGAAGCAAGTCCTGCCTCTACACAAACATCAGCCTCGCTCAGTGATGCAAGAACATCCACAGATTCCTTCTCTCACCACAGTCATTCAGCACTGAGCATTGGAGCGGAGCAGGGACTATTTTGGGACTACACCCCATAACAAGTGTTCAAGCCTCCACCTGCCCCTCAGAGAAAAAAGCTGGAACTATCTGCCAGGAGGATCTCTCACCATCCCCACTAATACCGAGGTCATCCTATGCCACCACAAACAGAGGGTGCAACTTGTGTGTACCCTGATTTCCTAGAATAGCTGGTTGCCAGCACGGCCACCTGTTCACTCGGGAACCATGAGGCCCATGGGAATCATCAGCTATGGGATGGAGCAGTTTTGGGTTTAAGTGACCCATACCAGCTGTCCCTCTGAGGCAGGGGACACACACTAGGTGTCTGCTAGACAAGGAAGGTGGAAAAGTGCAAGAACAGACAGAGGCTTTTCCAGTTTTCCATCTGAGAAGGCAGGAAGATACAGGACAGCAAGGACAAACGGCTGCCAGGCTGGATGCTCATCCCATCCAGGTCTGCTCCAGAGCAATTAGAGCAGCAAGAGATGAAAAAAAGGGCTGATGTCATCTAATCAGATGGAGCACTTAGAAGAAACCCAGACAGGTTAAGGGTTATGGCCACGCCAGTCTGGCAGAGCAGCCCGTCGGAGCCTCACTGCTCCAGCAGAAGGCCTTACTCATTGTTGCCCACAGTTGCTGACTCCCAAGCGAGTCCAGGATGCCAAGTGCTCCAGAGGGTCTTTGAAAGGTCAAGATGGAGGTTGTTGTGGCTACATTTCCACATACTGGTCCTCTTGGACAATGACCTGAGGGAAAAGCAGGAATTGGCAGGTTCTTGGGAAAGGCAGAATTACTCAAGCAGACATCTAGCTGGTGGCAGAGGAGCTATTCCAAAAGCAAAGCAGAGAAGCACCCTGGGTTGGACATCTGAGCCACTACTTCTGCTTGTGTGAGGCAAGACTGGGAGAGGATCAGAGGAATTCCGACCTGATGTCCTCTGAACTCCCATATTTCCTGGAAAGGAACTCACTCCATTACAAGCTGAAGCAGAAGAGATGCTTTCCAAGCAAAAGGGCATCACACCTTTTGATGTCCCAGGTGGAAATAAGGCAGTGACAAAAAGGAACCACCAAACGAGCATCCCACACACATTTTTGTCAGGCCTCCACATCCCCTCAGGAATCTCAGGAGACAGGAAGAAGATACCCTCTCCCCACAGAAAAGGGGGAACACCAGGCAGTTTCACAAGTTTGAGTTTCAGCCCCAGAACAGCCTGGAGTGCAAAATAACGCTCGATCTCCATGGGCATTTGTTGTTTCCTGGAGCTCTTCCCCCCACCCAGCACCATTTCATCCTCAGTTTGTAAATAGCCCGAGGAACTCTGTAAATCAAGTGAGATTAGCTCAAATAACACAGCACAGGCTACATTTTCATCCACTGCTTAGGCAGATGCCATCTCTCCAGCATCCCCACAAAGAAGGCACTGTGTACAAAGACAATTAGCCAGGCCTTCAGCACAGAAGCAGCCCATGCTTTTATCTGAGGACATCTCGGACCAGGATACTGCCCCCAGAGCAGGAGAAACTCAATGCCCTTCTACAGGTTCCTACCGACCGGCCCTTAAGAACTGGGAATGGATGGACCCTCCACAGCAGGTTCTGCTTGAAGTCACACTAGTAAACATCCCCACCCTCTCTAGATCTTGAGCCACTTCAGCTAAAGCACTGTGGTTCCACCATCTCTTCACTCTTTCCTCCAGGTAGTGACAATTCTTGTTTAATTACACCTATATCTCCCTTAACATAATTCTTCCTGTGCTTTAAGAGAAGCCAAGCCAGGAGCATCTCAGTTAGCCATCAACACACAGCACTATTCTGTCAAGGGAAGGATGGGCTAGTTTTATCAGCCTGTTCCCCAGACAGAGGAGGCCAAATATCACCAGTCAGCATGACTGGTTTTGTTAAAATGGAAGCCAGAAAAGGACCAAGGGCTTTCTGTTCACTGCACTTTCTCCAAACCTCTGGAGCTGCAGGCTTTCCTACCTACCCACCACTCACAAACACCAGAGTGCTGGACACCCATTCTGCCTGTGACAGCCAAATGTCAGACCCTCTCTGTACCTACACATGCATATCCACATTTTAGTGTGTCATTTTACCCTTCCCCACTCCAGATTCTGAGCTCTTATTTCCTCAGACAGGATTTCCCTTGGCTCTAGGTCTTCAAGGAGAACGAAATGGGGTATATTCAGCCAGAGTCTACTGGAAAACAGGTATCCATGGAGGAAGAGAAGCCTGAGAACCTGTTTGAATTTACTTTGCTGTTCTTTAAAGGAACCTTTTAACACAGCAGCAAGGAGGAAAATCTGCTATCAAGTCCAGTAACTTGGAAGAAAACAGAAATCCAGCCACTTTGTGGTACCAGACCATGGGATCCTTTCCTCAGCTCGCTTTTCAGGGGCCAGGCAAACACCTCCCAGTTGGAGCAATTGGTAGGTCAGGCTCCCTTTAACAAACAAGATGGATTATGCACACTATGCACCATTTGTTATTTTGCTGCCACTCGATCGGCAACATATCTAACCCCGACAGCTTTTGCAACGGGGCAGTTCACCCCAGCTTCCAGGTGTTTGCGTCGGAGGAGGGAAGAACCAAAAAAAAACCAACCCAAAAAAACAGCTGAACAACCCAATTGCTCCAAGGCTCACATTATCATGTGAATGTTGATGTCCTCGGGAAAATGAAATCATAACTCCTATCGGTGACACATCGGAGCGATGGAGCGGTTTCGCTGTGTGTTAGCGATTCCTTTGTGAGGCTGGCGAACAGCTGAGAGCTGCAGAGCAAAGAATCTGAACAACAACAACGACAAAGCTGGAAGGAAAGTACTGCCTATTTATGAAACAAGTCGCCAAACTGGAAGGCAGGCAAGCAAAGGGCTGCTCACAAGAAACTGGAGCAGAAACAAAAATAATCAGAGGAGGAAGGGGAGGGGGAGAGCCAAGGCTTTAAAAGATAAAGTGAAAGGACTAGAGAAAGGAGGATTTAAAAAAAATAAATAAAAATCACAAAACAAGTGATGGGAAACCCAGACAAGGAGGAATACAGCTCAGCAACAATAACAAGCAGCTCCGCACCGTCCCAGCGGCGATCATTGTGCCGGGAAGGGGCCCACCTCTCCAGCCCTGGGGCTGTTGTGTGGGGAGGGCAAAGGGATCCCAGGGTTCTTTTTTTTTTTTTTCCTTTTTGTGTCTGTATATGTGTGTGTGTCTGACAACAAGCTGCAAAACAACAAGCCCGGCTCCGAGCGGAGGGATGGAGAGAAGGAGGGAGCGCAGCAACAATAGCAGAAGAGGCTCTAGCTGGTGACGTAATGGTTGGCATCACTCCAGGCCACAGCAGCCCCTGCTGCTGCCACTTTCTGGTCCCCTTTGGAGAAGGGGAATCAATTAAAAAAAAAGAAAAAAAAAAAAAAGGTGCAGAACAGTCATCTGTTTCCCCCCTCCCTCCCACCAAGAGACACCCCCCTGGCAAGGGTTGCAAAGGCTCTCTAGAAACAGGGCACAT
>JAOQGM010000039.1:3068965-3079143 GCA_027564225.1 Gallinago stenura | reverse complement strand
GGAATATGGTTTAGTGATTTTTGTCAGGGTTGGGTTGATGGTTGGACTAGATGATCTTTAAGGTCCCTTCCAACCTAGACAATTCTAGGATTCTATGATTCTAAGGAAGGACTGTAGCCTGCATCATGGAAACGGGTCCTGTTTGTGCCCCTCAGTGCTAGGTCCTGCACAGACCAAGGAGGAGATGCACTGCATGCTGCACATCTCCTGTTCTTGGAAGGACTTGATCTGGAAAGGCGCAGTAATTGGCCCTGGTTTTGGTGGAAAGCATGACAGACAGGCGTGGGCAGGCCCAGATCCATGGGGGCAGGACGGTGTCAGAGAAAGAATTTACAATGATGGTGCCTTCAGGGCCTGGAGACCGGCTTAATTACATGGGAATTCTTGCAGACGGACACAAAACTCCATAAATACCACGTGACAGTGAAGACTCAGCAACACTTAAAGACAGCACACGTCGAGCAGTCTGGTAGTACAAGAAGGAGTGAATGATCCTTCAAGAGGGTCTGAACAGTTCCTGAGCAGTGTAAGGCCCAATTCAGCTTCATTCAGGTCTTCATCCCTGTCCCTCTCTACAGCTAGTGGAGAGAGGTGGGTTCTTCTGCACATCCACCATGAATCTCTTCCAGAGATGCCTCTTCCTCCCCACTGGCTGCAGGGGACACTCAGGTGGCTTCATCCCCAACTCGTGCAGCTCAGTGGAAGAGTCCCATGGATGTGGGCGAGAATTGTTCTGGCATCCCTGGAGGTGGCTGGTGCCTTCTCTTGGTTTTTCCTTCTTCATCAAGGCTTCTTTCTCCTACTGATGGTGCTTCCCTGGGCCTGGACAGGGTGCAAGCAGGACTCAGGGTGAGCTCTCAGTGGTGGGGACAGATGTAGAGCCTGCAGAGGACCCAGCCAGCTTTCTGGGAAGCAGATGCAGTGGGAGTTGCTTACCAGAAACCCTCCTGGGAACGCTGCGGACGGTGCTGTGGTTTGGATAAAAGCAGTTCTGTGTTCATAGTTCACATGAAGGGAAAGTCACCACCAGCTTTGATCTGGACTGAAATCCCAGGAATAAACAGGAAAGCTTGGGGAAGGGTGGTTGTTGTTGTTGTTAGAGACGTTGCGGTTGTTGATGGTTTGGGGTTTCTTTTAGATTCCCCAGCAGTCAGACCAGCTATGAGGAGCAACCTGGGAGAGTCAGTGGATGAAGCCCTGCCTCTTCCTGAGCCAGTGGCCAAGCCTTGGCTGATTCTGCATGGCCAAGCTTGCACCATGTGTTTTTTATGTCATTTGATAGCCATCTCGGTCTATGGAAGCATCCACGGGCAGATTCTCAACGGAGATTAAGAACTGATTGGGGTCAGGGCCTTTCCTCTGTGATCAGTGAGGTCCCCACCAAAGACTCCCAGGCCAGATGTGACCCGTGGGATGACTCCAGACTGCTTTCCCCACTGCGGCCTCAGGGAGGTCAGGGAACGGCTGCGTTAGCAGGCCTGGAGATCTGGAGATCCTTTGTCTCTGCTGCTGAGGGACCCTCGGTTGCAGGCAGGGCTACCAGGGGAGCTGGAAGACCTAAAAGTTTGGGGGTTCCCTGGGCTCTCAGTTATGGCCAGGATGAGAGAAGATACAAGGGGCAGAACAGCAGGATCTTGGGTTCTTCTTCCACCTTTCTTCCCATCCAGCAGCTCAGCAGTGACCACAGGGATGAACAGTCCCTTTGCTGAGTTTCTCAACTCCTGAAACCTCCGCTCAGTCAGTAATTAATAATATGGTGCAGATTGGGATGGGAGAGAGGTCATCCTCTACAAGATGTTCCTCAGGCCAGATGGGCCTCCTTTGGAGCACTTTTGGTACGTAGTCCCCTGAAGTAACATGCAAATACCAAAACTCATGTATTTGAGGGACCTAAGAGCAGCCTTGGAACTCAATTTTAAGAAGACATCAAAGCCCTATTTATTTTTCAGAGTTGGGCAAGACACAAGATTATGTGGTAACAGATGATGAGAACCAGCAACACTGGCCCAGAGGCGCGAAATAAATCCGGGGGCAGGCTATTAACTTGGAGATGTTATTTCAGAGCCCGGAGAATGACACAAACCATTTCTGCCCTCGTGGAGTGTTTTGACAACTCCTGACCATCTTGAGTGGAATTGCAGACCCTTAGCTCCGTGCTGCCGCCGGCTTTTTCTGTCCACGAGTTTGACACAAGGCAGAGAATGGCAGCAAAACTCCTCGTGTGAGCAGCAAAGCAGAACCTAAAATGAGTTTTACAGAAGATGGGCCAGTGGGATGCCAAGGACGTAGGGATAGGGGGTGGGAATACGTGGTGAGGTCTCCTCTGCCCTCACCCTTGCCTGTGGAGATACCTTGCCCATCCCTGGCAGGCATGTTCCTAACCTGTGATTAAAAAAGCCCTTCCACAGCTTCTCTGCCAAAAAAACCCTCATTTCTGCTTGATTCTCAGTTGCTTATTTTAATATTTGGTCAAACTTCCCTTCCTGGGAATGGCTTGTTGCTTGTCCTTGCCCAGCTGGACCTCACTGTCACCTCCAGAGCAGACTTTACGTATTGTTAGATTGCATTGCTTCTTTCTTCCAGGCAATTTCCCCGGAGCCTTCTCTTCTCTGAGAAGGCTGAGAAGGACATGCTGGAGCTGCAGGTGCTGTGTCTTGGGCTCCTGGAGAGCAGGCAGGGAACTGACCTTCATTGGTTTCACTGCTTATGAATCCCTTGAGTTTATCGCTTTGGTGGGACCCATAAAAAAGCTTTTTTAGTACCAGGAACCAAAGTTGGTCTGACTGCTCCTTTTCCCTCTCCCTTGCCTGTGAGGCCACAAGCTCCTTCTCAAGGTCCTAAAGGTACCTACTAGTGGCTTGGAGATGAGCAGCTTGCATAGGTGGAATAGAGTAGATGCCATCAGAACACCAACCTCAATGACATCTGTCATGCTTATGTGACCTTGAGTGTTGGGCTCCATGTTTTAGGTAGGGCCAACCTCAATGACATCTGTCATGTTTATGTGACCTTGAGTGTTGGGCTCCATGTTTTAGGTAGAACAGCCACTTTTCAGCACTGGGAACCTTGAAAAATGAAAAAGCTTTGAATGAGTCAGCCTCCTCCATGCCAAGCTTTATCTTCATTCTTTCCTGTAAGCGAGGGCCTGCATCGTTTCTTTGTCTTGGCCTCATTCCTAAGGTATTCCCAGTGTCTTTCCTTACTGCCTTTTATGCTCCTGGACGGTTGCCTGGGGGTTTTGTGGTGTTCCTTCGAGTAACCAGCCAGATGTGAACGCCTCGGGGAATCGCCTCCTGAGAAGTGCAACCCACCACTTCCCTGAAGTTATTCTCTCCATCATCTCTTGTTTGGATCAATCAATCCACACCTGCCCGGGTACTTAATACAGCCTGAAAATATTGCGTAAGGCATATCCATGATTTCAAGAGGGAGATGATGGCCTGTACTCAACGGGGTGGCGTATTTGGGGCTGGATTTTGACATCCTGCAATGGTCTCCAGGAATGGTCCAGCAGCTTCTCAGTGGTCACCCACCTGGGCTCTCTCCGTGTGCCTGTTAGGATCCAGGCCCATAGGATGCACGCCAAAGCAAGCAGGAATTCTGGCAAAAATATCTCTTTTTCAACCATTTCTTTATTTATGGGGTGGTTTGAGTTTTGGGGGTTTTTTTTGCATATTATTTATGCGTATTTATTTCCCCCTGTAGGAACTCGGGGGGTTTTGCTCTCCCGGGTAAACTGTTGGGACTGGCCCGGAGTCTGCAGAGAGGAGAACGTCACTCAGTTTCCTACCATCAAGATTTACCAGAAGGGAGAGGGATCAGTGATGTACGATGGCATGTGGGGGACCGAAGAACTGACCAGCTTCATCATGCTGTGAGTTAATGAGTCCCCCCTGGCACATCTGCTGGACGATGCTCCGGGTACTTCACGGCCTCTGTCGTGGAAATCCGTTTTGGAAAAAATAATGTCAGATCTGATCGTAGACCTGGTTTGGAAATCAGCTTAATAGCTTTTTTGTGCTTTTTGGTGCCAGGGAACATCTGTTCTTGGGCAGCACGTCCATCTGTTGTCACTGTCCCTCTCGCTGTTATTATTAATGGGGATCCCAAGGAACTCGGAGCAACCAGTTTGGCTCAGGGATGTTCTGTCTTCCCCATAACCAGCTCCAGTGCCTTTCTGTGACTAGGTGTTGTCCTTCCTTCCAAGGCAACTGGTTTTTTCTCTCTAATGAGGCATAATGGTTGCCATACTGGGTTGGGATGTTGTTATTATGATAAGGATTGAAGTTGCCCTTCTGTCTCTTCATCCCAAAAGTGAAGGAGAAGGCAGCTCATGGGGTTTTTCTGCCTTTCCTTAGGAGCCGAGTTTCCTGCCCTCTGAAGCTGACCACGATTGAGGAAGCAGAAGGATATTTAAGAGGAGAGTTTCCATCTGAGCTATCGTCCTACCACCACACTTCGGTTCTAGGAGTATTTAGCGCGGCCACGAGCAGAGGTTAGTGTGGTGTTTTGGGATTAAATGCTCAGTTTCTTTCCTGCTCATAAAATCCTAGAATCATAGAACAGTTTGGGTTGGAAGGGACCTTAAAGAGCATCCAGTTCCAACCCCCTGCCCTGGGCAGGGACACCTCTCACCAGACCAGGTTGCTCAAAGCCCCATCCAACCTGGCCTTGAACCCCTCCAGGGATGGGGCACGGAAGAGGGATGATTCCAGGTGCTTAGAACTTCCTCTGTATTTCATTTTCTCTGAGCGACCAACCGTCTTCGCTCACATCACAGCCTGCCTGGCACCACTCATCCTATTTTTGCAATTAGAAAACCGCAAGTGATTCCAGATGTGGGACCTAAGGTCCATTTACTGGCTCATCCAGAGGACATCCCAGCCACCAGGCGTGTTTACTACATCCAGTGTGGTGGAAGCATCTGCCATGCCCAACAGGGATTGAGACATCGTGCTTGGCACGTACGAAAGAGTAGTGCCCTGGGCAACCTGTCTCTGCCAAGATATTTCTGCAGATGTCCAGTCTGAACTTACCAAGCCACAAGTTGTGCTTGTTGTCCTGCTCCTTATCATGAGGACTTTGCCTCTCTCCTCTTAATGAGTCCCCTTCAAAGTAGTTGTAGGCTGCCAGGGGGCTGGGGGTTTTCAGCCTGGAGAAAAGGAGGCTGAGGGGAGACCTTCTCACTCTCTCCAACTCCCTGGAAGGAGGGTGTAGCCGGGGGGGTTGGTCTCTTCTTGCAAGGAACAGGCGATGGGACAAGAGGAAATGGCTTCAAGTTGCACCAGGGAAGGTTTAGGATGGATATTGGGAAAATTTTCTTCACTGAAAGGGTCATCAAGCATTGGAAGAGGCTGCCCAGGGCAGTGGTGGAGTCACCATCCCTGGAGGTATTTAAAAGCTGGGCAGACGTGGTGCTGAGGGACATGGGTTAGTGGTGGTTTTTGTCAGTGTTGGGTTGATGGTTGGACTCGATGATCTGAAAGGCCCCTTCCAACCCAGACACTCTATGATTAAATCTCTATCCTCTGGCTGCACAAACCCAGATGCATCAACCCCTTCTTGTAGTCCATGCACGGCAAACATGTCACAGCATGTTCTTTCTTAAAATGAGCCTTTTCCACTATTGCATTGATAATTATCTTGCTGACTCCTCCTCCTGCTACGGACTCATCCCAGTCCTTGCAACCAATGCATTTCCAAACCCTTTTTTTTTTTTCTTTTTATAAAAAAAGCAAAGCAGCAATAAGATAAAATACAAATTTCTTACATCCGTATGAATTAAACTTGTTTGAGGTTGTCTCACTTCATAATCTTGGCCAGTGGCTGCCCAGGGTGATGTTAGTCACCCAGATCCTGCTCCGGTATCATTCCTTGCATGCCATAGCTGTGGTCCAGGAGCCCACTGGGTTTCCACAGCCCTTCTGAAAGATGGGAAAATGGCCCCAGGAAATGCCATGGGTTTTCACGTGCCAATCACACAGGTTAACAAGGGTTAATCACTCTGGAAAGGGAACATCATGTCATCTTTCAGTCAGATCCACAGTGGTGAGCGAGGACCTTCCAGCCCCACGGTCGCTCAGTTACCAGTTCCCCCTGGGAATTTTATTTTATTTAAAAAAAAACCTCACGTGAGGAGGTCCAGGGGGAATCCACTGTGCTCAGAGGTAAGAACGAAATAAAAATCTCTGGAGCCAACCAGAAAAGACTTTGGGCTGTGTTCACCCAGCCGGCTGACTGCCCTTCTTCTGGAGGGTCTGGCTGTTAAATATAGCAGAAAAATTTATTTTTATTTTCTTTAAAAAAAACCCAAACCACAACAAAAGCCCTTTAGCCCATTTCTGCTCTGCTGAGCTCCAAAATCTCTCCTTTATTCCCTAGATTTTCCTCTCTGCACTAGTGGAGCCTGGATTAGCCCCGTGGGGGGACAGTGAGAGGGGTTCAAGGAAGGGTCCTGCTGGAGGTGTGAGCCTAGGCTCTTTCCCATGTAAAAAGTTGTTCTTTTCCTTCCGTGCAAGCAAAGAGTCTTGGAGGCTTCTAGACAGCTCCGTATGGAGATGGCATCTTCCCTCGGGGCACAGTCTGGGGAAACTCAGCCACAGATGCCAAGGGAGATGAAATAAGGAGATGCTTTCACCGCCCAGAAGCCGAAAGGAGCTGTTGGAGCATCAGGCAGAACAACCTGAGGGAACAGAAAACTGGAGCCAGCTCTCCTGGCACCAAAGCCAGGCCAGAGTCAGGGAAACCACATCGCTGCTCTTATCTTATTATAAAACCATCGTGGGTTTATCTGGAATTCCCAAAGGTTTTCTCACGGCACGAACTCCTGCTCTAGCCTGAACCGGCAACGTGCCGCGTCATTGCCATTTCTGATTAAATGAAACAGAGCAACGAGATGGCCAGTTAAATAAAACCCTGGATTTTTAATTTTTTTTTTTCCCAATCAGAACTGAAGCCCTTCAGTGGGTCTGAGTGAAAAGAGGCTTGTTGGAAAAATTCACAATTAACGTTTATTGCAAAGAAATGAGTGGCGTTAGCAGGACAATGAAACCTGGAGAACTGATAGGTCAGAAAATGGTTTGCTCAGCAGAAACTGGAAACTTAGAAGTAAGACTCTGTCCTAAATCTTTTAAATGTTTAAAAATACACCTGTGTCCCAAAGCTCTGGTACCATCATAGGGCTCACCAGCGTTGGTGTAAATCAAGCGAGGGAGGGTTGTGAAGGTGCTGCTGGAGAGTGATGGTTTCATGAGATGCCTTCTCCTGGAGGGATGAGGGGTGATGCTCAGGTCCTGCCCCCGAAAACCCTCCCTCACCTGGCAGTTTTATTCCTCCTTATAATTTTTCTAGGAAATATTTCAATAGCTTCTTTGAAAATGCCTCCTGTCTGTAGCGGGAGCTGTGTGAATCTGGAGGGACAGAGCTCAGAAGGCTGTGGCTGTTGAGAAACAAGGGCTGCTGCATGGCTGTGGGTCTGGCACAGTTCCCCAAAAGAGTGGAAAAATCTGGAAAAATCCCTTGAGGGAGGGAAGATCTTGTTGGGAATCACCCGGACAAAAGGAGAAAGCCTGGCCCCTCTGCTTGAAGGTTGGTCCTGGTTTAGGAGAGAATTCCTGCAGCCAGGGACGCCGCAGGGCAGCATCTCAAGTGGATGTTTTTAAAGTTAAATTTCTGTAGGAATGCTCTCCTGAGGAAGTTTGGATGGGAGCCTGCTCTGTCCACGTCAGGCTGTGTCCCTCGGTGCCCGATGAAAGCCCCAAGGCCTCGTCTCCAGCAGCTGGGACACGGGCAATTTCACAAGGGGTTTGTTGGAGAAGTTCTTGTGGATCTTTATCGGCTGATCCTATGGGTTGCTTTTCTCTCGACGCTGATAAAAATCAAGTGACCAAAGATAAAAGAGCCGGAAACCAACTTCAAAACCATCCAACGGTGGTTTCTCTGTATCACAGCATGAACCAGCCAGGCTGTGTCACCAGCTTTGTTGTACGTTTCCTACAAATCTCTGAACCCTCAATGAGCCGACCCTTCAAGGACCTAGGCTTCAATTTGGAATAGTGTAAAGGAAAGTCTGTGGTCCCTGTGGTTCCACGGGGAAGACGATGGAAAATATGGCTTTGAGCGTAGCTTGAAAGCGGGAGGCAAAGAACCAAAAAGTGACCGGTTGTGACCCAGAGCCAGGCTATTGAGGTCTGAGTCACCGGTCCCAAGAGCTTGGGCTGGCCAGTTGTGATGTGACAGGGAACGTTACGAGGAAAACTAAATAGTATCCGAATGAGATCCTATTGAAGTTAGAAAGCATCGTGGATGTAGCTGAGATGTAACCCTCACACTTGGGAAAACCTGCCTTCTCCAAGGAGTGTGACTTCCCACTCTCCTTAAGTCGGAAAGAGCCTCTTTTCTTGCTTTCAGTTGCTCAATCCAAAGGGGGAAGGGTGGTGGTGTTGAAATTTGTCCCCATTCCACCCTGCCTTTGGCAGCGGTGAGTTTGATCCCTGATCCCTAACTGTGTTTTTACGCTCTGACACACTGTGGTGTGCAAGTTCTCCCACAGCGTGCCTCTCCCATGGATCCACCTTCTTAAAACTCTGGAGTCAGCTTCGTTTGGGGGCTCTGCTCTCAGCCTCCCAGCATGGAGAGATTCAGCTGTGATGGATCAAGAGAACCCAGTCCTTTCCTCATCATGCTCTGGGATGATGGGTATGGCAAGTGGTGGACCTCAGCAACCCTGAGCCATGGTGGTGGAGGTCCTGCCCTCTCCTTGCAGCCACCCAAAGCGGTGGAGGACGCTGTGTCTGGCAGGCATTTAGCTTTTGGACCTTCCCTGTCCTAGCTGGGTGCCTGGAACAGACCCTGCCTGCCCCGAGGAACCGGATGAAACCGAAAGGCACTTGTGGGAGAGGTTGGTTTATCTGCTGGACACTTAGCACTGCTCCAGCTAAGTCATCGTCAGTCATTCCCAAGAGGTCAACAGGGTTTATAATGTTGCTGTTTCGACTGAAGATGATTGATCTCCTGTTCCTAAGAACACTTATGGACTCTAAACCCATTTCATTTTCCGTCAGTGGCCTCTTGTCATGCGTTCCTCCCTGGAAGCTCAGCAGCTGAGGAGCAAAGACTGTTCACATCATAGGAACTTTTCCTGCTGATCCTTTCGCCCGCTGCCAACTCCTCCTCCCGGAGCCCGCGGCCACCAGACGCGTCCATTCCTCATGAGCCTCTAATCCCAGTGCTCTTCCCCACTGACAGTTTGCTCCGGGAGGGTGTTACACATGCAGACAGCAATTTGGTTTGCAGGAGGAAGCTGACACTTCTCTTTCTATCGTTTATTTTTGTGTCTTCGTCATTTTTTATTTTTTTTTTTTATTTTTTTTTTACAGCCAGGGAAGCTTTCGAAGAGGCAGGAAGCATCTTAAGTGGCCACGTAACGACGGGGATGTATTTCGAAGATGATGCATTGACTTTGTAAGTTGTTTCTCTTTTTTTTTTCCTTTAGGGAGAATTCTCACTTAACTCATTTAGTGCGAGCCAATTCCTCGAGCGTCACTGGCCACGCTGAGCATTTAGCAAAGTCAAGGCTTTCTTGGTCGGTTCCTGATTGAATAAGAGCTTCAATTGCGGCCCAAACTTCAAGCCAAATTGGTGATAATGGGATCAGAGCATTTATCAGCCCATGCACTTAATTGTGTCATTAAGACTCACTCCAGCAAGGGGCAAAGTGCTTTGGACTGGCCCGTGAGAGATGCTTCAGTGCCTATAAGTGCAGTTAGATCCAAGGGGAATCTTCAGCTTGTCCTTGTTTCATTTCCATCAAGAATTAGCTCTCAAGGCAGAGTTTATAAAGTCCCAGAAGGTCCTTGGCCTGTTTTCCAGGTGTGGGTTTGACAGCCAAAAGTACAGGAATGGATTATTCTCATTCTTACAGGTGCACCACATCCCTAGCATGTCTGATGAGACATGGGCATTTCTGTGGTGTGCAGGGAGAATAAAAATGTGAGTATCTTGGTGGTACATCCCCATTAACCAAACTGTGCTCAAAGCACCAGGTGTGATTGGGTCTTAGAGGTGAGACAGTGCTGGGGTGAGAGACCAGTAAGTGCCCTCGTGGCCAAGAAGGCCAATGGCATCCTGGGGGGCATCAGGAAGAGTGGGACCAGCAGGTGGAGGGAGGTCATCCTGCC
>JAOQGM010000039.1:2985292-3003158 GCA_027564225.1 Gallinago stenura | reverse complement strand
CAGTTCCCCCCCCCCAAACAAAGTATTTAAACAGAGCCCGTTTGGGCTGGGATGGCAGACATCTACACCCTCACACTTCCCTACTTGACGTGGGATAATTAACACCAGACTCGTGCACTGTGTATACAAACCTCCTTGGACTGACTGGCCTTCGCTATGGCCTCCTGCGTCAAGCGCTCTTGAACCAAAATACGAATTGCCTAGAAAAAAAAAAACACCAAACATTAAAAGGCAAGAGTAATTAATTCATGTCTTGATGCATTTCTCAGCGATTCCAAGGGGAAAGAGAGCCAAACACTATCACCCGGCATAACCTCAAACCCCCAGCTTGGTGAAAGGCTTTTTGGAAAGCTCTTTCAGACCTTAAATCTTTTCAAATAGCATTTTCTTTTTGTTGCAAGTAGATTCTTGCACACGTGTAGTCTCTTGGGCTGTGAGAAGGCAGTTTAAACAGAAAAGGAGAGGATATTATACTACTAAATTCAGTCACTACTGAGCCAGAAACTGCTAAGTCCTAAGAACAGCCAAAAAAAAGCTTGTGATTCCCAGAATGAGCTGCCAGAGATCCCAAAGTGGCAGCACCATTTTTATTTTTCTGAGATAGCACAGTTCTAACCCTGCAGCAAAACAGCTTCTGCAGGAAGGAATTCCTGCTATCAGGATCTTTCAGTAAGTGCTGAACCATCTTCCACACGCAAAGAAACCCAGAGCAAGGCTACCCACCTGGGTTTTTAAAAGACTGAGAGCAGAAAAGAATTATTTTCAGACACAGGAAGAAGAACAGCCTTGATTTTAACAATCCTGCTGCTCATCTGTTTTTACTGGCTACTGTACATAGCATGAAATCCTATCAGAGCTATCAGTTACTGATACCTACAGCTCTAAATGCCTCTAAAAATAACTGAAGGAATACCATTGCAGGCAGACTTCCACCAGAAAGAACTGGGTCTGTCAAACACATTCCTCAGCCTTTCCCTGATAAGTAGCCAAATGTGACAGAAGCAGTCTTAAAAGAATCACAGAACTGTTCTTACTGCTTCATGTTTCTCTCCCAAGATCTCTCCCGCTTCTGGTCGTGATTAAAATTGAGATCATACTAAAATGCTGCCACTGAATACTTCTAGAAATTTTTCTAGCTGAAGGGAGTAGCCTGGATAAAAGAAAAATTTGATGAGGTGTTTAAATGCCAGCAGTGACACCAGACCCTGTATAAAGAGAAGTTTGAGTGCCTTTTCCATTAGAAAAAAAGGATATCCAACTGGTACACAGATGCTTTCTGATCAACAGGCCAGATTTAAATTAATAAAATGGGACTTTAAATATCTCTCTGCTCACTCTGGCCAGATGACTGTGGCACTTTTGCACTCTTTGGCTTTCCCTAAGCATCCATTCCAGAGTGTCCAAGCCTAAATAGGGACCACAACTTCTCTGCTTATTGCAGTGTGGAATTAAAGAGTTTCACTGGCATGTTCTAATACCAGAAAACCCTGAAAACTACCACTGCTGTTGCTCATGTAACATGAATTGCCATTGCAGGAACCTGTTCTCACTGTAATTAAAAGCAAGAAAAATCAGGCTGGTGGTCCAACTGCTTCTGTCTGAAAAAAGGGAGACTAAAAATGTGGAAACAGTGACAAGGATAAATATATTTACACAGAAAACACGGTCTGCTTTCTCTTTGCATTGCTGGTACCAAATTAGAAGAACCCAGATGAAGTCTGCTAGTCTCAAGACTATCCTGTAAGACAACCTGAAGGAGCTCTATTAATAAGGGCTGAGCTTATGCTGCAGATCATAGAATCATGGAATAGTTTGGGTTGGAAGGAACCTTAAAGATCATCCAGTTCCAACCCTCTGCTCTGGGCAGGGACACCTCCCACCAGACCAGGTTGCTCAAAGCCCCCTCCAACCTGGTCTTGATTCTCCAAAATAAGTTTATCAAATATCACAGCTACTGTAATGAATGGACCTTTTGGGGTTTTTTCAGTGAATTTTGTTTATTTTGGGGGCAAACAAAACTAAACTTATTTCCCTATCATGACACTACTCAGCCACAATTGAACTGTTCACCAAGATAATTATCCCTGCATTAATTTCCATGATTTATAGTCTGTGTTCTTATCTGCTCAAACAGGCGTATATAGGATAAATTTTACTTTCTATTTGTGCCCCAAAAAAGTCTATAATTATCAGTAACTTCATCACAATCTATTACACACACACCAGCCACTGGGTAAAAGAAGGAAGAATGGTCTAAAAACTGTGAAACTCACCTTAAGCATTACCAAGTAATCATCATGTCGCTGAATTTGCAGCAGATTAGCTAAAGCCATCACTCCAGCCTTGAAATCGGGATTATTCACTGTAAAAATAACCAATGTCATTAAAAATTGTTTTCAGTGCCAAAGGCATTTCATGCGCCCAACCCCTCATGAATCCTGTGTCTTTAAAATTGAAGTATCCTCTTTTGTAAGTCTTTCTATCACTGCAGAGCAGATCTGTGCCACCCAGGTGAGGGCAGGACCAATTCCTTGCTGTCTGTTTTGTAGAAGGAGGAATTGGAGAAGACTTGTGGGATTTAGAGCTAATTTTAGTAGCTATTTTCCACCACTTCCATTTATTCTGAATCTGTCTAGTGGTCACAAAAAATAAAATGGTACAAGATAAAATGATAAAGAGGTACAGTTGGGGAAGACCGAGCCAACACGTAATACAAGATAATATTAAAGTAAATAGTCTCCATCACAGTTCCTTAGGTTTTTTTGTTTTTTTAAATCTGTTATATTAAAAGGCATCTTGCTATTTCGCTCTAGGCCACAGTAAGTCCTCATGTTTTATAGAGCTGTTAAGGTAAACACCTTTCAGCTGCTTCCTCATCACCCAGTAAGAGGCCTCCCAACTTATTCATATCTGAATTGATATTCATATCAATTCGCTGGGCAGCTCGTTTTCCTGGGAAAGATTCCCCCCTCTGCCCTTCCCCTTTTTCCCCCCAACAGGAAAAGCTCTGCATCAGTGCACATCCAGACACCTGGGATTCACACAGAGCAGTTCCTCTTCCCTTTGGTGGGAACGCAGATGAGGGCAACCAACTCAGAGTAACTCTCAGAACACCGTTCACAGAGAGGCAGTTTGAGGCAGCAGTAAAAAAAATAATATATGAGCTCTGCTTTCCCAAAGCTTTAAATTGGGATTTATAAAGGTATATATACCATAATAGTTAGCAAAAAGCATCATACAGGCCACAGAACACATTCACACGGGATGCACCTGTACAGCAGGCTGCTGCACACTTACCATCCAAGTTAATTAGCGGCTCTGCGTTTTTTGCTGCGTTGTCAGTATTTTTAGCACCATCAGGGGTAGAATCCTTATACTTATCAGCTGTTCAATTAAGAAGCAAAACACAAACACCATTAGAGCTCATGACAAAAAGAACCAGTTAAAAGTATAGTGCCAAGCTGTAGTTTGCGATAGGTATATTTTTGGGGTGTGGCAATTGCCCAAGTGACTTCTGGGTTTATAAATTGATGTTTTGGAGCTCCCTACTAAGGTCCCCAAAGGCTGCCCTTCTAGCAAGCTCCCCTAACATACCCCCTCCACAGAGAGCTGATGTGGTATCGCAGAGCAGCATCAGCTTATGTAGGGCAGTACGCTCTTGATTGAGGCTCTTCCTACAGTCTTCATCTCAGAAGGCTTGAAGAAGCTGCACCTTATGGTTCTACTCCTAAAAATCCATCAGCTCAACTAGCACTGGCCCTCTGCCTCCATCAGCACCATATGCAGGGCCCAAGAACTACAGATTGAAGTTGGTTTTGATCAGCGAGTAAAACATTTCCAGCAAAGGGCTTTGCTGCAGCATTCATCTACGACCCACACGAGGGGTTTTCAAGCCTTTTGAGGAAGGGACCTCCCATCTCCTCCATCTTCATGTACCCCTGAGTCATGGGCAGCTCATTTTCTCTATCATCAGGGACTGAGAAACAGCTCTATGGATTCCACGTATTTATATCCCTTGCCCATCTTGGGCAGACCTCAGCCCTGCAAGAATTAAAGGTAATGGAAAACAGTACTTTGCCTCTTATTATGTTTGCCACCAGTAATTACATTTCTATTTGCACTCCCACTATAAGGAAATTAAACTGCTGCTGATTATTGAGATTTAACTCAACTTTTTTTTTTTTTCATAACCTTGCCCTAGTTCCCAAGGGTTCAGGGTCTACTCCCTGTGAAACACGGGTCTAAGAATAACTGAGTCGAATAAATGTAGTACTAAAGAAAATGCATTTAATACACTTTGGAGTAAGTTCTCATAAAGGCAATCCCACAGGAAGAAGGGTATAAATATATACAACGGGGTTTGCTATATCCAGAAATGAAGTAATAAACACAAGTACGTGACTGCACTGTCCCCCAGGACCTGAGCTGAAGAGAAAGAGTTCACATGAGTACGGTGCAAAATCAAACAGATGAAATAGCATTTAAGAAAGCAATAGATACTTTTAACATCATCTTAATTTGGTGGATGCTTCATAGAATTAAACAGAAAATCCCATTTCCCTAACATTTGGAAGTATTAAATATATCCACTCCTACCATTATCTCCATACTCGAGCCTAACTGCTAAGCCAAGGAGCCAGTCCACTGTTTCTTGTCGTTCTTGTATTTTGAAAGGACAGTTTACATCTTTCATATACTGTGGAGTAGAAAGAGGAGAAAACAAGTACATATTACCGACCCGTATGAATTAGCCAGGAGCACAGAACTGTCTTGGAAACTATTACTTTCCCACAGACCTCACAGTTGTTAGAAAACAGTCATTAAAAAGAATTATTGTGAAATATCCTGCTTTGGCACCTGGTCCATTTTAGAGCGCTCCAACCCACCGCTAACTCGCATCTGGCATTTAGTAATGACACCAACTTTTTAATGGATGTTATTCACTGTCAGATTGCAACCAGAGAAACCAAAGATACCCCCTTTCTTTGCTCTCTGCTCACACAGTAAGCAGAGACATGGGAAGGGGAAAGGACAGAGAATAAAAATTACAGCAAAAACCTCCCATCTAAAGCTGGGAGGAGGAAGGAGGCTACACCTAAAGCTTTCACACTACTGATATCGGGGTAAAAGCCTGCCTTTAAACCACCTGGGAAAAAAAATTCAGAGGATTCTGAGAAATAATTTTCCCTTTCTCAAAGACGTACAACAGGAGACGACAAAATGAGGCATGAGCCCTGCACCTCCAATCCTCCTGGGCAGTGAGCAAGGAAAGCAGTTCCAGGGGAAAAAAAAAGTGAGATGATGGGGCACTGAGCATTACAGAGCAGCACTTTCAGCTCCTCGCAGGACTGTCTGGAGAGAAAGGGAGTGAGAATCAAGAGAGAAAGCTCAACAGCCCTGTGGTGACTCAAAACGTTCCCGAGCACCCAGGAGATCACTCACAAAACGATGGCTGCCTGCCATGCTCTGCACTAGCAGTGGAGAATCATCTCCCTGGAATAACAGGAGGTGCTGAGATGAGCTGCAGAAGCTTTCTTCCACGCGCTTGCAAAGCCTAAGAGTACATTAGCCTAATCCATTTTCCTTTCGGTACCTAAGAATCTTTAATGCACAGAAAGCTGTTTATTTGCAGTCAATCTTCTTTCTACTTTAAGAGCGGAATCAAATCGGACCAAAACCAGATTAGAGTGGATACCACCTATTGCAAAATCAAAGCTGAGGGAAAATTCTGTACAAGAAGTTGTACCATCTTAACTCCTACAGTTTAGCTTCAATAATACATTTACATTCCTAGCAATGTAAAAGTTGCTAGGATAAATATTCAGAGTCGTTTATAATCAACAACTACAGTACCTGTTAATTCTAATTTAAAATTGTGTTTGAATCAACAAAATACCTTTTCAAATGATTTAGGCCAGTCGTCACTGTGTATGTTTCTTAAATTCCCTCGGTCTTCAATCTTGTAATGTCTGATTTTCTGGTCTTCAAGCCAGACAATAAAATTTCTGAATTCTGTTTCATCTGTTGGGAGAAATAAACAAAACAAGAATTAAACCAATATCTTAAGGGCAAAACTCCAGTTCATACAAATACCAGTGTCCCCGAGTGCTTTCATATTTTACCATGAAAAAAGATCTTTACACTAAAACCCCGTATTCCAGGATAACCTCAGATCACAACTCAATACTGAGCATTTTCCATTTTTCAAGTCAAGAGTGGCTACAGTTGACTGACTACAGGAAAACACATCAGCCAACAGATTAGGGTTTTTTGGGGGGAATTTAGTTATAAACAAAGAAGGGAAGGTGAAACAACAATAGAGAAATTCAGTTTCTAACCTTGTTATGTGGACAAACACATTACATGTAGCAGTAACACACCCCTCCCATCTTTTCCAAAGAGCAACACACACCACTCGTGACTGCCCAGACATTTTCTTCCTCTGATGGTGACTTAGTTTTTCTTGGTCATTAACCCAACACCTTGTTTATTTGGGAGTGGGGATTCCACAAGACAGAGACTGTGGTCCAAAGTTATTTGTACCAGGTGAAGCAATCAGTCTGCACTTCACCAACAGAATTCACTTTGGGACACAGCAGATGACAGCTCTGGGGTATTTGGGCTGTGGATGAGTTTTAATATCCCAAGTTAATGAGTATAATATCCTTCTGCATCTCAGAGTGGGGTAAACACTCCATTTCCCCCATGAGGGATAAGAATGAACCTTCTGCTTCCCAAAAGCACCTTCTTCATGATGTAAGTGCCTTACTTTTATCCGATGGGTTGTAAGAAACAGAGAGAGTCACAACACACATGAAGGAAAGCTTTCAGTAAGACCTTTTAAAACTTCTACACTGACAAAACAAACCTCAAAGGGAAAAAATAAAAAGGAATAATAACCACAAGGAATTTAAGACCTACAATAAAAGAAGATGCCAGTAGACAACGTATTTTGAGAGAGAAGCGAGTCTACCAAGGCAATGAAGGAAAGGCAACGTATTAAACAGACGAGTCAAAGATTATAATTGATAAATACATCGAGCAAACCGCTGCAATGCCTGGAAGTCGCAGTTTTCCCGGCCTAAACTGGGGATTTTCCCTCAATTTGAGCCCAGAGAGCTGCACTAACGCCCAGAGCCCAGCGGACCCTCCCGGCCTTAACCTTCCTTCCTCGCCCGGGACACAGGGAGAGAAGGGAAAAGGGGGTGAGACCAGACGGGGGGGACTCCGCAGGGCTGAGGCGAGGGGACGGCAAGGGGAAGGGCGAGCGGCCCCGGCAACCCCCGGGCTCGTAGAGGCGACCCGGGGGTGACAAGGCCGCGGCTCCGCGAGGAGAGTGGCAGGAAGATGGTGGCTCCGCGAGGAGAGTGGCAGGAAGATGGTGGCCCCGCGGAGCCCGGCCGCGGCCCCTCACCCCTGCAGTTGAAGCCAGCCGGGTTGTGATAGTCGAGCGCCGAGAGCTTGCGGCGGAACATGGCGCCGGTGCCGCCGCTGAGGGCTGGGCCCAGCCGCTCGCCGCGCCGGACAGGAAGGACCACCCCTTTGCCCCCTCTCTGCCCGCCCATTGGCCGGCGCACAGCGAGCGGCAGCCTCAACGGCCACTCAGAGAAGTGGAAGAGGCTGCCGGGAGCGGAAGCGGCCTTCATCCAGCTTTATTGACACACCGGCGGGCGGACAGCGCCAGGGGCGGGGCTTGGAGCAAGGGGCGGGGCCTGAGGCGGGCTGGGGGCGGGGCCTAGGCCGCATTGGGGAGCGGCGGGGCGTACGCTGGGCTGGACTGGGGAGCGCTGGGATGGACTGGGATGGACTGGGAAACTGCGGGGTGTGCACTAGGCTGGACTGGGGAGCACTGGGATGGACTGGGGAGCACTGCATAGCACTGAGCTGTAATGGGGAGCGCTGGACTGGACTGGGGAGCACTGGGATGGACTGGGGAGCACTGGGTAGTACTGAGCTGGACTGGCGAGCACTGGGTTGGTCTGGGGAGCACTGGGATGGACTGGGGATCACTGAGCTGGACTGGGGAGCTGTGAGGCGCAGACTGGGCTGTACTGGGCAGCACTGGGGAGTACTGAGCTGGACTGGGGAGCACTGGGATGGACTGGGAAACTGGGGTGTGCACTGGGTTGTACTGGGGAGTGCTGAGCTGGACTGGGCAGCATGGGTAGTAGTGAGCTGGACTGGGGAGCACTGGGCTGGACTGGGAAACTGTGGGGTGTGCATTGGGCTGGACTGGGTAGTACTGAGCTGGCGAGCACTGGGATGGACTGGGGAGCTGTGAGGTCTGGACTGGGCTTACTGGGCAGCACTGAGATGTACTGGGAAACACTGGGTAGTTCTGAGCTAGACTGGGGAGCACTGGGCAGCGCTGGGCTGGACTGGGGAGCACTGGAACAGCCCCACAGCGTTGCCCAGAGCCCTGTTGCCTGGAGTTCTTGCTCCCAGACACATTATGGTCGCCTCCAAGGGGTTGATGCTGGGAAGAGGTGCTGCTCCAGTGCCACCTTGCCCAGGGGCTCTGACCCGGGTGAAGGGCGTCCCTTGAAGAGGTTTCTTTGGGGTGGCTTTGCCTGGAGAAGGCAAAATGAGCCAGGGCTGGGAGTGAAACCACCTCCTGTCATGTCCCCCCCTCTTTCCCCTGGCTCTGGTGGCACTTTGCAGCCGTGGTGGTGCCAGCGCCCCCGAGCCCATGCAATATTCATCCTGACATTTCTCTCGGTGCCAGCCCGTGTCCCCACACTCCAGCTGGCAACCCGTGCTGCCACCAACTGCCACAGCCAGGTGGCACGGGGCTAGTCCAACCCCCAGCCCCCCCACCATGGCCACCTCAAGCTCCAGGTGGAACCGGGATGAGGTTCTGCCTCCCTTCCCCTTTAGGACCATTGCTTTCCCATTCACCGTATCTCCTCCAGATTGTTCCTGGACTGGTTTAACTGGAGCAGGCAGGGAGCCAGCTCTGCCTCCTTCAGCTTCTGGAGCCCACGGGAGCTTCAGCGTGCCGGTGACACGTGTGCGAGTGGTGACACACAAGTGAGCTGTAAAGATGTGAAGAAGGCTCCAGGGTGGTTAAAAGGAGCTCCGGATCATCCCCAGGGTGTGCCCTCAGCCACGCAGCGTGGGACAATGTCACCCATTGTCCACCCCAGCAAGGGGGTGACCAGCGATGGAGGCAGTGAAACCTCTGTGTAGGTGTGAGGGGACAAATACACAGCCGGTGGCCACCATGGTCCCATGCCAGCAGCTGGATGGTGGCCTCTACCTTTCCTCCCCCTCTCCTTCCTTCATCCCCTTAGCCCTCGCCTTTCCCAACCCATCCCCTTTCACCCTGGGTTTGGGGATCTTGCCCTTCCCTGGTGGGTCCGCCCCCTCCTGTGGTGACACCTTGCAAGTCCCTGGCATGGTTTCAGCTGGAATGGAGTTGACTTTCTCACTAGCACCTGGCCTAGTGCTACGTTTGGGATTTGGGATGAGAAATTATGTTGATAGAGCCTGGTGGTTTGGTTGTTGCCAAGCTCTCAAGGTCTTTCCTGCTCCTCACCCCACCAGAGAGTAGGGTGGGGAGGACACAAGAAGCTGGGAGAGGACACAAGTGGGACAGCTGACCCCAACTGACCCCTATTCCATACCATGGACATGGGCTATTCCGTGGCCTTCATCTTCCCAAGTCACCGTTGGGCGTGATGGAGCCTGGCTTTCCTGGAGGTGGCTGGACACCCACCTGCCGATGGGAAGCAGGGAATGAACCCTCGTTTTGCTTTGCTTGTGTGCATGGCTTTTGTTCTACCTATTAAACCGTCTTTATCTCAATCCTTGAGTTTTTCCTTGCTTTCCCGCATGGAATCAGAGAATTGTCCAGGTTGGAAGGGACCTTTAAGATCATGGAGTCCAACCATCAACCTAACTCTGATAAAAACCATCACTAACCCATGTCTCTAAGCACTCTGTCAAACCACATTTAAATACCTCCAGGGATGGTGCCTCAACCACTGCCCTGGGCAGCCCATTCCAAGGCTTAAGAACCCTTTCCGTGTCAAATTTTTTCCTGATATCCATCCTAACCTCCCCTGGCGCAACTTGAGGCCATTTCCTCTTGTCCCATTACCTGTTTCTTGGGAGAAGACACCAACTTCCACTGGCTACACCCTCCTTTCAGGGGGTTGGAGAGAACGAGAAGGTCTCCCCTCAGCCTCCTTTTCTCCAGGCTGAACACCCCCAGCTCCCTCAGCTGCTCCTCATGAGACTATCTCACACCCCTTCCATCACAACTTGGGGGGCAATGAGCCAGAGGCTGCCTGGTCCTACCTGCCGGCTGGGGTTCAACCACGGCAGCCTCCATGGCAAAGCCACCCCCAGGGTTGTGCTGCTCCTTTCCTTTCCCCCCTCCCTTCTGATTGCATCTAACAAATGCTGATCAACACCTATAAATACTTAAAGGGTGGGTGTCAGGAGGATGGGGACAGTCTTTTGTCAGTGGTGCCCAGGGACAGCACAAGAGGAAATGGGCACAAACTTGACCATAAGAAGTTCCACTTAAACATGAGGAGGAACTTCTTTATTTTGAGAGTGGCAGAGCCCTGGAAGAAGCTGCCCAGAGAGGTGGTGGAATCTCCTTCTCTGGAGACATTCAAACCCACCTGGACACGTTCCTGTGGGACCTGCTCTGGGTGGACCTTCTCTGGCAGGGGGGTTGGTCTAGATGATCTCCAGAGGTCCCTTTCAAGCTCGTGTGATTCTGTGATTACCAGTGTTGCTGTGAGGTGAGTGTGAATGTGACAGGGTGGAGAGAGCTTTACTTTTTGTCATATTTTCAGTAAAAAAATAATTTTCTGTTACTTTCTGTTAATAAAACATGAAACGTGCAGCGATACAGTGTGCCTGGGACTATATGGATGGTCAGCACTGCATGCACGTCAGTATTACAGGACTTTTTTCTTAGATTTTCCAAATGTACTGTTCCCATAGTGAAAGGCATTGAAATTACCATTTGATATATTACGTAGGAAAGCTTTGTATGATTTACTTATTCTTATTCTGTCACAGAAACAGATTTATAATTCAGAAGTAAGAGAGGAAGCACAGCAAATGGCTATAAATTAAAAGTACTCTGTTCTCATGCTGCACGTGGATTTCTTTTCAGTGTTGTAGGATAATAACTGAAGTACAAATGTTTTAGGATAAACAGTCAGTTAAAAGAATGTGACAGGTTTAAATATGAAACCTTCTATAGAATTATAGCCTAATTTAAGCAGCGATTTCACAAAACAGCAATAACTTTAGTATCATCCCCACAGTAGCCATCATAGCTGCATTCAAAATGTGCTCCCTTTTCTGCAGACTTTCAAAATCATGCTCTTATGAAAATCATAAATCTCTTCGGAGGGAATGAATACTTTTGGGGAGACAGCTAAGGTGATTCCTCCAGAAAAAAAATGGAAAAAATTTTGCAGAAAATTGAGGAAATGCTTTTGACAGTTCATTCTGTCCCACAGAGTAGGAACTGGATCTCTGATACCCTAGTAAGTATAGGAATGACTGAAACAGAAGATAAGAGGGCAATTTATTTGTTCTATCTTCTGTCCATATACAGTAGAAGTCTTCAATGACTCCCGTTGGAAGAAAAAATAGAGTGCTGTACGGGAAGACTCTGAGTATATCAGTCACTACCTTATTTAAGCACTTAATTTCCTACATTTGAAAACTTAAATGGGGCTAGGCTATTATAAAAAAGGGTGAGAAACCCTTAGCACCCTGAACATAATGAATATTGGAACCAATGACCTACAATATTAAAGCTATTGCTAAAAATAAGGAAGGAACTTGGAGTTGACAGCTGAACAAACTTCTTATCTTCACCTCCAGAGCAATTGCTAAGAAGTGCTTTTTCAAAATTCACCAATATTTATCTGTGTACATTGCAGCAAGTCTTTGTTTTTATCACGGCCATAGATTAATAATTAATTAACAGGGTTTATTTCCCATCAAGATGATAGTTACTTGAGTTTCTCCATGAAATTAACACGCTTATGTCTCGTGATGAAGTATGAGAATTTATGTCTCCTAAGGCAACATCTCTGCAATCAACCTATTTATCAGAATTCCTGAAGTTTGAACACTCTGTACACTCTTTCCTCCCCAGATTTCATCACTATATATTTATTTTTAGTTTTACTTGTTCAGCTGAAACTATCATTGTTATTCTGAAAAAAATCCCCGTAACAACAAACCAACCTTGGCAATACATTATTCAGGTCAAACATAAAATTAAAAAATAAACAAGATTATAAAAAAGTAGTGGAACGTTCCTGTAAATTTTTAATTATTAGTCCTATAAAACCCTACAAAGAGTTTGTTTATAAAATGCTGCCTGTGTAGAGCATTAGTTAGTAAAGTAATTGCCATCACAACTGCAAAACCCTCATATTGAGTGATTGGCAAGGCATTATTTGTGAAATAGTCACTTAAATCATTGTGGCAGCATTTTACAACTTAAAGGGTGCCTTATAATAAAAGGCATTACACTAAACAGTTCCGCTCTCCAATTTTAATTAAAGATGGAATTATCCTAAACCCAAATACACGTTGTTTACAAGCCAGCACTTTAACGCTAAACTGGAGTCGAATATGCACCACAATATGTGGTAATTAGAGAAAATGTGCACAATTTAGATTTTTTGGTGAAGATAGAGCACACTTAAATAAAGCTGTCTTCTCTCTCCAAGGGCAGCACGTGCAGTAAACAGCCTTTGAAGCTTTTGCTGTCTAGCAACAGGATTGAGAGTGGAGTCCACCCCAGAGCTGGTCTGCTAGAGCCAAGTCCTCAGCCCATGGAAGAACCAAGACAGAACCCGTCTCGGATAAATATAATAAAAAAAATAATAAATAAATAAAAAAATTAAAATAAATAAATAAAACCTTGTGTGCTCCCACCAGTGGAAGGGAGAAAAGGGATTAAAATGAAACAACTGTGAGGCAGGTCAGATATAATTAATATGGCTTATAAAGTATTACATGTGCATTGCTAGCGAGTCTCAAGTGACCTAACGCAGCACAACACTTGTAGTGAGAGTGCTGATTCCTCTAAAAAACAGGGAAAAGGAGATAAAAATGAGAATGTGAATGCTTTATAAAAGCCTTTTACTTTACAGTGGTCTTGTCCAGTGAAGGTGTTTTTTGGACTTGGGCAAAAAAGGTCCTTAGTTATCAAATTTGAGTTGTACATTTTATCCTAATTGATTTATAAGACCAAAATTATTACATTCATGTTTTCACCTATCTAGTGAAAATACCTCCTCAGATGACAGCAGTGCTAGAAGGGAAACCACAAAATTATTAAAATATAATGAGAGCAATGGATATAAAGTTATATATATCCATTGCTATAAAAGGAAGAGTTTCATGCTTTCTGTTTTAAAAGATAAGCATCGTGATCAAGTTAAAATGACACTGTCACTCCAGTTTAGACTCCTAGATTTAAATTCATGTAGATATCATTAGATTCTTGCAGATATCAAGACCTTCAGTGACATAAATGTCATAAAATGTCTATTGAGTGTGATTAGAGGTGAGAATGCTTTACATTTTTGAAAATTGCACAGTACTTTCAGTGATTGGCCTTTTAGCTTTAAAGTGCCTGCTGAGGATATTTCTTTATCACTCACACGAGGAAGCCTATAAGGGCTACACCCAAAAGAAGATTTTCAGGCATATGCCCCACATTTATGCTCTTTAGCCCAGAACAGTGATCTTCAAAACTCTCTAGCAGTAGCCGCACAATCCTGACCCTATCAAAAATGTGTAGAAATCTCATGATTCCTCAGTAAAGTATTTCCAGCTGCCCAGAACTGCTGTAGGGAATGCTTTGAAGTGTCTCTACTTTGATCCTTCTGAGAGACTGGGATGGCAAGTATATCAACTCACAATAGAGTTTGAGTATCTAACTGCACGACAGGGTATGAACTGTGGTATGAACTTTCTTTCATGGAACATCCCTAAGTCCTGGGAAACTGTGGGATTTTACATATATCCCTCTCGGCTGCGTTTGTCCTTCTCTTGGGAGGTTGCCTGGTTGGATTTGGAAGGGAATGAATTCTCAGGAACCTTCTCATCAGAAACTGAACAAGAAGTCAAGGCAATTAACCCAAGTGGTGGATTCTACAGCGGGGAACAGAATGTAAGAATTCATTTTGCCCAGCCTCAGATAAGTGACTCAAGCCATTTCTTGTTTAGAACTTCCATCTAATCAAAGGAGAGACAAACTTCTGAGAATGCCATGGTGTTCAGGCAGGCTCTGCTCTGAAACACCGCTGTGATTTTTGCAACCCTATCGTGAACAATCTATAAAGGCATAAATTTTAAGAACTTCTGCAGAAAACAGTGCCCCCAGTCAGATTTCTCCACAAGATCTTTTAAAGGGACCATAGAAGAACACATGAGACAAAAAACACCTGCTACTTCTTAAAAGCCCAGATAGAAAGAAAAGTCCTCTCTGGGCAGCCTGTTCCAGGGCTCTGCCACCCTCACAGGAAAGAAGCTCCTCCTCATGTTTAGGTGGAACTTCTTATCTTCAAGTTTGTGCCCATTTCCTCTTGTCCTGTCCCTGGGCACCACTGAGAAAAGACCAGCCCCAACCTCCTGACACTCTCCCTTTAAGTATTTGTAAGCATTGATCAGATCCCCCCTAAGTCTTCTCTTCTCAAAAGATCCAAGATCCAAGTCTTCTAAAAAGATCCAAGTCCCTCAGCCTTTCCTCGTAAGAGAGATGCTCCAGGCTCCTCATCAACTTTGTAGTCCTCTACTGTACCCCCTCCAGCAGTTCCCTGTACTCCTTGAACTGGGGAGCCCAGAACCGGACACAGTACTCCAGATGGGGCCTCACCAGGGCTGAGTACAGGGGGAGGATGATCTTCCTCGACCTGCTGGTCACACTCTGCCTGATGCCACCAGTTGTGTTTTGCAGACCTGGAGACCTCCAACTTGCTAGTCAAAGGCTGGAGTGCAGCTCCCCTCAGCCTGCCCTCTGCTCTCCACCTGCCTCAATCTTGGGTACTGATAATGAATATGAAGGTGTGGATTTGAGCCAGCATGAAGCTGGATCTCTGTCAGGAGATGTACAGGGTTTGGGTTGGTACTGGACTTGACACTGTACAACAGAAATTAAACTTCTCAACAGCTTGTCAGACGGTGGGCTCACTGCACAGCCTTGGGCCAGGCCTCTGGGAGGATGTCCATTGCTCCAGCACTAATATAAATATATAGAGAGATAAGTCTCAATCTCATAAAAATCATAGAAACATAGAACGGTTAGAGTTGGAAGGGTCCTTAAACATCACCTTGTTCCAACCCCCCCTGCCCTGGGCAGGGACACCTCCCACCACACCAGGTTGCTCAAAGCCCCACCCAACCTGCCCTCGAACCCCTCCAGGGATGGGGCAGCCACAGCTTCTCTGGGCAACCTGGGCCAGGCTCTCACCACCCTCACACCAAAGAATTTCTTCCCCAGATCTCAGCTCAATCCCCCCTCACCATAGGGCTCCCCTCCCCGATCCAGAGTCCCTCCCCATCTCTCCTGGAGCCCCTTTAAGGACTGGAAGGGGCTCTAAGCTCTCCCTGGATCCTTCTCTTCTCCAGGGTGACCCCCCCCCCCCAACTCTCTCAGCCTGTCCTCCCAGCAGAGGGGCTCCAGCCCTCCCAGCATCTTTGTTGCCTCCTCTGGCCCCACTCCAACAGGTCCACGTCCTTCTGCTGTTGGTGGCCCCAGAGCTGGAGGCAGCCTTGCGGGGGGGGCAGCCCAGGATATAGAGTCATAGACTGGATTAGGTTGGAAGACACCCTTAAAGATCACCTAGTTCCAACCTGCCTGGCAGGGAGACCTCCCACTAGACCGTATATATGCATATAGGGTAAATTCCACTCCAAGGCCTACGGGGCAGTTAAGGGATTTCACACAGAAGGGAGACTCTGCAAAACACACTTTTACTTGAGTTGCTCTCAGAGGCTTTGGCTCCCAGCTCCTGTATTGATCCCCTCAGCTTCTAAATAACCCCCAACTCAATACAGTCATCAATGAAAAGTCTGCTACTGTAATAAATCACATGAATATTTACACTGCCTTGTGTAAAATACAGCTTTTGACTAATGGGGTGCTTTATATCCCTGTTCCTTGTCTAGTTCCTTCTGTCCTTCTCTTTCCCTCTCGTGGTGGGGGTTGTGGGGAGCCACTGACCCTTCCCTCGGCTCCAGCGAGCCGCAGTGAATTATCTGTGTTAAAACTCTCTTCTGTCAAGCTGCCAAATCTTTTGCATTAATCCTGAAAATTACAATTAATGAGCGCTAAGAGGATCTTTCCACCTCTGTGTATGGCTCTATTCAGCTGTAATGATCCCTGCTGCTCCCCCAGCATCTGAAGCCTCTTATGGTCACGGCTTTTGGCTCTCGGGCAGGGCAATGCGCTCAGGAGAAGGCAAAAAAGCTGGTGGCAGTGGAGCTTCTTCCTTATTTTGCTTGATATCCTGGTGTCAAGGATGGTCTAGACTGAAAGCGGGAGAGATCTGGGTTAATAAGAGCCCATGGCCACCGGAGCATGGGATGTCCCCCCGCCATACAAAAGGTCACGTCAAGATTTCAGGAGTAAGAAGTCATTATTAAGATTTTCTGTGATGCACTGTGAGGTGAAGGAATCAGGTTGCTACAGGTCTACAGCTCCCCTTTGGCTGGCTAATATGGCAACTTGAAACTACTTCTCCGAGGCTCTGGGATTCGTTTACCCAAGCTCTTAATGCAGCTACAGAGACTCAGCTCCTTGAGGACTACCAAAAATCTAAAATGATGGTATTTTTAGTTATTAAGAAGCATAATTGGGAATCTCATTGACATGTAAATACATCACCCCTAAGTGTGAATTCGGGATCTCAATCTGGTACGGATCCACAGACTGGTTGCCCTTCTCCCGTGACAACCCCACCTCCCATGGAGCTGCTGAACAGTCCCAGGAAGGGGCTTTGGTCTTGATTTTTTTCCCTTGGTATGACCAGCAGAAAACTCGATGGGTGTTAAACCTTCAATAAGCAGTAACTAATTTCTCTAGCCATTGGCAGGTGCTCTGATTCACTCAGACAGAAACTAGAGTATCTCCTACAATTTACTGGTTTGCTAAGTCTTGTGCTCCTACTTCCACAAACCTCTTCATTGACATTTCTTCTTCAGGACTATTTATCTAACACACAATTCTCTCTTTTTTTTTTTTCCCTCCTCTCTTTTCTCTTGACTTTAGTCTGAGTTTATATAAGCCACTTCACCATGAATGGAGCATTTGTGCATTTCCAGCTTTTCAGTCTCAGAAATAACCCTTCAGAAATCGCTAGAATTACGCTGGGGGGAAAGAGCAACAGATATCATGGGAGAAACAAAGTTTATTTCTTTATTTCCTTAGAGAAGAAATGTTAGATAACTAACTGCTTCCCTGTGTTAATAATTTCCACTGTCTTCAGTGGAATTATTTCCCATTTGAACTAATAATGAATTCAATCATAATTCCTAGGTTTAATCTATAAATTCAGCTAGTAGTAGTTCTGTGAGGTTAAACACCGTTCTTTTCTTCTCAGAGGATCACAGAATCTTCATGGTTGGAAGGGACCTTTGAGATCATTGAGTCCAACCACAAAAAAACCCAAACAAAACAAAACCCACCATCAAAAAAGTCCCCTAAAAACACCCACAAACAGACCCAAACCAACAATCCCGGGCACTAGAGCATGCCCTGAAGTGCCACATCCACACGTTTCTTAAATCCTTCCAGGGATGGTGACTCCACCACCTCCCTGGGCAGGCTGTTCCAGGGCCTGACCACCCTCTCAGGAAAGTCATTCTT
>JAOQGM010000039.1:2891963-2904726 GCA_027564225.1 Gallinago stenura | reverse complement strand
AGGGATGGGGCAGCCACAGCTTCTCTGGGCAACCTGGGCCAGGCTCTCACCACCCTCACAGTCAACAATTTCTTTCTGCTGTCTAATCTAAATATGAATGTTATTTGCTTCAGAGACTGTTCTACCCATTCACAGCTACTGAAGCAAACAGATTATTTAAGAAAAAGACACTGTGGAGCAGATTCTTCTTGCTTTTTTTTTCCCCAATCCAAGCCAGTGAGGAGCACACACCAACGAGCCCAGCTCTCCCCGTAGCAGCCAAAATGCTGCTCCTGCCCTGGGGTTGTCCCATTGCCTGCCCCACGGAGCTGGGAGCCACCTATGGCACCTTGGGTGTCCCCAGGCTCCCCTCTCCACCGGCTCCGGTCCTCTTGGCCAACCACGACATGCAGCCCAAAAATGGAGCATGGAAAAGCTGGAAAGGCAGATGGGAACAGCTCTTGAGGACACGCTTGCTTGTGTATGACCCACAGAATGTCTCTGGACAGCTAGGAGATGTGCCACAGAGCTGGGGATGTGTTCCCAAAGGTGCTGTGACCCATCTGCCTCCAGGAGCAGATCACAGAATCACAGAATTGTCTGGAAGGAACCTTTAAGATCGTTGAGTCCAACCATCAACCCAACACTGACAAAACCACCACTAACCCATGTCCCTCAGCACCACATCTACACACCTTTTAAATATCTCCAGGGATGGTGACTCCACCACTGCCCTGGGCAGCCTCTTCCAAGGCTTGACAACCCATTCGGTGAAGAAATTTTTCCTAATATCCATCCTGAACCTCGCATGGTGCACCTTGAGGCTGTTTCCTCTTGTCCCATTGCTTCCCCTCAGGAAGGCACTGACCCACTGGAGGTGACACCCAAAGGGCAGGTACATACGGCTCGCATCCGTGACACTTCCATTATTCTGGAGAAGAGCAAAGTCTTGCATGGGAACAGACCCAGCCAGAGCAAGTTCACACCACCTCCTGTAAATAAAGAGGAGAAAGAAGCATTTTTGATCTGCCCTGTTCCGTGTTGATCCCAATCACCCCAATCCATCCGTCTGAAGCACAAACCAGGAGGGAGACATTTTCCTTCTCTATCGTTACCTCCAGCCAATCCCCATATTGCCTCAAGGTGACTTCCTCTAGCTCAGTGTTAATTATTCATTTCCTAACGTCCTTTCATTCAGAAAGCTCTCACTGATCCATAACCTGCTTTTCCCATGTGTTTGCTCCATGTTCGTAGATATGCTACAGGCACCCCCAGCACGAGGTGACACAGCTGATTCACAGGTACATATCGTTCCCATACCTATTGCCTCCTCCTAGAAAAACCAAAAATACTTGCATTTCATGCTTTTGCCATCCTCTTTTAAGCTATGGAGTTACTTCAGGTGCCTCTGTAGAAGTAAGTTTTCCTCCATACAGGTCCAAGCAGTCTTACAGGAGCATCTCCATGTTGCCACCACGTGGTCAGTTGGCTCCTTTTGCTTCCTCTCCTTTTGGCCACGCAACTCTTCCCACAACTCTCCAGAGTAAGGTTAGAGGAACCCTAAGAAATGTTTTCTAAAGTCCTTAAAAAAATATATATTAAAAATATATCTATATATACTTACCCAGAACGGAGCAGATCTCAGTTTGGAGCTTTTGAGGTTGGTCAACCACCTGATTATAACAGACAGAAGCAAAGAGTTAGGGTGGTGAGAGCCTGGAACAGGTTGCCCAGAGAAGCTGTGGCTGCCCCATTCCTGGAGGGGTTCAAGGCCAAGGTTGGAGGGGGCTTGGAGCAACCTGGTCTGGTGGGAGGTGTCCCTGCCCAGGGGACAGGGGCAGGAACGAGATGATCTTTAAGATCCTTTCCAACAGAAAACATTCTATGATTCTATGACCTGGCTGCCCAGGAAAGCCTGCCCATCTTCAGTGCATCGGGCACCCTCCTCTCATCCCAACTTCTCCCCCCCCTACACCACCACCGATGGGCTCTTCTCCAGGGACCCCACATCCTTCCCAGAATCCTGCTCTTCCCATTCCACCAGGAGCTAGGTTTCATCTCCTCTTGCCCCATCGAGGGCACGGGGAATGCCTCCTCAAGCATCACAAAAATGCATCCCGGCCGGCTGGGGCTGAGCGAGCAGCACAGCCCGGGCAGGGATCCCAAATCCACCTCCTCTCCAGCCCCGGAGGGCCAACAGCCCCGTCCCACCATCCCTCAGCCCTTCCTCGCCTGCCTCTTCCTCTCTCCTCTCCATCCCCCCCCCGGCTGGAGAAACAAGAGGTCTTTGTCTGCTCTCCCCCCACACACAGTTTGGAGGAGCACGGAAGGCTTGAACTTTCCCTGATGGAGTTTTTTCCCCGCCAGCAGGACCGGGCTGTGCCGGTGCCAGGTATTAACTAAGAGGATGACTCAACGAACCGGTTCAGACCGAGCAGGAACAACCCTTCTCTTTCCTTCCAAGGCTCCGGGCTCAGCCCAGCACAGGCTGTTCCGGAGCATCAGAAAAGGTTAGTTAACTTGAAATATAACTTTTTAAAGGGTTTATGACATCTGCCCTCCCCCGGGTTGCAGCTGGCATGGGAGGATGATGGAAATGCAGTCAAGGAGATCATTCCAAGGTAGTTTTTCCCCTATTTTTTTTTTTCTGTTTGGTTTTGAGGGTTTTCCTCTGAGATCTTGGGGAGTACTTCAGAGAAGAGATGGACAACTTGGCATGTTCTACAAGAAGTGGCATGTCCTACAAGAAGTGGCACGTGCCACAAGAAGTGGCATGCGCCATGGGATGGAGATGGAGGGCTTCAGGAAGACCTCAGGATGAGCTCCCCTGTTTGTGTTTGCCCAGGGGATCAGCAGAGACTCATGACAGCCCAACATCCCGAGTTCCCCAGCATCCTGAGCTCCCCAGCATCCTGAGATCCCGACAGCCCCAGCAGCCTCTGGGTTGTGATGGGGCAAAGGCCCACAGCCCGGAGGGACCCATCTTGCTCACAGAGGCTCGGTGGCTCCAGCTGTGATGAGGAGAAGAGGCAACACTAGAGGTTTCAGCTCAGGAAAGCTGCAACACTGAAATGGGCTGATAAAGGCAGTAGTTAAAAAGAAAAAAAGAAATTAGAGAAGATTACAAAAGGCCAAGCAGCCTGTGGCCTGGGAAACCCATCTGGGCAGTACCTTGCTGGAGGCTGGAGCTGCTCTTTGGGATTGAAACTGCTATTTTCATGGAAAGCATCATTAATGCTGTGTTTTTCTCTGCTGCAGCAGAGCCACTTCCAAGCCTGAGAGCCCCGGTGCTGCCAAGAACCCACTCACCACCTGCACTATTTGGGACTGCACCAGCAGCCCTGGCTGAGGGGACACCACGGGAGGTGGAGGTTCACCTCCAGTTTTCATCCTCTGGCTGGTGGTGAGGTCTTTGCTGTCTCCTGAGCTGCCACGGAGACTGCCCCACACATCCCAACCCAACCATCTCAGCCACTGGCTGCTGGTGGCCTTGCAATGTCCAAGTCACTGCAGGGTGATAAGGTGCCCAGGAGACATCTCCTCCCTTTGCTTTCTTGTGGATGACATGAACAAGGAGAAGGAGGAAAGACAGGAACATGGGATGTGGAGCAGCAGTGCCCAAGTGCGGGGGAGAAAAGGCTCCCCAGGTCTGAGAGCATCGAGGGAGGACAAGCGGTGACAACACTGGAGGTTTGTCCTGCCCATGGCTCACCTGCACGTGGAGAGAAAGAAGCCAGGAGATCTTCAACGGCAACGTAACACCTGTGCCCAGCTCCACCAGGAGAAATCCTGCAATCAACTGGGAGTCTCCCAGCAGAGGAAGGAGCAAGACCAGTTCAGGAGGATTACCCCAGACTGGGCAGTGACCTGCAAATGCAACTTTTAAGTGATGCAGAGGTGGGAAACCAGTTTCCCCTGCATCTCCATCCAGGAGGTGGCTGGAGAGGGGCTCTGAAAACCACAACTATTTTCCCTGTATTATTCCACGGGGATGGACAATTTCTACTTCCCAACGAGGTGACCCATGACCAAACACACAGTATCTCCATGACGGGAAGCACAAAAGACACTCAGTGAGAGGGATGTGCTGTGGAAAGACAACTTATGCCCAGAAGAAGAGCAGGGGACTAGGGGTGACCTGTGGCTTCGCCGTGGGAGAAGACAATGGAGCTGCTCTGTCCAAGGGAGAGCTGAGCGAGGTCAGGGTGGGAGGGGAAGGCTTCCCAGCATCGAGACGTTTTCATTTGGATGGGTTTTTTTCCTCCACGAGGCTTTCTGCTTCCAAACAACCAGCGCTTTCTGCTCAGCGGCTGACCTCAGTGGGAAGAAAAATTGCTGCACAAAAGGGACAGTGAGGCTGACGCCAGAAGCATAAACTCGGCGCTGGTCCCACGAGCAGTTCTGGGTGGGTCCAGACAAGGCGTTTTTCAGAGCTTTTGTTAAAAATAGGGAAATAAAGAGCCCTCAAAAATCTGACTTTTTTTTGAGAACTCTAAAGCCATCTTATTTTGGACCCCCCTGAGCCAGCACCCTCCCATTTTGGCCCAGGTTTGACCCCTGCACCAAAATCATCCACATCTTCCCCGTTACTTTGGCTTCTAGAGATCCTTTTACTCATTCGCATTAATAGAAAGACACCACCCCAATTAATAAACCCTCATCAACCCTCAGAGCACTGGTCTGGTTTGATTCCTCTTTCTGCATTCCTGCCTCATTTACGTGGCTGTGGAGATCATTGCGATTTATATTTATCATTGCAGGGCCACCAGACACCTGTCCTGTGGGAGGCCACGTACCTCTTGGTCATGCATGACTGAAGGACACCAGTGGATCTTAATTACATTAAAAATTAATATGCTGCCCAGGGGAGCAATAGCATTTTGGTGGCTGCTGATGGACCTTCCCAATAAAACCTTCTCCAGAAGGAGGGTAATCACAGAATGATATAGGGTTGGAAAGGACCTCTGGAGGTCATGCATTCCAACCCCTCTGCCAAAGCAGGTCCATCTAAAGCAAGTTGCACAGGAATGTGTCCAGGAGGGTTTTGAATGTCTCCAGAGAAGGAGACTCCACCAGGCAGCCTCTTCCAGGGCTCTGCCACCCTCACAGCAAAGAAGTTCCTCCTCATGTTCAGATGGAACTTCTTATGTTCAAGTTTGTGCCCATTTCTTCTTGTCCTGTCCCTGGGCACCACTGAAGAAAGCCTGGCCCCATCCTCCTGACATCCACCCTTTCAGTATTTCTAGGTGTTGATCAGATCCCCCCTCAGCCTTCTCTTCTCCAGACTAAAAAGACTCAAGTCTCTCAGCCTTTCCTCATAAGGGAGATGCTCCAGGCCCCTCATCATCTTTGTAGTCCTAGAAGATCCTTCACGATTTCAACCCATGAGTAGTCAGTTTGGGGTGCATTGCCATGTTTTGCTCTCCAGGGAGGCCACCTTGGAGCACACTGGTGGTGGGGAGACCCAGGACATGGTGGCTGTGGGCAGGTTTCCCATTACAACAGCCAACAAAACCAAGCCATGGCTTGGCAAACTGCACACCCCAAATGTCTCAAAGAGAGTTTGGAACTAAATAAATAGTCCTATTTCTGCATGTTCTCAAGAAGAAAAATTTGTCTTTTTTTTTTTTTTCTTTTTCTAAGGCGGGGAAATTATTTCACTCCAGCACTTTGCTCAATTAATTAAAATACGCTTAAGAGGAGAAAGGAGACGAAACTTGCACCCAAATTCTCCATAGTGCTGGGCCTGTTCCAGAACACGTCTGAGCTAAGCCACCCGTGAGATTGGCTTCCTTGATCCCAGGCTGGGGGTTTTCTGAGGAATGCACAGGCAAGGAAACCCAGGCTGGGAAGGCCGGTGGGATTCAGGGGTGGCTGGAGGATCAGCCCATCGGCTCATCTGGGGGCTTCTGTTTGGGGGTTCCGTCATTTTGGATGAGCATCCCTCACTGGACTCGGTTGCTTGAGGTCTCTGACTCCCTTCCAAGAACTTCCCTGGAGCTCCAAAATTGGCACCTAATAGGGTGACTGCTCACACTGGAAGGTCCAGACATGGCAGACGGGGCTGCACTTGTGGGATTCCCAAGAAAATGCCAACTAGGTGCTTTTTAGCCCCCTGGGTGCTTCAAGACCCCAGCCTGAAGTGTGTGTCACTGCACCCAGGACCAAGCATCTCTGACTCTGCCTGGTTGACACCATGCTCTACTACCACCACACATCATGACTTTAATTTGTGATGTTTTGCGTGACCCCATGAAGGGATAAATCACTGCCTCCCCCACTAGGTATGGGTGCTGTTACTTGAAGGTGTTCAAAATGCCTGTAGAGCTCTCTAGGTCTCTTCAACGGCCAGAAATAAAGGAAAGCCTTGGCAGGGTTGGATGCTGTTCTGCACTGATGCATTGCCCCAGCAAAAAAAAATTATCTCGTTAGGGTTTCCCCTAATGAACTGCCTCCCAGGAGCCAGCTGTGCTGCCTCGGAGCCTGATGGTCAAATCCAGGGTGTGTTGTCCAGCCAAAATTCTTTATGTTCATAAAACACCAAGGGGCAGCCGGACCCTGGGCGATGCAAGAGGGAGAAGGTGAAGCCCCTGCACCCTCCTGGGCTGCCCCAAAGTCACTGCAGCCAGTCCCAAGGCTGGGAACGGGGTGATGGGCACACACAGGTGTAGCATCCAGGCCATTTTCTGAGCCTGGCTGGTTTTTCGGTCCCAGCAGCATCCCGGGGTGAAGAGCTGCATGGCCCAATGGTGCCACCTTTGGTGCTCCTCAACAGGGATATTAAAGGATGCTCTTGCCTTCAGGAAGCACAGCCGGACTGGATCAATTGTGCCAGCAGGCAACAGCACCTGGTGGGACTCTATTTCTGACTCCAGGCATTAAATCCCAGCCTCCCGTCCCAGGCTGGGAATGTGGGAGCAGAAATGGGTGTCTGTGGGCAGCAGCTTTGGGGCTGATTCTCCAAGTGTTGTCTCAACCATGTGAATCCCAGCCTGGTCTTCAAATCTGTGCTTTTGATCCATCCAGCACCTTCAGTCCTACCAAAATCCAGGTTTGGGACCTCAAACAGCCGAGGGCTTCCCAAGCCTCCCCTTCCCTTCCCAGGGATATAGAATCATAGAATCACAGAATTGTCTAGGTTGGAAGAGACCCTTGGGATCATCGAGTCCAACCATCTAGGAACCAGCGTCAGCTTTTTATCTGGAAGAAAACTCTGAAAGAGGAAAAGACAAAGGGAAAAGCATCACTTGCAAGAGAGGATTTGCTTGGGTCGGCCTCCAGTAGAACCCCAATTAATTCAGCTTCATTTATATGGATGAACAATTGCAGGTGGAGGGGTTTTCTCCATATCTTGGATGTTCTTGGTGTTCAGAGCTTCTCCCTGCCAAGATCGCTCAGAGCGAGGTCCACGTTTACAAACTTGTTTGAAAAACATTTTGAAATTTCCCAGGAAACAGATTTCCAAAGAGGAACTGGACACTGGGACGGGACTGGTCCTTTCATTCCAGCTCTAATTAAAAAAAGATAACCCGTCTTGTCACGGGGAGGAAAGTTTGCCTCTGAAAGAAAAGTCAAACTGTGCCCTTGGGAGAAGGGTCAGCCATGTTCCTGCAGAACACCTCCGTCTTGATGAAACCGGTGTCTCCCGCCAGGAAAATTACTTTATCATAAAATAATAAGTAGCATTATTATCCCACCAGCCCATGGGAGATGGGATGTGGCAGAAATAATCCATCTGGGCTGTGCCAAGGAGGAGTCATTGGAGCGAGACGGTACCAGGACCTCGCCGCTCCGAAGGCGTCCTGGCAGATCACCCCAATTCCCCAAAGTTTACCTTGGCTCCAGAAGACCCTTCCAAGCAATTCATGTGTTTCTCAGCTGACATTTAAGACCTTGGGAGGTTCTGGCTGGCTTTGGAGTTCTTCCCTAATTACGTTCCAGCGCTTTGCTCGTCGTGAACTCGTTAATAGCCCTGATGCGGTGTGGGCAGATTGCAAGAGTCATATTTTGTCCACAAACACTTGCGTTTTGGACCTGCTCCTTGTCAGAGACTTGCCCCAGGAGAGCTTCGAACAAGAAGGACTTTTTCCAGTTTTCAGGACTCGCAATGACTTCATCCTGTTTTCTCAGCGCAGGTCAGGAATGTAATGGCAAAAGGAAAAAAAAAAAAAAAAAGAAGTATTAATCTAAAGATTAGGCTTTGCAGGAAACGTGAAAAAGCAGTGACCTGGGAAAAACAAGGTACAAGAAGACATGAGAATATCAGTTCAATCCCACAAGCATTGAAAAAAAAACAAATAAACACAAAAAACCCCAAACAGAAAACATGAATAATTCCCACTGCTATTCACTGGAATTTTGTTATGCTTTTTTTTTTAAAAAAAAAAAGACTAATATTTTGATTTTAAAACCTCTACCATGAGGACAAGCCAGCCTGCTCCATGCCCAAGAGCAACCAGGTGGGATTTGGAGGTGCTCCTTTGGAATGAACCAGCAAGTGGGTTTTGGGAGCTCCCTTGGCTCTGCTGGGCTCCCCCCACCCATGGGCGCGATGAGAAGAGGAGGAGAAGACCTGCAAAGTGATGGCTTGCATCTGCCACAAGGTGAGATGCATCCAGGTGGTGATTTGGGCTGGAAAGCCAAGATTTGAAGAGTTTGTTCACAACGTGCAGAAACTGCCCATCACAGCCCAGCATGTGGGACTTTTCATCCCAGCTTCCAGCACAGTGGGGTTTAAGGATGCTGTTCCTTCTGCCCAGGCTGGAGATCATACAAATGGCCTCAGGACATTATCAGAAGCCAACCAGGATTGTGCAATGCTCAGCTCAGCCCAAAAAGGAGTTGCTTTTCTGATCCTTCTTAATTATGATGCTCCTGAGTGACAGGAGAGCCGAAGCAAGGACTGCTTTTCTCTCCCCAGTCATCTCCGTGCCATCTATCTCCCAACAGTTTGTTTTAATTATGCAATTATAGTGTGTACAAAGCTTTCTGCGAGCTTCAGTGGATAATTAAAACAGATGGTGAGCTTAATGGGACCAACTCCTTTTTCTTCTTTTAATTAATGCGTTAACAGTTTATGGGCCAAGCCTGTGGAAATCTGTTGCTCTGCAGCTCTGGGGGTCTCCAAGTTGCCCTCATGTGTGTGGCCCTGCTATAGGTGTAGAGATGCCGTCCCAAACACGGTGGTGGTCCCAAGAAGGTCTCCACACACCTCACGTGTCACCTCCACGGTGCCATGTACCTCATTGGGAAGACAAGAGCACCCTCAAGGCAAGGTTGGATGGATGCGGGTCTCCCAGGGATGCACCGAACTTCTTGCAGGACCAGGACACCCAAGCATCTCTGGTGAGGACGTTCATCTCCAAGCTCTGCTGGAAGCCACGGGGGAGGAAGGGGAGGAGGCAGGCATGGGTCAGGCACACAGAGGAGTCCCAGGACACAATTTGCTCCAAGTTTTGGGCAAAAAGGGGGATTCAAAGCACTTTTGGGGGCAAAATGTGGGGACCAGCAGTGGTCAGGGAGCAGCAAAGGAGCTCAGCAAGCCTGTAACGAGGGGCAGCCCTCTGAGGTGGAGAAGCAGGGAGAAAATGAGGCAGGATGGGTTTTGCCAGAGGCTGAAAGAATTCACCAGCATCCTACTGCAGTTTCATGACATATGGCCAACAGCAGCCTCCAAAATGATGCCAGGCACTTTCAACACATGGTGTGGGTCTTCTGAGGCCAAACAAAACTGCAGATCCCATGTTTCCTGGAGGAGCTACCCCACCAGCAAGCACCAGGCATCAGGATGGACACAGAGCAGGGGGGGAGCAGATGGGACACCGAAGCTTGGAAGAGAAGTTTGGAGACAGGCAGGGCTGGTGGCACAGTGTGGGGAAGGCAAGGAGAGCGGGGCAAGGATGGACATTTCCAAAGGAGCCTTCTGTTTGCCCAAGGTGCCTGGAAGATGCAAGATAAGGTTGTGAAATCCTGGTGGCCCCAGGAGACAGGGGCTGTGCCCAGTCTTTGGCCAACACAGGATCAGGAAGACCAGCAGGAGCCCTGCTCACAGCACCCAAAAGGAGGTGGGTCCCCAAACAGCACGTATATAACTTGCTGAGCTCCCCACCCCACACCATGCTGAAAATGCTGGTGGGTACATGGGTTCAAGAGGATACTGGCGAATTTGATGGAATAAAAATCCGCTGGGTCGATAAATTCTCAGAAGCCCCATCAGGAAACCCTTGAGCCCACGGAAGATGATGAAGTCTCCATCACTGAATGGCTCTCACGAGCCTTTGGCAGCGGGACAAGCCCGGGGGTGGCTGGCAGGCGTGTTCCAGAGGTGGCCAGCCTGATGAACTGGTAATTCTTTTGCAAACCAGCCCCAGCTACGGTAACAAACGGGGCACGGCGCATCACTGGAGGGGAATCCCATCCAGCCCACCCTGGGACCGGGGATAAATCACAGCCGAGGCACTGGCTGGACCTTGGGCTCGGTTGGGCCGGTGGGATATCATATCCTTGAAAGAACAGGAGTTTTGTGGGAATGATCCTGGAGCAAAAAGTGCCACATGATGCCATTTAACAAGAAATCCCCCCCCGAAGAGGATCGCTTTGCCCAAGCCCTGATGCTTTTCCAGGTGGTGGGATGCTGAGCCACCCTCCTCGCTGCGGGGAAGGGGCTGTATCACACCCCCCCACCCCCCGGGCAGCACACGGAGCCAAAAAGCACAGCCACCCTGAGCAAGCTGAAATAATAATTCCCTGGGTCGAGGGGCAAAACAACACGTACTATTTATTTCTGGTGGCTTCGTGCTGGTTTCAATCTCGGGCTTTTTATCTCTGGCCGCGCCACAAAGTGGTCCCCAGAGGGATGCAGGGGTGCACGGTGCTGTGGAAAAATTAAGGATGAGCCCTCTTCAAGGGTGCATCCCCCCGTGCCCGGAGAGCAGATGAGGCTGGAGGGGATGGGGACGCGTGGGTCTGGCGTGGGCTTCTCCCCACATCTGCAGCCCAGCTGTTGGGCGAGGAGGGCTCGGTGCAGCTCAGCTTTTCCAGCCCTCCCTTTAATGTGACGTTGAAAAATGTTAACGGGAGGGGAGGGAGAGGGACACCTCAGCGAGGAACCCACGGCTCAACAGCCACATCCCCAGCACCCAGAGCAGCCCCCGCTTGGCACCGGAGGCGTTCGGAGACGGGGAAGGGAATGGACTTGGAGGAAACCATCCAACCCTTTCCAAGCCAGACCACAGGGATGTACTCACCCGTGCCAAGAGTGCTGTCCCTAGCGAGGGTCACACCATGGGGCTGCTATTAATCACCTCGTGATGAGCCCTGTCCCCCCAGCCGGGTTGTCCCAGCTCCCCCCCTGCCCCTCTCCAGCCACCACTCACCGGGAGGACCACCAGCCCTCCCATTGCATAAGGAGCTCGTTGCTACAACAGAAATGGCAAAAACCATGGAAACTGCTTGTCTCAGCCAAACCCAAACTTAACTGTATACACAGCATAAAATTTAGTTGCTTTAAACTTGCATTTTTTGGCTCAACTCTCCTGGCCACATCCTGAGCCCGAATGGATTGAATTACCCAGCACAAAATAAATTCCATCTGAGCCCTTGTCTCCGAACAAAGACTGAGGTGTTTGCTTTGCCTTTTTTTTTTTTTTTTCTCTTTTTTTTTTCTCTTCTGTCTTCTGGAAGAAAACGAGCTAATTTTGTCCATGTGGAGGGAGAGAGGCCGGGGCCCTGGGGAGAACCCTTCCTTGATACCAGCCACCTTCCCTGCAGCTCCATGCCAGGGATGGAAGGCGAGCAGAGCACACCATGCCATGGTCTCTGGACCAGCTCCGAGGGCCACAATGCTATTGGTTCCAGCATCCCCCTGGTAGATGTCATCTGATGTGGCAGTGTCACCTCCCTTCATCCCAGGACCCCCTCACCTCCTCTGGAGCAGGGACCAGGCACCAAAGGCTGCCCAAAGACAGAGGGATGGAGGAGTCCAAGACTTTGGGAGGGTGGGTAGCAGGGGACAGGGATGTCTCTGGGCTCTTTTTTATCCTTAAATTGGGTGGCAGAGTGAGGAGGAAGAACGAGGGAGAGGTAGGAAAAAGGAGAGAGAGGGAGGAAGGAGGACAGAGATGGAGGAAGGAAGAAGGAGATGGAGGAAGGAGATGGAGGAAGGAGGAGGAGAGCAGAAGGTAGTGGCAGAAGAGCTGAAGAGAACCTGCAAGCACCCTCCGAGCATCATCATCCTCCCCCAGCCAGGGGGGTCCTCTCTGAGCCCCCCACCCAGCCACGGCATGTGAAAGCAGGACTCGCAGGGAGGGAAATGCCCACAGCACTGCCTGAGCCGGGGGGTGTCATGGTGGGGCTGGAGGGGTTCTCCTGGGCATGGGGCACGCCTGGGCTCCAGGGGACCACCACCCCAGCTCTCATCGTCTCACTGGTGGAGAATGAAGCCGGAGAGAAACCCCCGTGGCCCCTCACCGCTGCCTCCAGCCTGCAGCCGGAGTGGAGGGCGTCTCTGCGTGCAGGCGTGGGAAGCGGCTCAGCCGGCTCTGCCTGTCCCTGCCCTCCCTCTGCCTGCACCTCCCCTGTCCCGGCAGCCACTCCACCCCACAGCCAGCCCTCCAGGGGGTTTAGTCCTTGCACACGCCTGCAGACCCGCTCTGTGGTCTCCTCCGTGGAGAACATCTCCTCCGTGGTCTCCTCTGTGGAAGACATCTCCTCCATGGTCTTCTCCGTGGAGGACCTCTCCCCAGGGTCTCGTCCCAAAGGGTCACAAGAGCTCCCGGTCCAGGCC
>JAOQGM010000039.1:2769697-2781552 GCA_027564225.1 Gallinago stenura | reverse complement strand
CAGCAGGACATCCTGCATTTTAGGAACTCCCCCCCAAAAAAAACCCCAAACAAACAAACCCTGGATATTTGTTAAAGCTTCAAAATATTTAAATGAATTTTTTTCATTGCATCATATCACATGTCCCAGGTGCTGGACTTTGCATTTGCCCTCTCGTATGCTTCCCATCAATCAAACTTTCTAGCCTTTTAAGGTTCCTTCAGATGCCAAATCTGCCCTTCACTGTATTGTCTCATAACTTACATCTTGGTGCCATCTGCAAAGTGAGCGCACTCCATTTCCTCCTCCAGGTTTTGGACACCAGTGTTAAAAAGGACAGGTATCAGGATGGACTTCTATGGTACCCCACTTGAATTGAAGATCATCAGTATTTTATTTTCATTCCTACTCTGAGCTTAACATTTCATACAAATTACATTTGTTTTACTTTTAGCTTTTTGATAAAATAAATTATTTCTTCAGGAAAAAATAAATGGGAAAACACATAGGTGCATAATGCACAATAATAAACTTCTTTTTTTCTTATTTAAGTGTGTGAGCTTCTTCTGTTGTGACATTTTAACCACAGAAGCAGAAAGCTGAAAATGGTTATGGTAGGCAATGAGCTTCTACAAATACAAAATACATATACAATGTGTATGAATACATTATGTATATGAATCCCTCTCTGGGGATTCATAATTTTCTTGGGGGAAAAAAAAATGAAAAAAAATAAACCAACATTGTATCTTTCTTGCAATTTCTCCATACTTATTAGCATTTCTAGGTGATATTTTCTCTGGTTCAAATAGCAGAAGAATTGTTGCATACTTACTTTTATTTGTTAAGCATGCTTACCCTTATTTTAATGTGAATTACAAAGAAATAAATAGTTTATATTTTTCTGTTTTACAAAATGCTGAACACTTCCAGTTAAATATTGTGTGTGTTTATACGTATGTATATATAAATATAAATGTATATATGTACGTATACACACTAAATATACACCACATAAGTTGGAGATCATAATGAGGTGCAATACATTTTTATATTGACTTTCCCTATAATTGTGGTGCTTTAATTGTATGCAATGAAATAAAATCCTGTTGTGGTAAAGATATTACCAGATGGTATGGCTTTATCATATGCAAATTAAATTGTACAGTTCTGGATTTATCTAAACCACAGACTTGGATTTCTTCTGTTTTACCTACATTCATTGCACAGGGAATGCTTTGTATGCTCAATTACTCATGCTTGTACAGAAATTATCAGGAGGTAAATTCATAATTCAAATTTATGGTGAGACAGCATGCTTCTGAATCCCTAGGCCTAGATATATGGCCTGGTGGGAAGCAACTGTACTTCAGTCAGTTCTAAACATGCAGAAGAATCCTCCATATCCACCCAATACCCGCTTTCTGTGGAGAAGAAATCAAACTTTGTGGTTCAGATGAGAGCTGGGACATCGCTGGGTGAGGTAGGGGTTATCAGGGAACTAATACGTTAGTGAAGACTTTAAAGTCTCCAAATCTTTTATTTTCTGACTCACAGATGGTGTTGCATCTTATTTAACTAAGGTGCCCTAACATTATACATCGTATCTATAATAAGCCTCTGATGTGCCAGTCTGACTTTTTGCTTCCACTTAAAAGCTTTTGATTGCAAGCATTCAGATTGTAGATATCTAAAGAATACTTTTTATGAAAATCAAAATAAAAATCAAATTTAATAACTTGAAACTTTGTATATGAAGTACAAAAATTGACAGCTCTTGAAATAATTTCCTACTATTATCTCTTGAAATAATAGCATCCTTCTAGTTCTAGCCAAAGGCCCACTTAGATCCAGGATTGACTAGGGAAGAGACATAGACATAGAAAACAATGCATCCCTAAAAACTTCCTACTTTCAACAGTTTACAGTTTAGGGACTCCCTAAATTAAAAGTATCTCTGATTTCAGAATCACAGAATCACAGAATCATAGAGGTTGAAAAGGACCTTCAGAGATCACCTAGTCCAACACCCTTTCCAAACCAAATTCACCTAGAGCAGGCTGGACAGGAATGCATCCAGGCAGGTTTTGAATATCTCCAGAGAAGGAGACTTCACCACCTCCTGGACAGCCTGTTCCAGTGCTCTTCCACCCTCAAAGTAAAGAAGTTTTTTCATATGTTCAGATGGATCTTCCTTTGTTCCAGTTTGTGCCTATTGCCTCTTCTCCTATCGCTGGGCACCACTGAGAAGAATCTGGCTCCATTGTCTTGACATCCACCCTTTAGATACCTGTAAGCATTTATGAAATCTCTTCTCAGTCTTCTCTTCTCCAGGCTAAACAATTCTAGGTCTCTCAGCCTTTCCACAGAACAGAGATGTTCCATTCCCTTAATCATCTTTGTAGTCCTCCACTGGACTTCCTTATCATTCTTGAACCATGGACCTCAGAACTGGACACAGTAGTCCTGATGTGGCCTCACTAGGGCAGAGTAGAGCAGAGTGATGACCTCCTTTGTCTTGTTGGCCACACACTTTTTAATGCACCCCAGGAAACCATTAGGCTTCTTTTCCCCAAGGACACACTGCTGGCTCCCTGTCAACCTGTTGTCCACCAGGACCTGTTGCTCCAGGTCCCTCCCTACAGAGCTGCTTTCATGAAAATTAATACCTAGCCTGTACTGGTGCATGGGGTTGTTCCTACCTAGGTTGAGGATGCTACACTTGCCTTTGAATTTCATTAGGTTCTTCTCTACCTAAGTCTTTAGACCGTTCAGGTGTCGCTGAGTGGCAGCAGAGCCTTCTGGTGTGTCAGCCACTCCTCCCAGTTTTGTACCATCAGAAAACTTGCTGAGGGTACACCCTGTACCTTCATCCAGGTCACTGGTGCATATGTTGCACAAGACTGGACCCAGTACTGGCCCTGGGGGCCACTTTGTTTTTCAGTGATTTTCTGCTAATTTCCCATACCGTTTCTTATGTCCCTGTGGAATTTTAGTCTTCATAATACTTCATGGCTAGGATATTAATGAATTAACTTTGTGTTGTATACACAAGTGTGTCCTTTCTTTTTTGTTCTGAAATTTTCAGTTACCAGTTTCCTCCAAAACCTAATTTAATTTCCTTTGAATGCCATTCTGCTGTAATCATTTACACCTGATTCTGTTGTTAGCGCGGAGACAAACACATAACCAATTTTCTTCGGTTATATGCGGTGCTTTATTTCAAGGCACCGGGAACCAGGGGTAAGCACCCAAATCTGGCTCCGAAGACGGCTTTGCCGAGTAGCCATTTTATATTCTTTTGGTTACACAATCTTATACATATTCAACAAATATTGCTACATTATCTTATACATATGCATTAGAGATTACTTCATCCTATTGCAACATCAGCCTCCTTCTTTACGCATGCTCGTCTCCCCTCTAGTGGTCGTCGGTGGTCTTCATGATGAAGTAAGACGTCTTCCTCAGATGAAGTAAGAAGTCTTCCTCACTGTGTACTTTTCACCTCTCGTAGTTCTGGTAATTTTCCAAACACTATTTTAGTTGCCAGTTTCCTCCTTATTCTTCTTACTTTCTAGTGCATATCCTTGGCATGCCGATATGTTACTCTTCCAGTTCACTTAGGTACTTTGTTAGCTACAGAACATTAGTTACAGCACACACTCTTCTACAGTTATATGTTCCTACACATCTTGATTACAATGTTTGATCACAAATGTTATAGCAACTTAATTTTATAATTCTATCTTAACTCCCATATTCCAACACTGTCATTCTGAACCACTTAAATCATCTCCTTAACAAAAGAGGGGGAAAAAAAGAAAGACAGAGCAGGTATTGAAGAAGAAATCAATGTTCTAAGGAAAACATTTTCTCTGGGGGAAATTTCAGCTGAATATGATTTTGCCCACTAGTTCAACTTTTTTCAATATAATACTCATCTCAAACTAATTTATAAAAGTAAACAGCATGAGTGTCCATTATGTGATTTGCATTTCTAGGTTTTGTCATTGATAGCCAAAATTAATTTGGAGGGAAGAACTATAAAAATATGACAATGGTGGTACAAATTTAAAACAGTAACTTTCGGTTAAGAGATAATGGAAGTCTCATCTTTATTTCAATTTGAATCAAAGGTTTACGTAAACTGTTCTGCAATAAAATTTAGAAATCCAATGCTTTAAAGTAATTTTAAGTGCATATTCAGATGTCTTCTACAAAATAGCACTGTGTACTTTTTTAAAAGTCAGGTAATATTTGACACTAGACTGGACAGGAAAGCCTGCAGCCCCAAAGTCTGGGTGGCATTGCAAGTATCACAGAATCACAGAATCTTAGTGGTTGGAAGGGACCCTTGATATCATCGAGTCCAACCACATTTAAAAAAAAAAAAAAAATCAAAAACAAACACCTCCCCCAAAACAAACAAACAAACAAACAACAAAAAACCACCCAAAACCAAACAAACAAAACAAAAAAAAACCACCCACCAACTAAACCCCCCACCCACAACCCCACACACAACACCCCACCACAAACCAATAATCTTGGCCACTAGAGCATGCCCTGAAGAGCCACGTCTACACGTTTCTTAAAGACCTCCAGGGATGGTGACTCCACCATTTCCCTGGGGGCCCGGTTTATGAACAAACTTTTGTCAGTCCCAACAAATTTATAAACATCTAATTTGTACTGGAGCGGTCTGGGAGCGCTGGATCCCTGTTGTGTGGTGTTGTACAACCAGATGGGCCCTTAATCAACCTGTCCTGTTATTGTACCCAAGCAACAACAGACGAAGGCGAGGTGAAGGAACACAAGGAAAGGATGGTACGGCATCATCCAGGATGGGTGGTGGGGTTTTGAGCCCATCAGCTCTTGGCTGCTGCCAAGAACTGATAAGGTGGCCAGGCTGACCTTCATAGAGGGGGAGACACCCCTAATGCATTCCAGCCAGCACTTGGTCAACACTCAAAAAACATCTTAATGGAGCAAAAATTTTCCCTCTTACTAAAGCAATTCAGTCAAACTATTGCAAAACCCTGCAGGTTGGCCCTTTTCTGCTGCTCCACCTCTGGTTTGGGTAACCATTTCTTAGAATCATAGAATAGGTTCAGTTGGAAGGGACCTTGAAGATCATCTTGTGGCTCAGGGGACACAAGTTGTGGAAGCTCCTCACCCAGAGCCTTGCTCTATTCAGCTGCAATAACCCTCTGGCCAAAATCTCCTCTCCGAAAGAGGAGGACTTTGCAGAGATCAGCCTCAAAAAGTTGGCTGTGGAAAATGCTAACTGCAGAAGAAAGGGCACCACTGATAGAAAAGATGAGGAAAAGATGGAAGTACCTGGTGCCTGGGAATGCTTCCAGGCAGCTCCTCCGTGTCAGCCCTGGCAGCTGCCCTGACATTAAGCAAAGGATTGAGTAAGGCAAGAGGGTGGCCAAGTCCACCATCCAGGTGAAGGTGGAGAAATCAACAGTAACTTTAAGACAGCCAGCAAAGCTGAGGAACCAACAGGGTAGGTGGAAACTGCTGGGCCACCAAGCACATCAAGCAGAAATGATCCGGGAGGGAAAAAAGAAAGAAAAGAAAAAAAGGAAAAAAAAAAGCCAGTTAAAAAAATTACTTTTTTTAAAAAAAAAAGGTGTTGCTACCCTCCCTATGTTTAATAGATGGCACTGAGCTGTCCTGCAGCCCGGCTGCTCTGAGCAAACAGCTTTTGCAAGGAGCAAAATTTGTCCTCAACGCTGAGATGGGGGAGAGCCCTGCAGAGCCCTCTGCTCCCGAGGAGGTCTCTTCTTGGAATCTCAAAGAGCACATCGGACGTGAACCTGCTGGAAATGCTCTGGTTGGGAGAAGGACAGGTTTCCCACACTAGGTCTCATCCCTGCTCAGTTTTGGTGCTGCTTCTTCTCGTGCCGGGCACCGCACGGAGCATCATCTCAGCGCAGAGATTTATTCCACTGGATGCAAACTGCTCTGCCAGTAAAACCATCACCCCACCACCATCCTTCCTTCCTGAGCTTATCCACTAAGGAAAACTTCCCAGACGTTAGCAATACACACGAGTATCACAGCCCGGGAGGGCAAGAAGAGCATTTTGCATTTCTCTGCCCACCCAATCCCTTGAATTTTATCCTGATCACAGCCCCGGTGACTCAAACCACTCTCTAGGATATTAGTTGCCAGGAGGGAATAAGGATGAGACATATTTTAGAGCTATTCAAGTTCATGCACTTTAAGCAGTGGGTTATTTTTTAAATTCAATTATTCCTTCGTCTTGGGGGTGGTTTTTTTTTTAGTTTTAATTAGCATAACAAGGCTTTCTCCCAACTTAATCTCATTTCTAAAAAGACTGGTTATCTCTAAAAGATGCCATTGGCTTTGGGATTCACCCAAATCCCCAATTATATTACTCTACACCTAGGTAAATTTGAACTTGATCATATTATATAAATGTGGGATAATCCTTATTTTCTTTTTCTGTTTACTTTGGGCTCCGCAGTATTGATGGTATTTTCTCCTCCTGAATTTATTCAGAATTGAAGCCAGCTGATTCCTGTGACTGAAGTGAGTCAATGAATTTAAATCTAGGATTTCTCTTTTTGCGAATAGTAAATTTACCGAGGAGTCGAGTTTTGGTTAAACTGAAGCTATTTTGAACTCAGGTTAAATTCATCAGAGAGTTCAGACTGCAAATTAGCCAAGGAAACAATCTTCAAGTCGAAACTACTTATTTAAATATTTCTTTGTAGGTGAAGTATATTTCAGCCGAGATTCATTAAGAAGTGGATGGCCTTTAAGTGAAGTACAAGCAGGGAAAATAAGACTACTGTTGTGAAAAATACTTTTAAACAATAATTAAAATAATAAAAATAATTAAAACACCAGAGAAGTTCTTCCCCAGATCTCATCTCCATCTCCCCTCTTTCAGTGTCAAACCCTTCCCCCTGGTCCTATGGCTCCCCTCCCTGATCCAGAGTCCCTCCCCATCTCTCCTGGAGCCCCTTGAAGGACTGGAAGGGGCTCGAAGGTCTCCCTGGAGCCTTCTCCAGGCTCCAGTTTATCTGCTGTCCCCATCCCATGCTGGGCATGACCCAGCAAACCTTTGCTTGTGGGAATAACCCTCAGTTGTAGGAATAAATTCTGTTGCTGGAGCCTGGAGACCTGGCCAGGATTACCCATCTCCTTCTGCTAGGGCCAAATTTTAGGAGATGGCGAGGATCCTGGAGGCTCAGGAGGTGAGACAGACAGAAGGGCAGGAGGGGACAGAGAAAGACAGGCCACCAGAGCAAAACTCAGTCCCTCGGTGCCAGGCTGCAGCCGCATGAGCTCCAAAGCATCCCTCCGTGATGGAAGGTGTCCTCCATCACCTCCTGCTCCGCTCGGCAGCTCCCTGCCCGCTTCTCCTCACCACCTCAGGGGGTGGCAGCCCGAGCCCCCCTCCCCGCCATGCCTGTCCCCTCCCTCTCAGCCCTGCATGACGCATGTGCTGTTCCGTGTCCCCTCCCCGTGGCCACCACCAGGTCCCCCCTGGTCTAACCTGATGTCCTTTGTGTGTTCCAGTGGCTTGGTTCTCTTTCGATCCCTCCTCCGCCCACGCCGACATCATCTTCTCTAATGACAACCTGACTGTCACCTGCAACAGCTACGACGACAGGGTTGTGCTGGGGAAAACGGGCTTTTCCAAAGGGCTCCATTACTGGGAGCTCTCCATCGATCGGTACGACAACCACCCGGACCCGGCCTTCGGCGTGGCACGCATCGATGTCCTCAAGGATGCCATGCTGGGCAAGGATGACAAGGCCTGGGCCATGTACGTGGACAATAACCGCAGCTGGTTCATGCACAACAATTCCCACACCAACAGGTAGGTGGTCTCCAACGGGGTCTTCGTCCGCAGCCCAAGGAGGAGCCCATGGCTTTAGGCCGTTGGGATGGGTGACATCGCTCCTAAGTCACCTCTGTTAGAGGTGAAGGGAAGGACAGTCCCTGCCTCCCCTGGTTCTGCCTTGCTCCGGTCCTCCTTCCCCACCTACTGCGACTCTTCCCATGGACAACCAAAGCCTTGCAACTGGTCCAGAGAGAAATTTTGGTTGCCTTTGTCCCCTTGCCACAGCTATCACTCACGTTCCCCCTGGGAACAGTGGGGCTGAGGACTTTGAAGCTTGCAGTAGCTTGGGAGAGCTTGGTGTCACCTTCCTGCAGCACCTCAAATGCCATTCCCTGATGGGTCAGCGGGTTTTGAAGTGCTTTGCTGCCCAGGTCCACTTGTTTTCCCCCATGGTTGTGTAGCTGGGGTGCTCTGGTAGCCTCAGGGTACTCTGGAAACCTCTGGTGTCCTCAGGGACATCGTGGCAAGTGGAGAACACTTCTATAGGAGGCTTGAGGTGGTGCCCAGGGACTTGCAAGTGTGGCTGGGATGGTTGCAGGTCAGGGCCTGGGTCTTGGGTGAGCTGTGAAGTTCATCAGCATCATCCTTTGAGGTCTATGGCCTGAAACATGAGCCAGGAGCACAAGGGACATTGAGTCATGGAGATGTTCTGATCTTCTTCTCACCCCCGCAGAACCGAGGGTGGGATAACAAAAGGTGCCACGGTGGGAGTGCTACTGGATTTGACCAGGAGAACCTTGACGTTCTCCATCAACGAGGACCAGCAAGGGCCTGTCGCCTTCGAGAACCTGGAAGGCCTCTTCTTCCCCGCGGTCAGCCTCAACAGGAACGTGCAGGTATGGGCTTTGACCGTGCCCTGGAGCACCACAGGCTCTCTGATGCTGCTGTCACCACAGTGGGTGTTGGTGCTCAGCAGCATGAGGACTTTGTGGAGTTGGGAGGGCTCTTCTGCACCAGGGATGGCTTGGAAAGAGCTAAACTTACACCCTAAACCACCTGTGAGTCCCTAAAACCAGGGTGGGCCTTTCTGCAGCCACAGCTGCAGCCTCCAGCTCCCCACTCCAGGTTTCTCCATCAGGGTTGATGAAGCACCAGGGTTCTCCAGCCCTTCCTGGTTGACAGGGTTTGACAGCTCTGCCTCATGATACTACCCCACAAGAGCCCCACCAGCTCTCCCAGGACCCAGATAGGAGCCCTACCAAGGAGAAGGACACCTTTTAAAGCCTGTTTTCCTCCGGGGAATTTCAAAACCCCTCTTCTCTCCCTCTCTCCCAAGCTCTCAGCTCTCCTGAACATCACCAAGTGGTGGCTCCCTGGGCCTATCCGGTATTTCCATCTTTCATTTTTCTTCTCACTGACCTCATCCCTGCTGTCCTCTCCCCCCAAGGAGTCCCCCACCCTGTTCACCCATCCTGGCTTTGGCACGTCCACCCTACCACCCACCCTGCATCTCCAGCACCCCACAGGGCACATCCTGGGACACGTTGCACGGAACGGGTGACTTCAGGGTGTGGAGCACTCTGGCATGGTCTTCTGCAGCTGTGCAAGGGCAGAGGCACCAAGAGGCCTCTGTAAATTAGAAACCCATTAATTAGGATGTTGTCCATCAGGATACAGGGTGTGCTGGGCTCTGGGTACCCAGGCAGTGCCAGTTTTCCAGCAGCACTGGGAACGGAGGTTGGTGGGTACCATCCCAAACCCCAAGACCATCCTGTCCCGGTGTTTCATTAGGAAACCAAATTAAAGAAGCACATCTTGGTTTTAGGGGTTGCTGTATTCAGTTGGGGGGGGTGAAAGCACCCTGCTCTGTGGTGGGTTTCATTCCTACCACCATCCCCTACGTGGCCCTCAGAGAAGAAGACATTCCTGGAGCCCCTCTGCTGTCCCTCACTCCTCTGGGCAAGGCAGAGCTGAAAGCCCCTGGCACCAGAGGATTCTCCTGGGACGCTGATAAAAAGCTGCTGAGAAACCCAAGCCCTCCATGACCCTTCTCCAAAGGCGTATGAGTAATTAAAAATGACTCTAATTAGGAGGGGAATAATGAGATTTTTCGACAAAGTTTTCTATAAACCTGTATCCGAAGGGGAAAATGCGGCTGTTTGGATAAAATAAGGGATTTTGCTTTCTTCCAAATGGAAGTATTTGTGGAAGGAATGGAATTTGTGGAATTTGTGGAATGAACGGAGCCACACATGGCTCCTCGGTGCGTGGGGGGATTTGTGGGACCAGGAGAACCTGCCCGTGTCCCTTCCCACCATCGTGTCTCTGGCGTTTCTCCGCTTTCCCTTTGTCCCCGTGACGGAGTCTCTGTCCCCATCCCCAGGTGATGCCGGGCCCACGCCTGGCTCCCGTTCTCATGGAGTCATGGAATGGTTTGGGTTGAAAGGGAGCGATAAGGGTTGTGCTGGAGCATCTCCCCACACCGTAGCATGGTCCTGCCCCACACCCTGCTGCTGCTCAGCTTCCCCACTGCGAAGGTCCTTCCTCCCACCGGTGCTCGGTCACGTCCCCTCCATTGTATGGCCCATCCTTGGCTCAGGAGCTTCTTGGAGGTCTCCTTCTGAGCAGCTTTGCTGTCCTTCAGCCCCCTTTGGTCCATCCCACCTGCAGAAGGACCCCACCGCTGCCGTGTCCCACCTCTCCACAGCCAACTGGGAATATGTGGGGCTTGGCACTGGTGGTCCCACCACTTCCACAACTCCAGCAGCACAAGTCAACGAAGCAGCCAGATGGAGCCACCACCACGGGTGTCTTGGGGACAACCTTTCCCCCGAGCCTCACCGCGGTGGGGAGGACACCAAGGAGGAGCCTTGGGCTGTGTCCTCCTTGTCCCCAGCTGCTCAGAGGGACACCACCGAGCCCTTCATCTCTCGTTGCAGGTGACACTGCACACCGGCCTGCCCGTCCCCGAATTCTACACTTCCCGCTCGGCCGTGCCGTGAGGATGCTCCCGCAGCCAGATGCCTCGTCTCGGCAGGAGAGGAGCCAGCCCACCCTTCCCACCACCACCACCCCCAACTCTGCAGGACGAGGACGGCCACCAGGTCCCTGCTGGGCCACCAGCCGGAGACGGGGATGCAAAATGGGAAGGAAGAACCCATTTTTTTTTGTCCCTTCTCCACCCCCCCCCCCGCCCCCCCGCGCTGTCCTGTGTGCGTGCGCTTCGCTCTTTAGCTCTTTTTGGCTGATGAAGAACCTGAGTAGCCCCAGATGTTCCTCTGTGTCCACTTTTAGGTTTGGTTTCATTGATTTTGAGTTGGGGTTTGGGGTTTGGGGGGGGAAGGAGGGTACAATTTTGTCTCCTTTCGGCAAAACGCTTTCCCCCCTCCCACGGGACTGGACCAAGGAGGGACATCTCCTCCCCCACCACCACAGGAAAGCTTTTTCCCACCCCAGCCCTGTTAATTTGCAGGATATTTCATTTGCAGGATATTTCATTTGCAGGATATTTCTTTACTCCCCCCCCAAAAACCCCCCTTGCCCCATGACCTTTCTTTGCAGAGTGCCCTCGATCACGCGTAGAGGTGGCTTCTGGATTTCCAGTAAGTCCCCATATCCTTACCAAAATTCTCAACCCCATCCCTTGTCCCCCACCCCCAAAAAAGCACTTCTGTGGAGCAAGCTGGGGTTGGGGGACACACCCCCTGTCCCCCGGTGCTCTGGGTCCCCGCAGCCCGGTGTCACCACGCAGGTCACAGCCATACGCCCGGCTCTGGTCGGAAATTAAGCATTTATTTTTTTATAGTCGCCGCCGTCTAAAACTTCGCCTTAAAAACTACCTGATGGTGTCCTTCCCTTCGCAAGGAGAACTCATCCCGCAGCGAGAGAGGGTCCCACGGGGTTGGGAATGGGGATGGGAGATGATGGAGATAGATGGGGGTGGAGATGGTGGAGATGATGGAGATGGAGATGGAGATGATGGAGATGGAGGTGGAGATGAAAGATGGAGATGGAGATGGAGATGGAGATGGAGATGGAGATGGAG
>JAOQGM010000039.1:2689237-2700417 GCA_027564225.1 Gallinago stenura | reverse complement strand
ACCTCCCACCACACCAGGTTGCTCCAAGCCCCCTCCAACCTGCCCTTGAACCCCTCCAGGGATGGGGCAGCCACAGCATCTCTGGGCAACCTGGGCCAGGCTCTCAACACCCTCACACCAAAGAAGTTCTTCCCCACATCTCATCTCAATATCCATCTTCCATCATCAAACCCTTCCCCCTGGTCCTATGGAGTCCCTCCCCATCTCTCCTGGAGCCCCTTCAGGGACTGGAAGGATCTCTAAGGTCTCCCTTGAGCCTTCTCCAGGCTGAACTCCCCAACTCTCCCAACCTGAATTCCCTCCTAAATGTCTCGTTGTGGGTCTGTGCTGCTGTAGAGATGCTCAGCTGGCCTCGGTTGCTTTCACTCAAGCTTCTGTTTCCTCCTCCCTCTCAGGAGCTTCAGGACCAGATAGATGAGCTGCACTCAGAGCTGGAGGAGTACCGTGCCCAGGGCAAAGTGCTCAGGCCTTCGCTGAAAAACTCGCTGTCGGAAGAGTTCGACATCGATATGAAAAGTCATGGCAATATCTGTATCGAGCCTGACCAAGGTAAAGCCCATTCCCTGGCTCACCAGCTTCTGTGTTCTAGGTATTGATGGTAACCTCTTGGAGGCCATTTAACGTAAAAGCTTGCCCAAACCTTCCCAGGGAGGCTCAAACCCCACATCCGTAGGGATATTTAGTGTTCCGTGGGATACCGGCTGCTGGACTGTATTCGAAGCTGAGATTTGATGTTTGCAGTTTCTGTGTATGATGGGAATCTGAGAGCTGCCTGAACGAATTTAAGTTGATGAAATAATTCTGTTGAGAATGTGTCTCCCTGAACTTCAAGACTATCTGTATCATTACTATTTTTAAAGGACTCGGTTCAGAAGACTGCAACCCGTTAAATATGAGCATAGAGGCAGAAATGGCGATAGAACAAATGAAGGAGCAACACCACAGGGATCTGCATCACCTCAAACAGGAGCTTGAAGACACAGTAAGCTCTTTCAACTTAATAAAAACCCAAAACTTTCACAACTCTTCCAGCCTCTTCATACTCTGGGCCAGGCTCTCACCATCCTCACAGGAAAGAACTTCTTCCCCAGATCTCATCTCAGTCTCCCCTCTTTCAGTTTAAAACTATTCCCCCTCATCTTATAGTTCCCCTTTCTGATCAACCCCTCTTTAGGGGGGCTCTGCCACCCAAAAAACCAACCAACCAAAAAAAGCCAACCCAAAACCTTTTGAAAGGTCCTTTTTGAAAGGAAGGGCCTCATCTGCCTCCTAATTTTGATAAAGTAATAAATGAATTTAAAAAAAAATCCACTTGAAATTTGCAGAACCAACTTGAGACTTAAAAGTTGTGAGTGGCTTCTCTCTTCACAAATTCACTTAATGGAAAAACATGGATTTCCCTGGGTTCTCCATAATAATCATCTTTATCCCACTAAGAAGTTAAGCTGAGCTCTTCAGTATTCTTTACCAGGGAAGTCAATATGAGATGCTGATGTGTAAATTGAAATATCCTGTAGAATATGTGGAAATATATAACACAGCAATGCTGAGAAAACATCTCTGTAGGAAACGGACCCATCTGATCTGTTTGCCTTTTTGCAGGTGAGCCATTACGAAAAGCAGCTGGGTGAGACAAAAGTCCACTGTGAAAAGGAGCAAGAGGACATGAGGAAGAAGTACACCGAGGAGATGCACGTCATGGAAAAACAAATCTCTGGCCTTAAAAATCAAATCGCAGAACTGCAAGGAGAGGCAGCAGTGCTCAGAGAACAGCAGGAAAAGCTAGACTGTAAACATAACGATGAGAAAAACAAATTAAAGATGAGTTTCGATGAGGAAAAAGCCAATCTCCAAGAACTGTTGAGGCAGGAGCACGAAGAAGACGTTAGAGCCAGACTGGAGCAGGTGAAGGAGAAGTTCAGCCAAGAACGGGAAGAACTGATTCAAAACGGTATCTGGGTGGAAGAAAAGATGAGAGTTTTAGTTCAAACACTGCAGGAAGAGAAGGGGGAGCTGGAACGTGGCTTTCACGAGCAGCTCAAAAGGATGGCCGAGGCGCACGCCCTGGAGAAGGAAGAGCTCCAGCAGGAGCTGCTGAGGAAGCACGAGCGGGACCTGGAGGAGGAGAGGTGAGTGTCACTGCTGGCAGGGTTGGGGACACACAGTGATGGTGTGCACCCACCTCGATGGCTTGGCCTGGTGACCAAGGTGAACCCGGTGCAGAAAGGACTCCCTGCACTTAATTGGAGCATGCTAATTGTACTGTTACCCGTTCTATTCCAGAACACCCGGCTGCTTTCCAGGGGCTTTTTCTTCTGACCTTTCTCAAGCAGATATTTCCATTGACTTTTTTTTTTTTATTTATTTTTTTAGCTCACCCAGAGGCAGCAATAGTGTTAAAGCATAACCAGACGTGATTAACTGGAGCTCTGTTCAGGATCCCCCTGTGTTACAAATCCCCACTTCGTACTTTTTTAAGGCATTTGGGTTTTCGAAGCTCTTTTCTGAAGTAAAGGGATGGCTGGTAAATGTTTTTGGGTTTTTTTAGGCAGGATCAAGTGTCAAAAGAAACTTGAAATTGTCCTGGGGTGACAGGGAGAGGTGGGGGTAAGAGCATCTGCCCCCACGAATCTGATCACAAGAACAGAAGGGCATATATTTTACATTAAACCTTTTCTCGAGGACATTCCATGAGTTATACTTTTCCAGGGCAATTAGATTTTTACTTTTGAAGCTTCAAAAAGTTGTCTCAAATTTTAACTTGGGCTCTCAAAAACACCCAACAAATAGTACTTCATCTAAAACTCAGTGGAGAAAAAAAAAAAGTAATTTTTCAGCTTGTTTTACACAACCTAAAAAGCCATTTGAGTCTCCTGAGTTAGCCCAGAGTTTAGTAATGTATTATGTTAACCATGTTTAGGAGAAAAATGGAAAGTGACTATAACAGAAGAGCATCTCATGCAGAAACGCGGTTTTCTGCCGACACCCAAACCCTTGTGAATAAATATGAAGAAAAAATCCAAAACCTGGAAGGACGTTACCAGCGAGAGTTGCATGAACTTGCCGAACGGCAGAGAGAGGAGAAATCCCAGTGGGAGTTTGAGAAGGATGAAATGGCTCAGGAGGTTGCCGAAGCTCGGGAGCAACTGAAGGCAGGTCTGGCAAATGAAAAGGCCCTTTCTTCTGCCCTCACCCTGGAGAAGGATCTCCTGGAGAAGAACTTCAAGGAGGAGGTGAACAAGCTCGTGTGCGAGAGGGAGCAGCTTCAGAAGGAGCTGCGAGACCTGAGGAACGCTGCTGAGAAGCAAGAGAAAAAGCTCAAGGAGAAAATAATCCAGCTCCAAAATGACCACGAGCAAGAGCTAAAGAACAAGGAAGAGCGTATATCCATGGTGGAGGAGAACGGGAAGCTGGTGAGGCAAAAGCTGGAGAGGCTTGACAAGGAATATAAGCAAGAGAAAGAAGACCTCAATTCCAAACTTCTTGCTTTGGAGAGTTTAAACAAAGACATTTCTGTAAGAGCAGAATCGGAAAAGGCCGAGATGAGCTTGGAGATCTCAAACCTTCAAGAGAAAATACAGAAATTGCAGTGGGAGAGCCACAGCTTTTCTGCGCTGCAAAATCACTATAGGGTCCTGGAGAGCGAGTACGCGAAAGCAAAGAGCAAAATTGCTTCTTTCTGCGGCGTGGCTCCTCTGGGAGATGACATGGATGTCCTCTTAGGTCTGCAGAAGGTGCATGAGCAAGCTGTGAAGGAGAATGTCAGAATGGCTGCGGAGATCGTCCGGCTGCAGCACAGGCTGGAAGCCACGGAGCGGGAGCCCCTGCCACCTCCCAGTCCTGGCTGCTCCCCGTCCAGCTCGGAAGGACCTCAGCTGCCAGGTGAAATGGAGTCTCTTCTCAAAGGGTTGACCATCCATCGTGAGGATGCAGACAAGGGAGCGGATTCGAACGGCCTCCCGTTTTTGGAGGCTGATGCTACAGACCTGGAAGAAATGACTGAGATGGACTCAGACTGGGAGAACGCAGACGGGCAGGCGTGTTGGAAGCACGGAAGTCAAGCAGGGCTGGAAGCTGGTGGCCAACAGGATTGTGATGACAACCAAGAGCTGGATTCTCGGGTGCCTCTGCTGCAAAAAAAGAGAAATCTTGAGAAAACTCTGGGGAGAGTAGTGCCTGGGCCAAAACCACCATGCAATGATGTTAAACAGCAGAAGGTTCACCTGCTAAATGACAGAATCACTTCCCAAAGTAAAGGGTTGGTTTCTGATGCTTTGAAGCTGCAGGTTGAGCCGGAGGAGGCTGAAGAACTGAGTGAAGCCTCTCTCCAGCTTGATCCCGGCATTGGGTCAGCAAGCGGTGACCTGAAAAGCGTAATAGCTCAGCTCTGGGAAAAGGTTGGAGAGTTGGAAGACAGACTGACGGCGCAGGCTGAGCTCCTGTCACTGCAAGAGGAAATTCAGGTGGAAAACGAGGATCTGAAATCCGAACTCTTGATGTTAGTTGAGAAAAACAGAGCGCTAGAAGACAACCTGCGTGGGCTGAGAAGCCTTCCCTGCAGACAAGATGGAGTTGTCAAGCTTAGAGAGGAAAACGCGCGGCTCCTCCAGAAAGTCAAAGAGTTGGAAGACGCCCAAGGACGCGATGCTCAAGGAAATGTAGCGGCGCAGGGTGAGGAGCTTGGGAAGCCTGGAGAGGATGCTGCCACCTTCACGGGTCAGCAAGAAGAGCCTTCCCAAAGCCACGGCAGGGGGTCGTTGGCAAAGAAGGAGCTCCAAGAACCCAACAGAAGGTGGAAAGTGGCTGCTTTGGTTGACCCGAATGACATGGGGGCTTTCCAGGAAGAGAGGAACGCGGCGACGCACGGCTTGCAGAGCACCTGCACCGAGCTGCAGCAAAAAGTTGATCTTTTGAGGTAACGTACGCTTTTGTGGGGGGGGGAAAAAAACCCCAAAAAACGTGCTGACCCCCCACAGTAATCAAAACTAACCTAGCGCCCCGCTCCCGGCTTCCTAGCTGCACCTGCCTGCCGTTAACCGCTGTAGCTTAACTTTGGGTAGAAAACACTCTGCCTTGGACTCTAACGACTAGCAAGTGGGCTGATTAATCATGGATAACGACGGCTGAAATAAAAAATAAAATAAAAATATGTATGTGACTTAACTCCTCTCTGAGCGTGGCCTGACGTGAATGGTGAATCAGGAGCAACCAGCCGGCTGTTCTGTCTGTGGATGTTGTCACCCTCCCAGTGTGTAGTCTGTGGTACATCAAAAAAACCCCAAAACCTGTATTTTTATGTCCAAAATACTACGGTAACACTTCCGGAATGCTTTTAACTTTTACTAATCTCATCTCTTCACTCAGTTCGCTCGTATCTAGTACTGAACGTTACTTGGAATGCTAAAAGTGCTTCTTATTTTCTCAATATTTAAATTAATCCTAGAGAACTACAGTAATTTCTTTTCCCAGCGGGAGCACTTAGCGCTAGGAATCCCTCGGGTGTGTCGACGTGGTGAATACCATTATAACCCAGAGAACATAATAGGTTACCTACTTGTTTTTAACTGCTGCATTTCAGCAAGGATTTATATTTTTTTTTTTTGGAGGTCATAAAATCAGCTACAAGTGGCTTAATCATTGCTCAGCACCAGCCTCCTTCAGGACATTTGGGTTTTTTCAGGGACTACACCACCATGAAGTTATTTCTCTACAGTCACCTCTGGACAGAAAAGGCTGCTGTTTCCAGCATGCTGGGGAAACAGCTCAATCTCCTAAAAATCTGCATATTGTGGTGTTAAGCTGTTTAAAGTTACATTATTTTTAACTATAAGGACTGAAAGGTATAGTACAACAGCAGTGTGAGACCTTTACTGGGTATCTTCGATTTTTGAGTTTACAAAAACGCGCACAAAAAGCCCCTTTTTCAGTCGTCTGGGAAGCACTAAACGAAATGTAAAATCCATACGCAGTTCAGACATAAAATAAATCAATTGTAGCTTTGTTCTGAAATACTACAAGTAGTTTAGGCTTTTGGTAATTTTTCTCCCCTAGATGTGGGCCTACATGATCCACAGAAAGAGTTTTCACTCCTCTCGTCTCTCTGCTGCAGATGCGAAGCCGAGAAGCTCCGAGAAGAAAATGCCATCCTGAAAAACGAAGTGACTTTATTAAATGAGGAAGGCAGCGCTTCCAACCTGAAACTGAGGGAGCTAAATGGATCCCGGGAAGAAATGCGGTAAGAATTCGGTGGGGGCACGTACCACCCCAGGCTCTCGCCGCGGTGAGGACACGGTGGTTACATCCCTTCTCTCAAGGCTCCTCCATGCGTTAGGTATTCCCCAAAACTCAAAATGGGCTCGTTTTGTGGTGCCATTGGAAATCCAGCTGGTTGACAGTCTATTCCTCATCCTTTTTTTTACCTGCCCCAGCTTGTCCTAAAGCCAAAGCAGGGACATGACTGTAGGTGTTCAGGTGACCCAGTAACACCTACTTAGGAGCTGACCTGGTGACATTATTGTTGTTTCATCCCAGGCAGAGCTTGTTGGGCTGGTGTAGCCTTAAAGGAAGGCAGGAGGAGGGACAGTGTGACAGTATTTCAGTGACTTGGTCATTTGCAAGTAGATAATCATCCGATCCCAGAAGTATTCTAGAGAAGAACCACATGGAACCTCAAGGAACTGAGCACTCACACAAAGCAGTGATGCTAAGCCATAAATATCTAGAATTACCATTTCAAAATGGTAAAAACCAGCCCATTCTTGTAGGTATGTATGTTAATGAGTGACCCTCGTGTTAATGAGCTTTCATTTTTTTTTTTTTTCCTTAGGCAAAAGATAGAGGCTGTGAGAAAGGAGAAGGTGGCTGTGCAGAAGATGGTTGACAACCTGAAGAAGCAGGTATGCACTGAGCCCATAACCTTCTCTCTGGAAATCTTCACTGTATAAAAGCTGTTCATTAGGTGGCCACAAAGGCAGTGGGGAAATGACCATTATATACATTCAAACATGCTGATAATTGTTCTCATTTAACTCTTTGGGATTGATATGGAGCTTGTTTGACCTGAGCAGAAGACAACTGCAATGCTACCGGAACTATCTGGCTTACAGACTTGAGAGCACTTGCCACAGTCATCTCAGAAAGTTCATTTAATAGAAACATAAAGTTTAAAAAAAAAAAATAATCTTTCTTTTGTAATCTTTGTGGGTAATGCTCTGCAGTAGCCCATGGGACATAGAGGTTATGTGACTCAGCCTCTACTTATTTCCCAGCTTGCTGGGTCTAGGAATGCTGCCAGCCGTGACCCTTTGCTCGTGTCCATGAGACTGCTACTTTTATTTTAAGGGTGGTTTGTTCTGCTAGGAAAAGTAGAAGGTTTGAGGAGCTCTTGCATTCATATCCCTCTGGGTATTGCTTAGTAAAATCCTCCTACCTGCTCAGAATAATCTAGTAGCTCACCAGCAAAACCCTCAAAATATTCATCAGCGTGGCAAAGGGAAGGAGGAACAGTGGTGTGCCAGGTGGCTAATATCATAACTGATATAATTGAGGCCAATTATGAGAAATTACCAGTTTGGGAGGCTGAGAAGGTGTGCAGCACACCACCAGGAGGATTCTGAAATACGGTTCTACTTGATTTGGGCTAAAATCAGGGTGTGGAGCAAGTTAAATAGGTGTAGGGAAATAAAGCAAGCTGTGCTACTGGGGTCAAGACTGTTCTGTAAAGTACAATTAACAGCTGTGCCCCATCGTTCAGAGTCACCACTGGAGTGATGCTTGTTGGGTTTTTTTGATCATCTTAATAGAAAGGAAATAAATTTCATTTCCAGTATAAAAGCAGTCATAATTGACACTGCTGTCCTGATTCAGGTAGCAGATCTGAAGACCCGCAACCAGCAGCTGGACTCTGAAAACACAGAACTCAGCCAGAGGAACTCCAAAAGTCAAGCAGATGTGCAGGATCTGAATCAACAGCTGGCAAGGGTGCTGAAGCAAAAGGAGACGGAAGGGGGAAAGGGTACCCTGGAAGAATGGGAAAAGGAGAGATTGGTCCTGAAAGAGGAACTGGAAAACTCCAAAGTAAAGGTAGGGGATGACACTGTCTGTAATGGACCTTTCAGGAATGCTATGGAATTAGCATCATCTCTTTCTTGAGCTGTGCGTGGTCTTTCAAAGCTGAATTTTCCTAACTATTAGCCACAAACGTACGTGCACGCAGCGGTGGGGTGGAGGGAAAGCATGGCAGCAGCCTGAAGCAGGGAGGGAGAAGCGTGCAGATTTGTCTTGAAAACAGAGCAGATCGGTGCTAAATATCTACCTGCATTTTCCAGCATGTCTGTTCCACTCAGTCCAGTGCCACCCCAGCTCTAACCTGTGTCACTGGCTGCAGCAGCCTCTCCTTAACCTCTGTTGCCCTTCCTGAAATCTGAGCCTTTTACTTTTTGCAGTCATCAAATCTGGTGTCTTCCTTGGAGATGGAGCTCTCAAAAATGAAGGTTCAAGCTCATATATTGGAGCAGGAGAACCACATCCTCAAGCAGGAACTGGAGAAGACAAAACAGGTATGGCATCCTATTTGAGTGCCATCAGATAATGCTGGCTGTCTCTTAACGAACCCTGCTCTCTTGCCTGAGTCAGAAATAGCTAATTTATTTAAAGAAAGGTCATAAGAGTAGAGGAATATAAGTTCTCTGGGAACAGTTTCTGGGTACAATGTGCAGTTGTTCAAATAAGGTTGGTTCCACTTACCCTTTGCCAAAAGGTCTTCCAGAGTAGTGGATCTACAAAGACGGGCTTTGACAAGGAAGTCAGAGAATTAAAGCTCTAATCAAGGAACAAACAGGGCTTTTCTAATTTGTGCAGATGGGTTAGGCAGGGGAACATTTCCCTGTGATACTGGTTGATACCCGTAGAGCTCCATTTATGGACTGGTCTCTTCCAGCAGATCCTCTCAGAGAGAATTCCTACTGCTGAGCCCATCTGGAGACTTCTGTGTCTCACAACTTCTGAGGATAACTTCCTGGAGGGCTTGGTTATCCCCTGTAGGAGCATGGTTCAATTGGCTGTAAATATATGCTAATAAACATAGATAATGAAGGCTACAAATGAGTTAGCTCCCCTGATTAGGGCTTCACAAAGTCATTTTCTTCACAGCGTAAAACAATCATTTGATGCACCCAATGCTTAGGACAGATAATGGTCTTAAAAAGCAAAAGCAGATGAGGCCTATTCAGTAAAGAGTAGATTGTGGCTTGAGTGTAATTAAAGACAGAAGATTGAGCAAAGAGAGAAGAGCACAGAGCATTGGTGTAGGGGATGACTTTGTGGAGTAGGGTAGATGGACTCGATGATCCCAAGGGTCTCTTCCAACCTGGACAATTCTATGATTCTATGATTAAGCTAAAGCACTGTGTCACATCAGAAGTCAGCAGTAGGGTGGTTTGGTTTGTTTTTTTTTTCCCATTCACAGAAGAGAAAGGACCAGCCCTAAAGCAAATCCCAGGGATCACAGGGTAATTAGGAATCCTTATTGCCCTGCGGTGCAGGAAGGATGGATGCTCAGGGTCATATAAATAATCTTTTATCTGGTCATTTGTACCAAAGTGGAGTGTGCTCTGTCTGGAGAGGGATGCTGGCTCCGGAGGAGGAGGGAAAGCTTTGTGGAACACGTGCACGCAAAAGTCTGAAAAAGCCAGAAATGCAACTCTGAGGGGTTTGTTTTCCACAGCTGCCCAGATGCCCTGACCTCACCGACCTCCAAAATGAAGTTTCGAGCTTAAGTGCTAAAAATGAAAAGCTGCAGAAAGAGAAAGAAGCCCTCAGTGAGGAATTAAACAGATGTATCGATAAGGTAAGAACTAACTGCAAATCCGCATCACCACTTCCCTGCTCTAACATAGAGGCTGTGAAATTTCTTGTGCCATTATCTGTATCACCTTAAACTGTAAAATTACTTTGGATTTTTATTTTTTTTTCTTACCTTCAAGCCAAATAAAGGCTTAATTGCCACTGCCTTTTTTTTTTTTTCCCCCTAGCTGGTTTTAAAGAGAAAGCTTAAATTCTGGAGCACAGTTTGACTGTAATTTGATTACGTAGAAAATTCCAAACATTGCAAAGAATGGGCCTGGATATAAATACTGCAGCAGGACAAGGAAGACAGTGTTCTTGCACTTTTATTCCAACTCTAGCACATTGTAACTCCAAACTCGAGCAGTGTAACTAATATGCACACCATAAATAATGATGCTGTTATGGGGAGATTTGGGCTGGGAGCTGAGAGTTGGGGGATTTTTTTCACTCTCCTGCATTTTTTTTTTTAAATTTTTTTTTTTTGCCTCGCTGTAAACTCCCTCTAACTTAGGTCCCGAAGTCAAATTGAGTTAAGGAAAATCCTGACTGATTGGGGTTTACCCATGTAATCTTCTTGCAGGTAGCTCAAGTAAGCTGCTTAGAGAAGGCGCTTGGCAGCTTGAAGCAGGAGCAGAAATCCTGGGAACAGCAGAGTCAGGTGCTGAAAACCCAGCTCAGCGTTTCACAAGAGAAGGTATAATAGTGGGGTTTGTTACAGCCCTGCATCAAAACCATTTTAAATATCTTATAGGGCTTTTTTTTCCCCCCCCCCCCAAAAAACAGCCCTCTTCTAATGTGCACAAAGATGTCATGCAGTTAAGAATGGCTGCTTTGATGGGCTTTCAAAGTGATGCTCATAAAGGACAAGAGGAAACTTGTTAAACACTATGAGAGACTATTTTTTTTCCCCGAGAATAAGCTATTTTGTTTTGCGTCCACAGCCAACATCCTTTTGCCAACTCGTTCTGTCCAGTTGTCCCTGAGATACTGCAGAGACTCTGCTGTTTCTCCCTGCTCTTCTGGCAGTGGCCCATCTCTCACCAGGCAGGGGAGGGCAACGAATGGTTATCAGCTTGGCTAATTACACTTGGGGGTTATTATTGGCTGTGGGCTGCCAGGAAGAATAAATAATTCAAGAGAAATCTTCTCTTCCCGGCACAGCACAATAAATGTTGAGGGGTGGAAGATGTGTCTTTGAATGTCTTGGACTAGATGATCTTGAAGGTCCCTTCCAACCTAGCCAATTCTATGAATTCACTATTTCACTGAATTTCACTGAATTTTTTTGGAGTTGGAAGGGACCATAGAGATCATCTAGTCCAACTCCCCTGCCA
>JAOQGM010000039.1:2659621-2689137 GCA_027564225.1 Gallinago stenura | reverse complement strand
CCTGCTTTGGCAGGGGAGTTGGACTAAATGATCTCTATGGTCCCTTCCAACTCCAAAAAAAAATTCAGTGAAATTCAGTGAAATTCAGTGACCTTGTCTCACGTTAGTCCATGCTGCTGGGGATTTGCGAATCTGAGTCATTTGAAGGAGTACAAAGTGTCTCCTACTCCACTGGGAGTGGTCTGGGGCCACGATAATTGTCATAATCCAGAAGCAGTTTGCAAGACATATCACTACCCTTGCAATGGAGCAGAAGTTGCAGTTAAGTAGAGGAAAAGCTCTAGTGTGTGCTACTTGAGGGGTTACACTGACTGCAGCCCAAATTGTGGTCCTTAACCCAGTGAGTTGCATATTGGGACCCAGTGTGTACCGAGACCACAACTATAAACCACTTAACCAAAAGTCTGCCTTTGTTGCAAAATGTTAAATTTACTCAACCTCTGTCTGAAATGGAAAAATACTTAGAAGACAGCAAGGTAAAAATTATATATGATAATATATATTAGCTGTTAGGTGATAATATATATTAATGGATTTGGTGAGTGACAGGGAAAACTAATCTTGCTGTAGCAAAGAAGCTGACTTTATTTCAACACAAAGAGGACCAGAAGATGGCATTTTACCTAGGAAGTCCCATCAGATCAGCGGATCACCTGCTGATATAAATGTGTCTCCATGAGTTAGCCAGAAGAGCATGCCTGGAGTGAATCTGTGACTCAGCCCAAGACAGATTATAAAAAATATATATCTAAAAAAAAAAAATAAATTCAAAGAGAGCAATGGGCTTGAGCTGGCATTTCTTCAGGGCAATAGCAGATGCTCAGTGTCATGACAGTGGGCATAGCATGGAAATCTGTAATGGGGATCCCATTGGTATTTGTGATTGAACTGTGCTTGGTAATTGCCATGTTTTGCTAAGTGTAATTTACTTCTGCTTTGTGGTTTCACTACGCTTTTCTGTTAAATCAGAAAAAATATGTAACCTCAACTATCTTAAAAAAAAAAAAAGAATACATTTGATATTAAACACTACACATGGAATATCAAAAATCTCCTCATTAGAGAGTATTGGGCAAACAAACCAGCCAGCAGCTTCTTGATGTTGGGCTGCTCTTTTTCATCACCCCTCCTCTCCATTTCCCCTTGCTCCTCTTGGACTCATCCAGATTCCTGCTTTTGGCCCTTCCCCTGAACAACTAGCATGAGCCTTGTACACTCTCACAATTGTCTTCAAACACCCCAGAACAAGTCCTGCATGGTCCCCCAAGCCCCGTCCAATATTCCACAAGGAGTTTGTACTTTGAAGGAGACTCAGGATAATTTTATCTCCTTGTGTTCATTTACAGAGCCCTGCCCCAAGCTTTCATAAAGAGGTTCCTTCAGAGCTTGTCCATCACTGACCCAAGAGCTCTGAAAGAAATCTGTGGGGCACCTGATACAGAGGACCACATCACAGTCCTGCCCAGGGCTCATGTGGAACTGGGCTTTTCTTCAGGGCAAGAAGGCTGGAGAGGAAAGCCTGATCTTCCAAGGGGGAAGAAACAAGGATAGGAGTTTTAGCACTCGGAAACAGGAGTGCCACACCTCACTATTTGAAATACTAAAGTTTCTTACCACAGACTTTCCACTTTCATTCCCTAGCCACTCCATGAGCGCCACGAAAATTAATGTAATGTTTCGATCGCCTAGTTGGAATTAAAGCACAAATGAGACCAGATGTGAAAACTCACCAAAGTGATTTATTTAACACAAATTTGAGTGCTCACAGAGGAAAGAGAAATAGAGAATGAAAGGGAGAGAGAACAAGCAAGCAAATTTTCACCATCTGTGGATCCAGCGACATCTCATTGGTCTTCTTTATCCAGGGTATTGCAGGTGCCGGGAGCTTCGAGATCATCTTTAGTCTCTTTAGTCATCTATTGATGCTGATATTTCTCCTTATTGGCACATGATGCAAAGTTCCAATTTAGAGCCCCAACCTGGGGGCTCTCCAGTTTCCTCCTCTTTGTCACTGCATGAGTGCTCTGAATCTTCAACACTTCAAAAGACATCCCTGGTGGGACATCAGGAAGACCAACTGATGATTTTTCCCCACCAAGAAGCTTAGGGGGGAGGCCAGTGCTTTTCTGAGTCCAGGGCTTTTTTTAATCCTTGTTCCTCAGGCTGTAGATGAAGGGGTTGACCAGAGGCATGACGATGGTGTAGAAGGAGGAGAACACTTTGCTGAGGTGATCCAGCCCGGCTGTTCTGGCCAGGACAGAGACAACAAAGAGGGAGCCATAGAAAACAGTGACACAATGAAGTGAGAGGAGCAAGTGGAGAAGCCCTTCTGCCTGACCATGTTGATGGGATCCTCAGGATGGCAAATATAATGCACATGTAGGAGGCCAGCGTGAACAGGAAGGGGAAGATCACATCCAAGGAACCAAATACGAAAGCAACAAGTGTGCCCATGCTGGTGTCACTGCAGACAACTTCCAGCAACTGAGTAAAATCACAGAAAAAGTGGTCAATGGTACTGGGACCACAGAACTGTAACTGACGCAAGAGAAAACTAAGTACTGTGGAGACCAGCAATCCCAGTAGCCAAGACCCAGCCAAAACCAGCTGTAGGCAGACCTTCCAGGCCATGAGGCTTGTGTAGAGCAGGGGCTGGCATGTGGCCAAGTACTGATTGAAGGATATTTGCAGGTACCACTCAGTACCTGCAAAAGCAGCAAATAACTTGAACTGAGACACACAGCTGGGAGCACAGATGGTTCTGTCTCCAGTCAGGAAGCTGGCCAGCAGCTGTGGCAGGATGGTGGAGCTGTAGAAGTTCCAAGGAGGAGAGATTCTCCAGGAAGAAGTATATGGGGTTGTGCAGATGCACCAGCACAATAATAATGATGTTCCCAACCACAGTCACCAAGTAGATGATGAGTGAGAGCAGGAAAAGTGCTTTGGTGCGTGGGAACATTGCCCATTCCCACCAGCAGGAACCCTACTGGTGATGTGACGTTATCCTGTCTTTTCTCCATAACCATCACAGTATGGTCTTCTTTTTTTGCTCATTTTGAAGAGGGAGATATTTTAAAAAGAACATGCCTGTGCTTGCTTTAGAAAGAAGGTGTGAATGGATTTTGAAAAAGGAAAAAGGATTTTGAATGAAAACAGAAGGGATTCTGTTACAATAACAGGCAACATAGATAGATGGTCCTGTGAAGAACTGTACAGGGGAATAACAAATGACAGTGGACTTAGTAGTGGTATCCAGGGTAGGAGCAAAATAATTAGGAAGGGATTTATAAATATTGGCTGTGTTTGGAATATTTCCAAAGGATGATAAGATGTTGGTGCAGCTTTTTAAGTTAACGGCAGAGGATGAGAAAGCGATTAATCCAATAGTCTAAGTAATCGGGAAGACTGGATTTATCCCCTCTGAAAGTGGAATTAAAGAAGGAAAGTCAACCTGTGTGTGTGAAGCAATACCACATATCCCCGGAGGGGAGGAAGGGGCTCCAATGTGTTATTGAGGGATTGCTGAAAGATAGTCTTTTGGACCCATTCATGTCTGCTTATAATACACCTATTTTACTGGTCAGGAAGTCAGATGGAGGTTGGAGACTACTGCAAGATTTGAGGGAACTGAACAACATTGTTCAGACATATCGCACTGTTTTACCCTACCCTTATACATTGTTAAACAAAATACCTCATGAACACAAGTGGTTCAGTGTAGTAAACTTTAAAGATGCCTTTTGGACCTGCCTTCTGGCAGCAGAAAGCCGAGACGTGTTTGCCTTTACATGGGAGGAGCCAGTAACAGGGAGGAAGCAGCAATTTTGGTGGACCGCTTTACCAAATTTCGGGTTTACTGAATCACCCAAACTTTTTGGGCGGGTATTAGAACAAAGTCTTGAAGAAATTTCCTTTTCTCCAGGGATCAATATACTCCAGTATGTAGATGATTTACTAATATCTGGGGAAGAGGAAGTTCTATCTTCCACCATCAAATTATTAATTTTTTTTTTAGGAGGAAAAAGGGCTCCGAGTCTCAGAAAGCAAGTTACAATCTGTAGAGAGGGAGGTAAAGTACCTCGGACACTTAACCAGCAAAGGGAAAAGGAGGATAAAGCCGGAATGAATTTCTGGTATTGTAGGAACCCCAATTCCAAAAAGCAAGAAAGAAATGAGAAAGTTTTGGGGCCTCCTTGGATACTTTAGTCTCTGGATTGATAATTTTAGCCAACATGTTAAATTCTTATATGAAAAATTGTAGATCATACCTTTGGGAAGACATGGAAGGAAAGAGGGCTAGTCTCATCTAGGGGAAACAATTTAATGTATGAACAACTGGTGTCGGAAGTTCTGGAAGCCCTGAAGAAACCAGAAGTTGGTGTGGTGCACGTGGATGGACACCACAGGAGAATAGACTAGAAACTAGAGGTAATAGATTAGCTGATGAACAAGTAAAGGAGGTAGCCTTAGAAAAAATGATCATAGAAATGTGAACCTTAATACTTGGTAAAGAAGCACCTATTGAGTCAAGTGGCAGAATCACTTCTCTGGACCTGCTGGCAACACTTCTCCTGATGCAGCCCAGGATGGGATTGGCCGTCTGGGCTGCCAGTGCCCACTGCCTGCTCCTGTACAGCTTCTCGTCCATCAACACCCCCAAGTCCCTTTCCTCAGGGCTGCTTTCCAACACCTCATCGCCCAGTCTGTATTGATACCGAGGAGTGTTCCGGCCCAGGTGCATAACCTTGCACTTGCTCCTCTTGGACTTCATGAGCTTTACATGAGCCCACCCCTCCAGCCTGTCCAGGTCCCTCTGGAAGACATCCCGTCCCTCAGGTGTATGGAGAACACCACACAGCTTGGTGTCATCTGCAAACTTGCTGATGTTGTTTTCAATCCCTCTGTCTATGTCATTGATGAAAATGTTAAACGGTCCCTGTCTCAGCCCAGAACCTTGAGGGACACCACTTGTCACTGCTCTTCATCTGGACTTAAAGCCATTGAATACTACACTCTGGATGCGACCATCTAGCCAATTCCTTATCCACTGAACACTGGAAATACATATCTCTCCAATTTGGCAAGCAGGATGTCATGGGGGACCGTGTCCTTCTGCCTTACAGAAGCCCAGACTGCTCAAATCCATAGGTCATCTTTTATCTACTGAACTAGTCACTCTCACCTTCATAGAAGGCCACTAGGTTAGTCAGGCAGGATCTGCCCCTAGTAAAGCCATGTTGACTGGCCCGAATCATCCCCCTGTCGACCATGTGCCCAAGCATGGCATCTAGAAATATCTGTTCCATGATCTTCCCAGGCACGGAGGTGAGGCTGACAGGTCAGTAGTTCCCAGGGTGTTCCTCTCTACCGTTTTTAAAAATGGGTATGATGTTTCCTTTCTTCCAGTCTGCAGGGACTTCACCTGACTGCCATGATATTTCAAATATCATGGAAAGTGGCTTTGCAACTTCATCAGCCAGTTCTTTCAGGACCCTGGGATGTATTAAGTCTGGTCCCATGGACTTGTATATCATCAGATTCCTTAGATGATCATGTACCATGTCTTTAGTTATAGTGGAACGGACTTTGTCACTTGGGTACTCAACTTGTAGGCTATCAGCACAAGAGCTAGTAGGGAAGGGTTTGCCAGTGAAGACAGATGCAAAGAAGTTATTGAGAATTTCTCCTCATCCCTTGATATCAATTCCCCACTGCTGCTCATCGGGGGGGTACATTTTCTTTAACCTTCCTTTTCTGGTTAATATACCTGTGGAAGCCTTTCTTGTTTTTCTTTATGTCCCTTGCCATGTTCAGTTCTAGTTGTGCCTTGGCCTTCCTGACCTCATCCCTAACACAGCCAGGCAACGTCCCTATAGTCTTCCCAGGATACCAGTCCCGTTTCCTGTCCCAGGATACCAGTCCCATCTTGCCCCTCAGTTTGACCAGCAGGTCCCAGCTCAAACATGGTGGTCTTTTGCCTTCCTTGCCCAATTTCCTGAATGTAAGGATTGAGATCTTTTGCGCTCTATAGAGAGTGTCCTTAAAGATCTGCCAGCTTTGTTCTGCTCCCTTGTCCCTAAGGGCAGTTTCCCATGGGGTCCTAATTACTAACTCCTCGAAGAGCTTGAAGTTTGCTTTCTTAAAATTTAGAGTCCTAACTGTGCTTCTTGTGGTCTTCAGACTTCTTAAGGCAGTAAACTGCACTAGGGCATGATCACTACAGCCCAGGCTGCCTTCAACTTTGGCATCCCTGGTGATTTCACTTGCATTTGTGACCAACAGGTCCAACAGTGCACCTCCTCGAGTAGGGCTGGTTATTTCTTTCTCAACAAGAGGTTGTCGTCTAGGCACTCTAAGAGCTTCCAGGATTGCCTGCAGCCAGCTGTGTTGCTTTTCTAACAGATATCGGCATGGTTAAAGTCACCCAGCAGGATGAGAGCCTGTGATCTTGATGCTTCTTCCAGCTGGAGTAGGAAAGCATTGTCAACAGGCTCCACCTGGTTAGGTGGCCTGTAGTAGGCCTTTCAAAGATGGGGTGTGTAAAAATTCAAGAAGGTAAACGAGTTCTCCCACATGGGAGACAGATGTTGAATAAGGCAATTACTCGAGAAATACTGTCCATATTGCATTTAGAAACTCATTGGGGAACACAAGCTTTATGTGTCCAATTTTTGAGAACTTATGGTTGTTTGGGTGTGTATGCCGTGGCCAAACAAATAGGAGATCACTGTTTAATCTGCTGGAGAGTAAATAAGAAAGTGATGAGAAAAGCCTCTAATGGAGGGTGAAAGTTAGCCCTCAGACCATTCCAGAGTATTCAAGTGGATTATACAGAGCTCCCTAAGGTACAAAGGTGGAAATACATGTTAGTGATAGTGGATCATCTCATACACTGGGTAGAGGCTTTCCCTACTACTAACTGCCACTGCTTCTAGTGTCGCAAAAATTTTACTAGAGCAAGTTATTCCCCGATATGGAATGATAGCAAGGATAGATTCTGAGAGGGGAACCCATTTCACTTCCAGAGTACTGCAGATGGTATGTGCAGCCTTGGAGGTACAATGGGACTTCCACAGCCCCTGGCATCCTCAAAGCTCTGGCAGAGTTGAGAGGATGAGTGCAACTCTCAAAATAGGTATTACCAAGTTGGTAATAGAGACTAAGCTACCCTGGACCAAATGCCTGCCCCTAGCCTTGTTGAGAATTAGGACTGCTCCAAGGAAAGATTTGGGAGGGGAGTATCTCCCTATGAGATGCTATTCAGTATTTCATATTTGGGAAGAGAAGAAGGTGTACCAATTCCTGAAATTAGTGATGTCTATCTTAAAAATTACCTGCAGGGAGGATAGCCCAATCTCTTACAGATTTTAGACAGCGTGTATTTCTGCCTCAGGCAGCTCCGCTGGACTTCAAACTACACCAGATACAGCCTGGAATCTGGGCACTAGTGATGTCCTGGAGAGAGGATTCTCTGACTCCAGTGTGGGAAGGACGTTTCCTGGTACTCCTGACAACAGAAGGAGCCATGAGAACTAAGGAAAAAGGGTGGACGCACGCCGCTTGGATAAAAAGACCAGGAGCTCCACCTTCTGGAGAATGGACGATAATCCAGAGAAATGACCCATTAAAATTGTCTCATAAGAAATAGAATTTGCAAATTTGAGGGTAATGAAATAGAAGTGTAATACCTGGGAGGGTTATCAAGAAAAGGTTCTATAGTAAAAGCTAAAGCCAAGGGCAAGACTGGGTCGGCCTCTCCCTTCTGTGAATGGTCTCCATTGCCGGCAGCAACCGAGTAGGGAGTGAGAGATGGGAGAGAGGACCGTGCCATACCTTGGCAAGTTTTATATTATCATAGTAAAGAACCTTGTAACCACCCGTCTGTGTTACAATCAAATAGAAGAGAACAAATTTGTGGCATTAGGGAATGAAATAACAAGAAGCGTTGAGTAATTGCTGGGTATGCAGAAGCCTGGCAGTAGCCAAAAAATGGCCATGGGTAGCCCAGCCTTTCCAGACCAAATGGTTAGCGAGTAGCTTAAGTAGAGTACGCAAGGTAACTAAGTTCTGGATGGAAGAGGGAGTTGCCTGGAAAATATTGTACCTAGGGTAAGGAAATTATTGTCTGAACAGAACCAGGATGGGAGGGAAATATTTAGGGAAAAATGAATGCAAGTGGACATTGTCACCAGGACTGGATTGTAATAATTTACTTTGTACTCCTTATAATTGTCAAAGGTACCAAGGAAGATGGACCTAAACTCATGTTAAGCATAGAGATGGCATTTGGGTAAGCTGTTTAACCCTTCCACCAACCTTGGCATGACAGATGCAGGGCAGCAGGGAGAGAGATTGCCCAAAGGCAGGGGGGTGTAAAGATTCTCTGTTCCTGGCTTGTCAGTGGGACAATACTGCTAGCAAGAACCATGTAATAAGAGTTTATCAATAAGTTTGGCAAAACTCAAATGGGACTAGGACATATTTCACAAAGTTTTGGTCAGCTCCAAACCGAACAAAAAAAGGAGAGAGGATGTAACTGTAAATGGTATCTAGATGCAGAAGCTTTTGAATGTGATTATTGCGACTCCCATGGGGATCTCAGTGTATCAGGAGGACCACTGGGCTCAGAAGATCTGCTATATTACGAGGTACCACAAGATGTTGAAACATGGGAAGGCCCATTTGCTAATGGGGCTTGGGCTTTAGAAGGTCATTACTGGATTTGCGGGCAAGATGCTTACTGAAGTTACCTCCAAATTGGTCAGGAGTATGTTATGTTGGATACATAATGCCTTTCTTTTTCTTGCTGTCTAATGCACAGGCAGCTAGGCTGGGCATCCAATTATATGGTGAGCTAAGGAGAGAGAAATAGTCATCTATTCCGATAGGAGGGATGCAAAAATGGGGGAAGGATGAATGTTACGAGTGGTACTTGAAGTTATTAGGAATCAGACAGCCTCAGCATTAGAATTAGTAGCAGCCCAACAAACACAGATGCAAACTGCAATATACTAGAATAAACTGGTATTAGCCTACTTTTTAGCCTAAGAAGGTGGGTTATGTGGAGAGTTAAACACTTCAGAGTGTTGTCTTCAAATTGATGATAATGGACAAGCTGTGAGAGATACAGCAAATAACATCAGAAAATTAGCACACGTCCCGGTGCAAAGATGGAATCCTATGATAGATGCCAGTAGGTGGGATAACCTTTTAGCAGTATCTTGGTGGAAGGAGGTGGGCTTCATTTTGTTATGTGCTATGACTGGACTGCTGTTTGTACCTTGCTTTATTCCTTGTGCAGTGAGATGGATTTCTAGTGTGGTAGAAGGAATGCAGGTGACCACTTTACCAGTGAAAGACCTTGAATCAACAATACAGAGAATTATGGTCTTAAGGAAAAGAGATCCCCAGAGGGAAGAACAAAATGAGAGGTTGCAGTTATTACTGAATAAGTGGGAACAAGATTATGAGCTTCAGCAAAAAAAATTAATGAATGAAAAAGGAGGTGAATTGTGAGAAATGAGCTCATAATTATTGCTTGGACAAGCTCAGCTGCCCTTGGTCGTGACAGCAGTAAGTATAAGCAAGAGCCTCTCTGCTACCCATTCCGTGGCACTGACTATAAACACTGGTGTCCTGCAGCTTTGATGGCATCATGGTCACCGAGCTCAGGCTTTGCTGTTGGGGACACCAATCTCCGGCAGCCCATGAACTCCACTGGTGCCCAGTGACATCCCCTGTGTCAGCAGGATCCCTCTGTGCACAGGGACGTCCTGGCCCCGTGGCGGCCATGCCAGCACCCCCAGCCCTCTCCAGCCCCAGCAAGAGGAAACCACAGCTCTGCAAATGCCAGGGGTGCCCAGGGAAACACAGAGAGAGCTTGGGTCTGAAAAACATGTATACAACTCTTTATTAACAGCTAAACAACTTTCAACAACTGTTTACAAAACAACAACTCTGGAAAACTATTAACAAAATCCAACTCTGTAGAACTATTGAAAAAACCCCAGATCTAAACAACTATTTACAGCACTTCCTCTTGGATGCTCCTCTCCTTTCCTGCTCCTGGTCCCCACAGCTCTTCTGACCCTGGAAGCAAAGCAAGCTTGGCTTGCTCGTTTGGCTAACGAGCAGCACCTTGATGAGCAGAGCTGGGGGTCCCTGGGCTGGCCCAGCGGCAGCAGCTGCTTGGGCTGGGGCTTGGCCCTGAGGGGCATCCAATGGTCACAGCCCTGGGACACTCTGGGGAGAGCAGGACTCTGCCACCAGTGCTGAGCCCTGGCTGGACTCCGGCTTAAACTTGGGTGTCCCAGCCTCAAGAAACCGCTCCCATCACTAAAACGGACGGGGGCTGAGGGCACAAGGTGGGGGCGGTTGTGCTGCCCGGACAAGGGCACCAGGCGCCGTGTTCCTGCAGCGGGGACAACCAACCCCAGCACACCCTCCACCCAGCCCGGTGGCAGGAGACCCTCCCTCCCTGCGGGCAGTGGTTGGGGAGCATCCAGCCTGTTCTGCTGGGGGATCTGTGTCCATTGGGTCCTCCTCCTCCACATTCACCTCCACCCCTTCATCTCCAACCAGGTCGTTATCCTTTCTTCAGTTGTCCCTATGTCCACACAACTGGGACCCACCTCCAAAGCCTCCAGCGCAAGGTCACATATCCTGAGCCCAAAGGGAAGCAGAAAAGTGCATTAGTCCTGCCCTGGCCAGCAGAGAGCCCCTGTGGGATGGGAGTCTGGGAACCCCTGCCCCTCTAGCTACCCGAGGAGAGCCGTGGGGCGATAGGACCCCTGGGCATGACGCCAGCAGGATCTGGGCAGATCCTCGGCCACCAGCCCCCACCAACAGTCCCGAGCCAGTGCCTGCAGCTGGATGCTCCTCATCTTTTTCTCCTTCACTAATTTTGCACACGCAAGGTCTTCTGGATCTGCTGGAGCAGAGAAGGAAGGGGTGAACGGCTCGGCTCCCTGTCCCACCGGACACAGACCCTGTCTCCCACATGCAGACTCTGGTCTTGCACCTTCCTGGGCGCCCAGAAGCTCCTTCCTTTGTGAAGCACCATTTTGAGCTTGATTCTGCTCCTCGGCCAGGGCTCAGTTCCCCTGGCTCCAGCCTGGAAAGGGGCAGAGGAGGCACCAGCTCAGGCTGCTCCCGGAGACCATCCCTGCAGCACCAGCCTGGGGTGCCCTGTGCTCCCCCAAGGACTTGCCCCCCATGCTGGGATGTTCCCAGGCCCCCCGAGCTCCCCAGAGCAGGGTCCCCATCCCTGGCTTTTATGATGCCAGGGAGCAAAACAGAGAGGGGAAGAAGGTGCTGGGACCAGGCAGGAAGGGATGGGCTAGGTTAGGGGTTCAACGCACGAGGAGCAGGGCAGGCGGGTGCTTTGAGCCCATCACCAGGCATTGGCAGATGGAACATGGGCCATGGCAACAGGATGAGCAGCGGGGATTGGTATGACCTCCTTAAAGTGGGGGGGACAGCTTCATATGTACATACGCCGAAAGTTAATAATCCCAACACATTTCACTTTCTTCCTCTTTTAAGCAGTTCATCAATCCCTGGAAATATTTCAGGAAAAGCTCCTCTGCTGCTGCCCAGCTTGACTGCCTGGCAGGTCTGGTGCTGTCTCAGACGCTCACCTGGTGCTGCCCAGGATGGTCGCAGGAGGTGACAGCCTGTCTTTGCTGTTCACTGAATTTCACTGAATTGCACTGAATTTTTTTGGAGTTGGAAGGGACCATAGAGATCATCTAGTCCAACTCCCCTGCCAAAGCAGGACCACCTAGAGCATGTCAGAGCATGCCATTGTGGAAGAGAAAGTTAGAAAAATCACGTAGTGTTTTTAAAGGTGGCTCTCATCATTAGAACTTCTTCACTCCATGCATCAGAGATCCTAAACGCATGAGATGCATCCCAGGGGACCAAGGTTGCAGGAGATCTTAGGTGCCAAGCCTCACTCCTGCTCTTTACAGGTGCAGAGTCTGGAGGACACGCTGCAGAACACCCACCTGCAGATGTCCCGACTCAAGTCGGATTTACGGGTGAGCCAGCAGGAGAAGGAAACTCTGAAACAAGAAGTGATGTCCTTACACAAGCAGCTGCAGAATGCCAATGAAAAGGTAACGGCCTTCAGGTGCCTCAAAACCAGACAACTTTTGCTCCCTGGGGTTTAGGGACATATAGGGACACAGCTCTGCTCTTCTGTACCCCCCCACTGTAGTCAAATAATTTATTTATGTTGGTTTGTCCATTAGAAGGACATGAATAGTGCTGTGGACTGGAGCAAGTAGACTCTGATTTATGCAACTATTGACTTTTTTTTAAAACAAGTGATGTAAAGCTAATAGGTAAAAAAATAATGGTGAAACAAGGTCCATAAAATCCCTATTTTAATGCTGCTTTCTGTATTTAGTAATTTTCCATTTTAAAATAGTTAAATCTAATTAGTCTTGGATTGTATATAATGTGATTTTTTTAAACTTAGAATATTTTTTAAAAAATCTGTTGCCTGTCCTCACGTTCAGAACTATCAGTCCAGCTCCTTTTCTCTATTCTTTCCTGAAAGAAATCCCACACAAAAAAAAATAATAATCTGTGGATGATGTATGTATGTATCAAACCTAGAAACACATTAACAGTCAAACTAATAATTGACAGGGAGATCTAATTTCCAGTCAGACTTGGTTTTGAAAGCATGGTATTATATCAGGCTCTCAGCTGATGAGGAACTGTAACTGAAGGAGGTTGTAGACATCAGTCTTGGGATTGGTATTATGAATTCAGTCGCTAATTTGGCTTGTTTGCCATGTAATTAAGGAATATTTAATGTCCACATGGAAAAGGGGCTGTTTCAGAATTGTACGACAGGAGCTAAATTACAGCTATTACTGAATAATACATAATACTGAGCTCTATTTGCTTGATGAGGCTGTGAAATGGAGCACAAATTGCTTTTTTTTTTTGTGTGTGTGTGAGTGTTGTTGAACTCTGTGCCCATCTATCAGCCGTTCTGGCACACAGCTATTTTCTGTGATTTCAGCAAAGGGAAGCATTTTGGGTTTGCCCCATGATTAGCACGTTTGGGATTCTTAGTGGGAAGCAGGGTGTAGGCTGGGAGGAAAATGGGAATCCTGCGGCTTTATAGAGTCTGCAGTTACCAAAAAAACAACCCACCTGAATAGAGAAAATTGTCTGCTTCTTTGTTTAAGGCCTAACCCTGCGCTTCTGTCTGTCTTAAGAATCGGGTTCTAGAACTGGCTGTGCCTTCCTCAGGGCTGCAGGACCAACAGAGGCAACGCCACTGGGACGAACTGGAGCAGCTGATGAAACAGGAGCAGCAGCTCCTCAGGCAGGAGAACGAGAGGCTGCAGAGAGAGGTCCAGAGCAGTAAAACAGACCTGACACACTCCAGGGAGAAGGTAATCTTGCCCCATCCCTGGAGGCGTTCAAAAGAGGGGTTGATGTAGTGCTGGGAGGTATGGTTTAGTGATGGTGATGCTCCTTGTTTGTTGTGTGGGTGTCTATTTTTGTCTGTTAGGTTGACGGTTGGACAAGATGATCTTTAAGGTCCCTTCCAACCTAGAAGATTCTGTGATTCTGTGATCAGAGGCTATGCATCACTCAAGGATTTGTGTTTTCCAGCAGTTGATACAGGAGAGGGACGTTGCTCATTAGTTTTGAGTAGCAACGTTTGCATAAAGAATGGATAATGGAATAGTTTTCCTCTATATCTTCACTAAGCAGCCACTTTCCAAGCAATTTTTTATCAAAAAAAATAAAAAAAATTCCTGATAACTCTTGTCTAAGATTCTGCCTTTCGGCTAACACCCTTCAATTTCATACTATTCTGAGCATTCCTCATGTCATGAGAAATTCCTCAATTTCTTGGCTCATAGTATAAGGTGGATTATGGGGAAGAGGAAGGGAAAGACCCTCAAAGCTAAAATGTCAAAAATACACCAGAATCTGCTGTAAGTCCAAAATTGATTGGCATTGGGTATTTTAGATTTAAGTAGGTGCAATTTGATTATTATTTTTTGAATGGCCTGGAATGTCTTTCCACATTTGTTCATCTCTGATCCCTGTAGATCAGACAGCTGGAATCTACTATCCTTTCCCTAAAGCACCAAAAGCATCAAAGCCAGTCGGGTATCGTCAAAGCCATAGAGCAAGAGAAATTAAGCCTGAAGAGAGAGTGTGAACAGCTTCAGAAGGAGCTGTCATCTGCAAACAGGAAGGTTAGTGGTTAAACACCTGACTCGATGCAGTATTTACCACATCAGCGATGGAAAGCTGTCATTTTCTTCTTTTTCTCTGAGCTTTGCTCTTTTTTGTCTCTCACGGATCCCCGTCCCACAGAGCTGATTGATTTCTGTGCCTGATGCGCTGCGGTACCGATAGTTCAGGGGTAGAACACAAGGAACCATGCTCTGCAATACACAGCACTCAAATGCCAGTGTTACCACTTTTAAATTAAAATATTCTGCATATTCTGTCAGAGATGCTCTGTAACACCGTGTTAGACATCACTTTTGGGGACACATTATGCTTGTTCAAATACTTACGTCTTTTAATCGTGAATTGCCTTGATGTGCAATGATTCATGACTTGCACATTGGGAAAACAAGAGATAAAATAAGAAACTACTACCTTTCTAAGGAAATTTCTTGTCTTTAATAGATCAGTCAGATGAATTCTCTTGAACGTGAACTGGAAACCAGCTCGGAAAATGAAGGGCTAAGAAAAAAGCAAGTCAAACTGGATGATCAGTTAATGGAGGTACTTCTCAATAAGTGTTGGCTGTACTGAATTGTGTGGGGCTTTATCACTGTCTCCCTGAATCTATGAATTTGTTTAAAAACAAATTCTGCAACATGTGTAGGAACAGAGGAAACTAATTGAAAGTAGAAGAATTAATCTCCCCTAATGCCTAATCTCATCTTTCATGCTCAAGATGTTTGTGATAAACCACAACATGCTTCAGAGAAACATATTTATCATAAGGCTTCAGATATAAAATCAAATACTGAAGAAATTTGTTTCTGTCCTCAAGGCAAGGCTAACGCTTTCCTCTTCCTTCCTAAAACATGTAGCCTCAAGTCTTTTAACTAATGTTTGTGTAACGCTGTTCTTAATGTAGAAACCTGTTCTTATTTGTTATGGGAATAATTTGCTGAATTGAAGCCTTGCTATCTTGATAGATTAACAATTTACTCAACTTGCTGTTAACGGAGTGAAAACTTTACTTGAGATTCTTCCAATGCCTGCTGGAAATGTGGGTGTTTGTTTGCTGGAGATAAATCATGCTGGATGTTATGAAAACAGTATAATTCTTAGGGGTTCTTGCTAACAGGGTTAATTATGTTAAGTTAGTGTATCCCTTAAGGTCAGGCCAGACCTCAGAGTTGTCTCTCAAGAGTCTTGCCTAAACCTGATGTCCTGAATTTGAGTTTAAAACATACTATATAAAAAAAATAAAATACACCCACCACAATTTTGACTTGTTCTATAAATCAAAGTATCTCTAGATGAGGCTTTTCCAACACTCTTTATTGAAAGACTTCATGTTTTTCATCAAATAAGCAGGTGGGAAACATGTTATGCTGAATAGACTACATAACTAGCTGTAAAATTGTAATAACTTGATTACAAACGATGAGATTTTGACAAGTCACTGAAAAGACTGTTTATATGCCCTGTGCTTTTAATGATATAGTCTTAGTTAAGCTTTGGAAAAATTCCAAACGCTCTTAAGGATAAACACCAAGCATGGAATTGCCTTTTGTCCTAAAATTTGTAATTCAAACGTGCAGGCCTTTTGTTACTCCTGATAGCATTTTCCCAGCAGGTGTGTACAGCATTCCCTTAGGACTTTGTGACTTCTAACTTTCTCTTTTGTGCCTGTTCTCCTTTTTGTCCGTGGCTAACCTGGCTAGAGCTCAGTGGTTGGAAGTAGCAGAGAAGGGTGCAGTTCTCTTTCTGAAATAGTGTGCGAAGGTAGAGCAATCGTTTTCAATGTACTACCCCAGCATGGAGAAAACATATCTTTCTTTTAACGATTTTTAATTTATTTTATTCCATGCATCTTTTACGTAAAAGAAGCCACTATTCGTTTTCATCTAAATTTTTTACTTTAACTGCACTAACTGTATCGTGCAGTTTGATTCTGTAGGACAAGAAGCTTTATATTTCAAGGCATTGCCATGAAAATGGAGAGAACTAACCAATTTCATTAAAAAAAAATTTAAATCAATCATAAGAAAATGAAAAGTGGCTCAACCCCTCCCTTTTAACCCATTGACTGCGAGGCTTGTTTTCATATTTACCTCTGATATCTGCATGCTTTTCCACAAAAGTTGTTTTGATATTAACCAATCCGTGATCACACTCAGTGTCATCCCTAATAGTTTAGCCAAATTCATTATTGTGAGATTATTGCAGTAAGACTATATTGTTTTCATTACCCACGCAATTGGTATTGATTTTTAAGATGCTGTTACTGTTAATTGACTATTTCTTCAGCTCTTTCATTAAATACTCATGTGCTTCACAACATTACAGGAAAACCCTAAATAAATTCCATCAAAAGCTCATTATTTTCACTGTTTATATTGCCAGTAAAAGAATAACTTCTAAATAGACAAGTTGATTCAAGAGAGCCTCCAGATAGCTTTAAAAAAATACAAAGTTTTATTTTAAAATGCTTAGAAAACTATTTTCTGTTCACCTAGGAGAGCAGAAACATACAGATTCTAACATGCCCAGAAAAGCTGCAGCATTATGAAAAATTCTTACAGTTGTTTACATTCTAGGTGAACCCAATAACTGAAATAGGATTAGGAACTGAGGCTTTAATTCTGACACTTGTGCAAGGAAAATTAAAACCACTAACATAATCTGATATACCTTTTCCAAAGGGAACAGAGTAATGGTTTTGAGATAACAGGTGAGAATTCTATGATATAGTCAACTGAATTTTATGGGAAGAATGTATTAATCTTAGGCAAATTTAAGCTGCAAATCTGCTTGTCTGAAACATCAGGGGGTTTTACTGTAGAGTTCTGGTATATTTTAGTAGTATAAACCGTTTCAATGGAGATAGTCTTAGCTAGATCTTACTTTAGTCTAGAAAAATGCTTAAATAGTTTTTAATTTTAGTTTTTGATATTATACGAAAATTCATCTAATGCTGGGCTGGTTTATCTAACTTGGGCTCTCGTGGCTACAATGCTTCTCTAGAAAGATAGTGCCAGAAATGCCTCTTTTCTTGCCACCTTCATCCAGTAACTGCCACTGTATTGCTTGGGAGCAGCACTTAATTAAATGATATGGGGAAGCTAAACCATTTGGAACAAGTTTGTTCTGAGCTGCTCTTTTTGCTGTAGCGAGGACTATTAGGAATGCAATCCTTTTGTCCCATGTAAGACCCCTAGTTTTACGAATTAAAAGACTTCTCTAGTAGGATAACTTCACAAAGTACTAGTATGCATGAACTCTTTGTTGATATATATTACTTTTACATAGACTGATGTTTTTGGTAACCTTGTTTTAGCGAAAGCAAGACTTAAATTTGGAATTAAACTACTTCAGATTACTATACATCTGTATCTCGAGGGCCCCTCTGTGGATACAGCAGCACAGACACTTGGGAGGTCTCCAGACTTGCCATCATACTCTGCCTGTGAACTGTCTCAAAATGGAAAATTATAAAATGCGTTAAAACTTCTACAGTTAGTAGTGAATGTAAGGAAAGATATATGGGAGTCTACAGACTGAATTCTGAATGTAATATAGCAGCTGGCATCCAGTTACTTAAGTCATCCTACATTACATTGAATGTTTCTTTTGCTTTTGAGGATGCTATCTCTCCATCCTAGATTAAATGCTAGAAATCATCACTGGTGGACAACTTCTTCAGCCTGCCTCACGCAGGCACTTTTGTAAGTAGATATTATTTGTAGAATCGCTGCTGAGATCAAGGTTAGAATTAAAAAGGACTAAATTAAAGCTCACCACCAGCCCATTTAACTTTAGGATTTCATCAGAAATTCAGTGAACTTATAATTCAGGTTATAAGCTTTTAAATCAAAGCTCAGATCGCTTTAGTCTTCAGATCTGCACATCAAGATGCTTTTTTTTTTTTTTTGATTGGGAAGAGAAAGGTTTAGCTTCTGTTACCAAGTTCAGACTTGTTTCTCTTGTTGTTCGACCAACCCGATGACTAGTGCATCGCCGAAAGATGGGTTGTGTGAAGGGTAGAGCTACCTCCTCTCGATGCCTGATCTTCCTTTGCTCTGTAGATGCTCCACTCGAGCGGCAGCGTGATGCTTAGCCAGTCCCCGCACTCCCGGGAGCTCCAGCAGCAAGGCTGTGCCATGGTGCCCAAGGAACAGTTCCTGCAGCTCCAACACCAGCTCCTACAGGCGGAGAGGAGGAGTCAACGTCTTCAGGAAGAGCTTGAAAGCAGACCCTCTGAAACAAACATGCAACAGGTAAAGCTCTCCTTACTCCGCAAGTTACAACTTTAAAAGCCTATCTGGTTAGTTCTCTTGGTTTTTTGGTTTTTTTTTTCTTTCCAATTCTGAGATCCGTTCTCTGTTTATGCCAGTTCAAAAATTAAAATTAAAACTCAATCTATCACAGATCTGTACAAAACAAACCTTTGGCTGTTTAGTATATTTAGCTTGAGCCATAGCTTAATTCTGAAGCCCTCCTAATCTTTTTGGAATTAAAAAAACCACTCCTATCTACATTCAACTGGCTTTTCTCCTTCTGGTCAATGTGCAATAAGTGTTTTTAGGTTTTGTGTTGTTTTCTTTACCTAATATCCATGTCTGGACCCACTGTTTTTTAAAAGATACACCACATATTGCACAAGCACATACCCATCAAACATAAAATACTAGTTTGGGCTGTAGCTGTCACACAGAGTTCTGTCGGCTGTAGTAGAGCAGAATACAAACAAATTAATCCTTTTTATAAGGTCAGCCTATCTTCATTTTTTGGCCATAAGACACGAAATTGTTTGGAGAACACTGTTACCATTATACAGAAACTTCAACGCTGGCATTCCTAAGGAAAAACAATCTAATTCCAAGGAAGATTAAATCCACTGCACATAGTAAGCAGAAATGTGCTTAGTGTTTTGGGTTTTTTGAACATATAAAATTGAATTATAGGCAATAGGTAGAAGAGTTTATTTCCCATATATAACAAAGCTTGGGGACTAAGTTTGCCAAATGACTCTTTTCTTCAAAAATAACAATCTCTAAAGCTTTGGCTTAGGCCATAGGTCTTTATGTGATGAAAAAAAGATAAAGCTCTAAATAACTTGGATAAAATTCTAACACTTTTTTTTCCTGCTAACAGATTAATAAAAAAACCCCAACTTTACATTTTAAACTCAGATTGAAGTTACACTTAAAAAACAAAAGCAAACAAACAAAAAAACCACAATAAGACCAAAACTTAGAAGCTCAAAAATGTCTGAGTGTGTTAATAGGATATTCTGCAAAAAAGGTATTTTGGAAAATTTAGAAACTTACTGCATATACTCTTTCCATAACTTGGAATGAGATCTCTTTTTTTTAAAAAAGGCATAAAATTTAGAAGTTTCTCCAAAAAAAAGAATTTGACAGCAAATAATAGAGGATAAGTAAAACTAAATCAATTGTAAGGTGCTCTCCCTTTTGGCTAAGGCCAGATAGAAGTACATTACCGAAGGCTAATGGACTTGGGCACATGAAATGGAAAGCAGAGCGTGAAGTTTAATTTTGAAATCAATAAAAGCCTTATTACTGCAGCAGCACCTGCAAATGAATGTGCTCTGTATTGCATTAGGAGTGATGACTTTGGAATTTTTGCCTTTGAAAGCCCGAGAAACAATTTGCAAACTAGTCACATCCTGGAACTCATAGTTCTACAGATAAATCACTTCTCGATTTCCTGTAAAAGCTTTTATTCTGGAAGGCTTCATGAATTTAAAAGTACTTTCAGAGAGGCTTTGCAAATATTTTCAGTCAATGCACTAATGCACTTAAACCTTTTAATTTTTTTCCATTGTTGGTTTGGGGTTTTTTTGGTTAAAGTGAACAGATATTCCAGTTTATAACATCTCCTACAGCTTTTTTTTTAACTTACTAAAATCATTATTAAACACATGCATTCTACAACTATAAATGAGGCCAGATTCATTCTAGTTTGTCTCAACTTTGACATTTCTGTAAGCACATCTTGCTTTAATTCTCCCTGTTGATTTTTCTTCCTCATCCTGACTTTTAGACTTAACATTTAGTTGAGCTCATGTCCAATTTAATGTCCTCTTTAGCATCTTGAAAAATTGCATCCTAGTCCCTCTTCATCATCTTTTCACCAGTGAGTACAACGGCAGGTTATCTCCATGCTTTCTGTGTAAATTTAATCACCTAGTTTTGCTGCTACTTTGCACTTTGCAGCTTCCTTAGATCCTGAGTCCTTCTGTGTAATAAGGTACCCAAAGTTATCCCCCTCCTATTTGGAATTATTTTTTTTTTAGTGTTCATGATGCTTTGCAATTTTCATTGCTTTTTGATCGTTGCTATGGTGGTCTGTGTTCTCACTCACTTTACAGTCAGTCTGGAGCGATTTGCCCTCCAAAGGCTGTTGTCAGACATTCAAATTTCACTAAATTAAAATTTCTGAGCTTTTATTTTTTTGTTTTTTGTTTTTTGTTTTTTTTACTGTGTTAACCTGCCTGGACTCTTCTCAGTTCCAAATGACTCTTTCTGCTTTGTGTAGTGCTGTGATTCTTACCTACTGCACAGCTTGTTCTCATATTCCTTGCTCAGTGACTAGATTTGGGAGCCTATTAATGACCCAATTTTTAACTAAGTTCACTTAGAACCTCTGCTAATGAATATTTTTGTCCAGAATACTTCCAGTTGCCCAACTTCCCCAATTTTTCTTCAGCTCTTGATTTGAAAATTCAAATCACCTCTGACCAACAGCTTGTTCACCTCAACACCTTGTTCAACTAATACCTGACTGTATTTTTCACAAATGCTATTTGGCAATCTGTAAGATTATATATGTCTAGTGGCAGATCATTTCCTCTAAGAAACTTAACTGCTTTGCTAATTACAGTTAATCGCAACCACTGATCTTTTTTAAATCCCCCCAAAAAAGTGGGTGAGCCATCTGAAGAGTCCTTGCATCTAGAAAATACATCCTAAAGATCTTCTCCTTGCAGACGTGTGGTGCTAATCTTAGTATTTAGAGAAAATACAAGATGAGATACTCTGCATGTTTTCTTTTATGTGTGTGTGTATGTGATTTATTTTTATTTTTTTTTGTCTTGCGTTGCTTGCTTCGCTTGTGTCGGTGCTTTACTTGAAGTATACGTACGTATTTAAAGGAAAATCTCTGGATATCAGGGTGAAGTATCCCACTTGCCTTCTTTCTCTAGGCCTTGCTACCGGAGCAGCGAGCAGTGCATGCAGATTCCTACCGGAGGATCGGGCACCTCTGACAGCTTGGCTGCTTACGATCTCATTCCTTACCATGATAAACACACACAAACACACGAACTGGCATAAGCTGAGAAACTTGAGGATCCAAATTATTATTATTATTATTATTGTGCTTTTTTTCCTAAAAAAAAAAATCTTCACAGTGTTATTTCTTATTTATTTGTCTAGAAGTTATTTTGTGGAAGTTCAGAAGCTGTCTTTTTTTTTTTAATTTGTTACAAATACTTTTTATTTATGTTATTTAAAACGTGGAGTTGTTCAATGTGGAAAGAGCCTATTTTTCTCAAATGGTACTAATTTTATATGAGATTTGATGAAAATCTGGGGTATTTATACTGCATTTTTGTATAAGATGTATAAACTTTTTAACAGGGAAAGATGACATTTTTGATGTAAATGAAAAATAAACATTTTTTTAACCATAACGTCTCTTGTCTTAATAGTATCAATAGTTTGTAGTTTCAGCTTTATGAACAAAAAATAACAAATTTTAAACAAAATACATGTCTTTGATACTGAGAATTGTCATACCAGGACTTCTGGGAAAATTTGCCGTAGAGGATGCACTTAAGTACAGATACTCAGCTTTTCTTTACTAGATGTACCTGCACATTTAAGAAAAGAGTGTGCATAGTACATGGGCATATTCTACTGAAGGGAAAATGATTCACACACTTGTTTCTTGGATAACTTTCCTCAGGAGGGTTTGGTTTTTTTAATAGAAAAAAATTTGTCTGAAATTACTTGATTAAACTAGATTTTTAACACTTAAAGAGCTGTTTTGCTGACCTCTTAAAGGCCTCTGATTTTTCAGCTGTTAGCTTTCAAAGACCTTTTTGTTCCTATTTTTCTAGTGACCTTAAAGTTAATGGTTGAGCTGGCTTCTCCCATTAAACATGAGATTATTTGAAGTTAAAACATCCTCAAATCAACTTTAAGCCAAAAAACAGGACCCACAGGTACTGAGGCCACTGTAATTCTTACTTTTCACTTAACTACTCACACAAGGGTCCTGCAATGGGTATGAAGTGAAATAGCCAGCCATGGTCTTGAATTCCAATCAAATTACAAAAGGTTACAATAATTTGACTAGAAACTCCCCTGCAAGTTCTGTTTAGAAGTACTCTTTATTCTGGATAAACATCCAGTCCAGCAACACTGTAAAACTGCTTTCTATATGACTCTAATGTAATTTTTTCAATATTTTTCACCAGCAAAGTGATCCGATAACCCCATACATAGGATTCAGGAATTTCTGGTGTTAGAACAAATAAAATGTTGATTCCCTAAGGGAATCTTTATCCAGTGGTTTAGATGAGCAACTACCTGCCTGAAACACTCCTCCCTTGCTTTTGCATTTATCTTCCCCCACATGTGTGAAGGTACTTTGGTTTTGAAGGTATTTTGTTGTGGGGAGAAGGTCCCCACAAGAAGATGAGATGCTTTCTCATCTTCTCAGATGACTTCCTAGAATTAGAATAACAAGCTGGAATTAAAATAAAAAATCCTTTTTCCTGCAGTCAGTGTCTTAAAGCTCACAAATACAAACAAGCTTTTTTATAGTTCTTGGTGTTTCTAATATATTTGGGAAAATTTCATTCAACTTCTGGTGTAACAGGCACTCTCACGACACTGAGTTACTGTACTCTTAGTTTGACCTTACTGAAGAAAAAGAGCAATAGCATTAAAGAGTCACTATTTGGAAACATTAGTTATCAACAACTAATCTAAAAAAAAAAATGTAAAAAAATCAAGTTTGGGATAATAGCATCCTACTTTTTCAGGATACTAGTTTTAAGGGGCTTTGGCACAAGACAGTTATACTGTCACATGCCCTTATGACTTCACCTTAATTTTCTTCTAAAATCATTATGATTTTGATTGGTATTTTGTTTCTGATATTCAATAGAAAAGTGGCAGTGTCTAGGAACCAGAAAAGGAAACTATCCAGATCTGACTATCACAGTCAAGAGAGAGCTTAGAATTTTATAGCAATTTTTCTTAGATCTGGTAATCTCAAGTGTAACTTTGATTTGGAAAACTAGTTCAATGCTGAGTGTCCATTAAGTGTTGCTGTAACATTTTGCTTCTGTGAATGGTTTATTAATTTAGTCAACTCTTTAAAGTAGTCTCAAATGTGGAGTGCCAGCTATTTTCTTATGTGTAGACTGAAAAAAAAAAAGTCGGGGGGGACTGGTGAATGTGAACTCCTTTTTTGTTAACTGATTTTCACATAAATGTTGCTTTCCAGGGGGGTCATGAGCAGCTTCTAAAAATGATGGAAGAACGTATGATGGACGTTGAACAGAAACTTCGACTTGTGAAGAGGCTTCTCCAAGATAAAGTAAATCAGCTGAAAGAACAAGTAAGCGTTCTTCCTCTTTTTTCTCAAATCCTCCCCATTATTTCTGTAAACATCTAAATGGGCAAAAGCTGCCAAGTCACTCTTGCTTAGAATAAAGTTAAAAGTGTTTTCCTTTTTCTTTCAATGCTCCTGAGCTAAAGCACAGCATATTTGCCTCAAAATTACCTAAAACTCCAAATTGGGGACTGTATCCACCACCCATTAATTTCCTAAAAGCTATGCTACTTTGGCATGCTGATGCACTTACAAGTCCAGCAACAAACATTGTATTCTGGTCAAGTATCCTAACTGGAAAAGCTCCTTAGAAAAGGAGGAAGAAGAAATTCCTGAGGAGTACGGGCAGGATTTCTGTACAATTACTGATTTCTCAACATATCTTGCCCCAACACACCCTTTGCTTGACATGGTTTTGGGGTTTTTGGTTTTGCCCTGGTCTGCCTTCTTCAGAAGTCCTAATAGCGTAGGAAAAGGTGGCTTTTGAATGCTTAGATGGTTGTGACATGATAACAGCATCTGTTTTCTACTGAGGTACGGTCTCCTCTCTCACACGAAGGAAGTCTCCAGCCAAAGGGCTGTTCCCAAAACCATGTAGACAAGCACTGGGCTGCTCTCCCCAGTTTTTTACAGGAGGAGCTGATGGTCCAAACCTCAGAGGAATCGCTGGGCTGGTGGATCCTCTTGTGAACTAGACTTATCCTCAGAGGACAAATGCTGTAAAGCAGTAGTTATCAGGCAAGGTTCATTTGAAGCCCTCTATCATCTCTTCCCAGTTTCAAAACATTCGTAATATCTATAAACTCCACAAACATAAAGGTTTTTAACAAAGGAAAATAAGATACATGGGTGGGGTGTTCTCCTTTGATATTTAAATTACAATAAGCACGTTCATCTGATTTCCCAGTGCTGTTATTGCTTTTAATTAGTTTCTGCCTTGCTTTTAATTTGCTGAGTGATTATGTTCTATTCACAACTCAGCTTTCCAAGAACACTAAAGCAGACGCAATGGTCAAGGATCTCTACGTGGAGAACGCGCAACTGCTGAAGGCTTTGGAGATGACAGAACAGCGGCAGAAAACTGCCGAAAGGAAAAACTATTTACTGGAAGAAAAAATCGCCAACCTCAATAGAATAGTCAAGAACCTGGCATCCCCATCGTTTAATTCAGGATCCGAGATAAGGTCATAGCAAAGCCATTCAGGCTGCCACAGTCCCATGCACTTTACTGAAATGTTAATATTTCAGCTTTTCACTGTGTTGCCTTTTTGTATTGATGTATTTTAGTTAACAGATTCCTCCAGGGAAGAGGATAGAGCTAAATCCCAAACCGGACACTGCCAAAAGAGAACTTTTGTTTATTCCCACACTGGTTTTTTGCTAAGTTTTGCCTAAAAGTAATGTTCACTATGTAAAAAAAAAAAGTCACGTTTTTCTAGGGTAACTTATTTTGATACTTTGGTTTTAATTTAAATTATAAATCCTGAATTTACTGTACTGAATCAATTATTCCTCTCTAGAATGAAGCCAAGGTCTATTAGGTTACTGAATTCAAAACTTTAAACTATTTTTGGCGGTCTAGGATATTTCATGGTCCAAACCTAGTAATAGAGACAGGTGAGTCTTCAACACTGTCACTGTAACTGCTGTGGAAAGCTTTCCCGATATGGTCTGATTCCTGCAAACTGATTCTGGTTTCCCTAAAGCAATATGCTTCTGGGTTATTCTTGGTGGCTGTTTCTCTGCAGAGCTCAGAAAAAAAAGTTTTCTTCGAAAAACGTAAATTGACTACTGCCTCCAACTGAGTGTAGTGATATTTCATCTGAGGAGATTATCCAGCTGGCAAATTATTTTCTATTGACTACTATTATTTTCATTTTAAGCTGTGCTGCCAGAAAACCTAAAAATTTTAGAAGCCTTAATTTGTTTTTTTGTATGTGGAAATAAGTTATGCTAAACAAAGGAAGAGTCACTAAACAGAAGTGAAGATGTGAGGTTTGTTTGTATAATTTGTAAATTCAGTAAAGCAGTGAGGGTATGTTTATTAAACAACTGGCAGAAAAATGAAGAGGGGGGACTCGAATGATTTCTCAGTGAAATCCTGTTGCTAAGTCTCCCACACGTGGACTTTTGCCATTAACAGTGTTCAAAACGAACATTATTAAGTGTCCATTTCAAAAATTTCAAATTTCAAAACGAAATTATCACTCAACCTGAGTGATAATTTGGAAAGGCCTGTCCTTTGTAGTAGGTCCTAGAAGAGAATCTAAGTTTGTAATTAGTTGTGAAGAACCACATTTGATGTGAATATGGAGAACTCAGGGAATAACAGCCTAAATTAGCTTCCTTCAGTACTGTAAGTGTGGATATTAATGTCAATAGATGAAGATAAATATGCATTAGGAAAAGCAGGATAAACCAAATTGTATTTGGATGATTATTACCTTAGTAATCCTAGACCAACACGGAGTAGTGCTGCAGTCCTGAGGGTGAAAGAGCACCAGGGTTTGTAATGACAGGTAATGCCTCCTATCTCATCAGCTGACGAGGCTAATGAGGAAATGCAAATTTTCTGGGAACACCTTCAAGACTGAGACAGGTCTGGCAGAGAAGCAGCTGAGTAAGAGCTCGCATGCTCAAATGCTTGTATATAACCTCTTGCTGCCAATAGTCTAAATGCCTTGTCTCCCTCAGACCAGTAGGAAACGCTTAAACGATGTAAATCAAACTGGTGAAAGGGGCCATACTGGCAATACTTGAAACCGGACCTCTTTAAATATGCAGGAGCTGAGAATGCAGAGGAAGAGGGTGAGATGTTTTGTCTCTGAGACCGCTAGCCAAGTGACAATGCTGACAGCACTTGTAATGAGCCAAAAGTCCCCCAGAAACTGGGCTAATAACTGGAGTAACCTATGGAAAGTGACTTTCACTCGGTACTGCTTACCCTGTGTCTGTAGGGAGTGATAAACTATGTGCATGTGGTTACTTACCAGTTTTGGAGGGTTGAGGGACTGAATTAGACACACAGGGTATGACCTCCTCCTCCTCCTCCGTTGCTTTTTGCAGGCAACATAGTGGAAATGGAAATACAATCATGTAAGAAGAACGTGTTAGAGTATCACAGATTTCCTTATAAACTATTTTGCTGCTATGCTATCTTCAATGCCTGCACTGGGTGTTTCTCTTAAGTAATCTTGAATTACATATCCCATTTTTTCAGAGGCTACAAAAGTTTTTTTAAAAATTTGAAACATGTCAGATTGACAAATCGCATTGCTATAAATCAGAGCTTTTAAAAATTTGAAGTGATAATGTCTTGTTCCTTTTAATATTAATCAAGAAATAGTATCAATTACAATAAATCTCTCTGGGGGGGTAGCAGAGCTGCGGGTTAGCAATACGGGGATCGAGCACATCCTTAAACCATGCCCATACTACAGGAATTAGCAAAGTTTCAAAGTGCTTCCTAGAAATAATGTAAATGAGGTTCAGATGATTAGAAGTGTATTTGGAAAAATGTCATTAGGTACCACACTTTATCCTACTTCATATCTTGGCCTAAGTTTACTTCTAACGCTCGGTCTGTGACCAAAGGCTGAACGCTGAGTGCTTCACTTAAACTATTATGGAATTAATTTCACATTACTCAGTTTTAAAGGCTAGACTACTTAAGTAATTACTTTCACCTCCTGGTGGTTACCAGGTTTTTATAAACCAAACATACTGATGTTTCTAGAGCACAATAACAAAGGGAGCCCAGATGTTGGAATGGAAGGGAGAAACAGACAAAAGGGACTTGGATTTCTCCCTTTCTCACCCTTGTTCTTCTTTTCTTTCGTATCGCTTCAAAAAACCAACCCAGCCACAGGAAAGAGGAGGAGGAGGAGGGAAATATTCTTTAGACCAAACTCCAATTTTGCTGGATGTCTTGTGTGAATTAATTCTCAGAAGTGCCTTTAGTAATTCCATGTTCTGGAGCCTTTCTGTACTGTACTGGTTTTGTTGCTACAGGACAATTCAGGTAGCGCTGCTTACAAACGAGCATCACATTAATTACTGGTTCATTATATCAGCTCAGAAGATAAAGCAGCTGGTTTTACAGAGTCCAGGCTACTGAAAAGAAGCATATAAACATGTCAGTTATTAGCCATTAGCTGTCTTTTGTGCATGAACGTGTCTCCTATGCAGTATAAGCATCTTAAAGATACCAAAGTGTTTAATGGTATTGTACCTGTCTGAAGTCACTGAATTCCTAGGCCTCATTTACACAAGTCTTGCCAATTAAGATGTCGACTACTTTATTACCAAAAGGTGTTTTACATGTTTTCAGCTCTTGTTTTATGAATCACTGTGAAAATAAAGGCACGTGGATATTTTGGGTTGGGAGTTTTTGGAAGAGGAGAGAGCCCAAGTTCGATTGAAGTGCACTGAATTCATGTAGTTGAAGTGCTACTTGTCAATTGAAAATTATTTAAAAGTGTAGATTGTCGCACATTCTCCAATTATCACTTTAAACATAAGGAAAATTGAATTCATTGCATTCTGATTGAAGGGGAAAAAAAAAAAAATTATGGTAACATATTTGATTTTAGCCAGATTATACGCAAGGCAGAGCAGGGGCCAGACTAGATCTAGAGAGAGTAAAATTCCTCTTGTTTACTTTCAGCACATGGCATCACCGTCTCTCAGGTTTTCCATCATTTACCTGTTCAGTCTCCTGTTCGGGTCAGATGCTGTCACTTCATGACAAACTATTTCTGTATAAATTAAAAACAATTGTGTATTTTTTTTCTACTGAGTTTGTTTTGTTCTGCTGTAATATATTGTCCTTTACAACATCATGTAAAACTGTAAGATGAACCGATTTACACGTTATTTATAATGAATGTAAAAAAAAATAAATAAATTGCTGTATGATCCAGACTTGTGGCTTTTTTTCTTTTTTTTTATCCAAGATGAAAATATATCATTATCTTCCCGTGGAAGCTGTAGGTATTTCATGTAGTTGGATTTGTTGAATGCACACACAAAGTTATAATAATAAAAAGGGTGGTTTGGCAGCAAATAAAAGCAGTTTATTCCATTATGGAAGTGTAAAATTGAGTAAAGTGTGAAAAAGTGATGGGTGGTGAAGGAACCTCAGCCTGTTTCCAGGCACAGCCTGCCCTCAAGTTGCATTCCTATTCCCCACCTTTACATGGAAGATACCGAGTGCTCCTTATTGTGTGCATTTTCTTTTTAACCTAAAACTTACTCTTTTTGTCACTGATGTGAAAGGGGTCACCGAGCCCCACCATGGGGCCTGTGCTATCCCTGTCAGGGAGGCCGCGCTGCCCCCTCAGCCCTCCCCCGCCAGCTGAGGGGGTGTCCCCGGGGCCAGCAGGGAGGAGAGGCGGTGTGGGCAGGCCGTGGGGTGCCCAGGGGGCCACGTTTGGGTGTGTGGGGAGTCCCCTTTGTCCCATGGGGTCGGCCATGAAGAGGATGGAAGGTTGGGGGGGGATGTCTCTTCCCGCCTCACGCCTGCGCCCTCCCCGCCGCGCGGGGGCGCTGTGGCGGCGCGCGCCCTCCCCTGCCCCCATAAGATTATTGTGCTTCAGTTCCCCGTTACTGCTCTGGTCTAGCAGGAGGCTGGTATTCTCTGACTTTTCATT